>SJYQ01002488.1:288592-317992 GCA_006410935.1 Redunca redunca
CATATTCAAAAGCAGAGACATCATTTTGCCACCAAAGGTCCATCTAGTCAAGGCTATGGTTTTTCCTGTGGTCATGTATGGATGTGAGAATTGGACTGTGAAGAAAGCTGAGCACCAAAGAATTGATGCTTTTGAACTGTGGTGTTGGAGAAGACTTGAGAGTCTCTTGGACTGCAAGGAGATCCAACCAGTCCATTCTAAAGGAGATGAGTCCTGGGTGTTCACTGGAAGGACTGATGCTGAAGCTGAAACTCCAATACTTTGGCCACCTCATGCAAAGAGTTGACTCATTGGAAAAGACTCTGATGCTGGGAGGGACTGGGGGCAGGAGGAGAAGGGGATAACAGAGGATGAGATGGCTTGATGGCATTACCAACTCAATGGACGTGAGTTTGGGTGAACTCCTGAGTTGGTGATGGACAGAGAGGCCTGGTGTGCTGCAGTTCATGGGGTCGCAAAGAGTCGGACACGACTGAGCAACTCAACTGAACTGAACTGAAACCTTGATTGTTACCTGGTCTACTCTTCACAGAAAGGTTCTCAGAAGAAATGCTGGATATTAAGAATGTTTCCTGGCATGCCTCATGCAAGTGGAGCGTGAGATATACCGATGACTGTTAATGCCCTTGGAAAAGTGAATTCAAGAATGAAGTCTATATTCTCGTACTAAATCTAGACCCATTACATACACTGCCAAAGGCTTCTGATAGTAAGATGACAGATGCGTGCGTGCGTGTGTGCGTGTGTGTGTTTTCCCAAAAAAAGTCTGGAGAAGGACTTTCAGGGACTTAGGGGGTGGGGGAAGAAATGCTAAAGCCCTTCAGATGGCATAGTCCAACCTGCCTACCTCTGAAATCAGCAACCTTCTCTTCTCATTCTTTCTCCTAAATAACTAACAGGCTCTTCACAACAAATCCAAAATACCACTTGCTATGCCAGTGTAACCTTATCAGTCAACAGTGGGCTACAAAGAACTGACTAAAGTGTAAAGAATCCCCTTGGGGCATTAATGGCCCACAGCCCTGGTACCTTACAAATACCCGCCTACATAATCCAACTGTGTTCCTATTTCAATTTGTTTTTATTCTTCTAGGCTTTTCCCGTATGCATATGGGCATCCATCCATTTAAAAAATACAGCATGATAACACTACATATATGCACCAGTGAACATCCCCGCACACATTCCTGATTTTATGCATATAACAAGTTCTTTGATGTGAAATTTTGAGCCAAAAGGTTTGTGAATTTTTAAGGTTCTTAACACATACTACCAAAACCACCCTCCAGAAATGTACCAATTAATATTCTACTAGCAGAAAATGAAAGTGCTTGTTATTTCCTATTCTTAAACTCAGAATATGTTTCAGTAACTGTAAATATTTAAACAGGTGAAAGTAGAATTTTGCTCATTTATTTGGTCTTCTGTGAACTGACTGATAATGACTTTCCAATTTTTCTACCATGAGAGTTCAAGCTTTTCCCTTTTGATTTGTAATAGTTTTAAAACATATAATAGGTTTTAGGCATTTGCCATGGATGCATCCCTATCTCAAAAAACAAGAGGGTAAAGTACAGACAAGATAGGAAGATAGGAACTTACTAGCTCAATACACAATGCCACATAGAAACTACCATATAAAATCACCTAAGAGGCATTATAATCAAATATAAGGAATTACTTAAGTGACTCCTAGGCTTGTATAACTGTAAGAAAAAAAAAGAACTGCCTCACTGTTCATCAAGAAATACTGTTTTGCTTATAACTGTGACTTACACATTATTATATGCAAAAAATTCAACAGACAAATATTTCTTCAAAGTTTACATTTTATTCTTTAGGGCTTTCCAGGCTCTCCATAGCAAGGGAAAGAACCACATTGTGGGGCTACAGGTCCTCAGTTTCTTTTTTTTATTTTCCATACAACAAAGAGGTGTTTTAAACTGGAGGCTTCTTCACTATCTTCTAGTTCTAACCTTCTCAAAGGCTATGAGAGGGCACCATGCTAATATGGCTAATATCCCAAAAGCGGATTACCAATATTAAGTTTCAAAGGCAAGAAATAGACTAAGCTATGATCTACAGTTCATATTACATGGAATGGTTGAGAAGCTCAAAACACTGACATGATTGTACACCAGTTAACAGAGAAATGACTTTATCCTGAGATCCCTGCTGATATAGAACTCCACCACACACATGTATACAACAGTCACCATGTGACACTGGAAACTCGGATAGGACGCGCTGGCCATTAAAGGATGCAAAAGATTGCAGTCATTGAGTTAAACACACAGCTTACCTGGAATATGACCACACGGAATTTGTTTTTCTTCATTATTTCTTCTTGCTTAGCTTCAACTTTTTTAACATGAGTTTGTTGCTTCTCCACCCGGGCCTTCACGTCTTTAATGTGAGCACTGACCTTTCGGGTTTTCTCAAACAACTTGTTAATGACATAGCCCGTGTTGCTGTGTGCCTGTGAAAACTTGAGCAGGTCAATCTGGACGGACTTGATGGCATTCTCCATCACCCTGTGTCTCTCCTCTATCCTCTTCTGGCTGGCCTGCACGCTGTCCACGATGGCAGCGACTTTGTCCAGCACAGTCACAATGGTGAGGGCGGCATCTTGGTCTTCATCTTCTGTCACATTCGAGAGGCGATTCTGGTGGATTTTATCAGCATTTGAAGCTGACCCATTATGCTCCATTTTAATTATTTCTCAGTGAAAGATGTCTTACCACAATCAATTCTGGCACCGAGAGCAAAAAGTTAGCTTGATAACGGGCAACAGGGTTGCTTAAAGGGTTGGAAGCCCCACCCCTGGAGGCTGGTCAAGTATTTGTAACTACAAATACCCATAGATGACTGTTCTGCAATATGAACCCTCGCAAAGCACTGGGTGCTGTTCCAAACATGCTTACTGACTGACTAAGGGGCTCAAATAAGACTGTGTGGGTAGAAGAGGGAAGCTTTTTAAAAAGAAAAGTTCCCTAAAGCCACTGTGTTACTAATATTAAGCCTAGAAGCCAAATAACTAAATAAGCAAACTTTAAGTGATGGGTGAAGCCTTTTGCCTTTAGACAATTTCAAGCATTATTTATAAAAAGCAAATGGGAATTTTGAACAGAAATCTGTTTTTTCCATTAATCTCACATATTAAATGTACTGATATATCAATATCAAAGAATGCAGTAAATAAACACACCAAAACAGAGGCCATATAGTGAAAACATTATATTATAACATGCTTTTCCAAACCAAATATTAAAATTAATATTTTGAACATATTCTTAAATTCTACATGCATACTTCTGAATATCTAAACTACATGTTAAACAGCTGAACACATTCTACTCACACTTCAGATTTTTAAACATCAACAATCTATTAGTATAGCTATTACTACAGAACAAATTTGGATAGAGGTCTGAGATGATTTTTAAGCTCACACAAAGAGCACCAATTGTTAACAATCATTTTTGCATTTTATTCACAAACACTGATACCATTGGTTTATTTATGTTAAAACAAATACTCTCTTTAAAAATGAATGTGTATTAAAGTAGTTTAAATGACAGAGTAGGCTTTATTCCAATCTGCTTGTTAAACAGACTATTTTTACAACATCTAAGTCTACTTTTCAGTGATCCGTTTCATCATTGCTACCATATACTTTCAAAAATTAATTCAGAATTATTTTTTCAAAGAGAGAAAGGATCAAATGCCAGTCCATACATCTTATAAATATTTTACATCTAACACACACAACTTTATATTTCATGCGATAGGCAGTGTCTAAAAAATCAGTTAATAAATCTCAAAAACATTGAAATGTCTAAACACAGTGTCTTCTAGATTTTTTTTTTTGTAAGAAAAGTAATCTGTAAACATCTTTACCTTTAGTTCATGCTTAGTCATTTGCTGTGGTCATTGTGGAAGAAGTGGGTATGACTTTGTAACCTTTTGTGAAGTGGTCCATCTTTGCAAAAATATTACATTCCATGGGTAAAGAACAAGTCTTAGAATTACCATGTGGTACAAATTTGTGAAATCAATTTCTGTATTTAAAAACATAAAACAAAGACTACTAAACAGTCCAAAACTGTTGTAGCTGAATATTCTAAATACGAGCCAACAGTACTACACTAAAAATGTCCAAAAATAAGGCCTCTGAAATAAATATTTCCATTCTTTAAAAAAAGACATAATAAATGTACATCACATGGTCAGTGTACATATAAAAGTCACCAGTTCAAACCATTCTGGATGACGTATCTGAAGTAAAATGACCTAGGTTTTGCTTCTGTCGTCGTCCTCTATTATTTTTAGGGCATTTTCTGTTAAGAAAAAAGGAAAAATGTCATTTTGTTTAGGATATTTCAGATGTTTCCAGGTTAATACACATTCCACACATAAAGCCATATTGCATATGATCACACGAAAGGGAAACACGCAATTTGATGACAGACCATCGTGTCAGCCTGCTGCCTTTCCTACAAAGCTGGGAGGTGAGAGGGTTAGACATGCAGTGCAGGTGTAAACACACATGAAACTCACTCCCAGGGTCTCCCACTGCATGTGCATCCCCAGGAGGAATCGCCGCCCTTCTGGCCTGGCAATTACCAAACCACAGGGACTGGTAACATGGGAACTTGTGACAGCAGAAAGGATCCTTGCTTATGTACTTTCTCTGAGCATGACAACACCCTCAAAATGACAAGGACAGCTTAGATGAAGGAGAAATCAGGAAGAAATGTGCTTATTAACCTCAAATCAGCAAATACAGGAAATGCCTAGTTATTTTAGATGGTAACTCAGAAGAAGTCATTCGACACCCTGCTGGGACAAACCACAAAACCCAGGACAGAACTGGGGAATAAGAGATACTTCTCAGTCGGCTCTCTGCGGTGGTGTAAAGCCTGTCATGCCATGTGCCCGCCCACTAGAATGTACACGCAATCAGCTCTCACCGTGCACAAAGTGCTGTATACTACGTAACACAATAAAGGAAGCTGGATGAGCTCCAGTAATTCAGAGTTTAGGCTCTGCTGGAAACTAGCTGTGCAAGCCCCTTTTTCTATAAGCAAAATATTAAGATTTGGACTAACCTCTAAAATCTCTTCCAGCAAGAACTTTATAATCTAATGATAAGAAAGTCTTGAGACAATGAGAACTTTCCACCCTGAAGTTCCAGGTTTTTACTCATTTTCCAAGAGCACTACTTTGTCTTGATATAAAAGCCTTGATGGTAACACTTCCAGTTTACATACTGTTTTTCACAAATTTCACCTTACTTATCCTCATAAAAACACTTGGAGGTTGACAGGGCTGGAATCAACTCCATTTCACACACGGGAACACTGATTGAGAGGGATGGCAATCTTCCTCAACTGTCACAAACTCACCGTGACACGGGCCAAGTTCCTGAGACCATGTTTTTTTTCCATCTACACAACAAGGGGGTTTGGCCAAGGTGATATTCAACATGAAAGAAGACGCCAAGCCTAAGAGAAGAAAATTTCACTCCTGCAGTCTTGATAAATGTGTCAGTGGGAACATCCCTTTAAAGGAAGATTCCTCACATGTAACAGTCACCACAGGATAAGTGAACAGCTGTTGCAATGGACTGTGTGGGAGAGACACTCCTTAAAAATGCAGTGCAGGTCAGTCCACGTGCATAATTATAATATCCTCAATCCAAGGGAGCAAGACCTTCTAGGGGTGAAAATGCCATCATAAAAAGGCCTCAGGAAGAGATCTATGATAAATTCAATGAGATGACCCTTCAGACACAGAGACAAAGGGTAGTGAAGACACTGTAACAGTTAAAAATAAACATAAGGCAATGCCTACGTGTCTCTGAAGGCAGCAAATGGACTTGGGCTATAAACTGCTGCTGCTGCTGCTGCTGCTGCTGCTGCTGCTAAGTCGATTCAGTCATGTCCAACTCTGTGTGACCCCATAGACGGCAGCCTACCAGGCTCCTCCGTCCCTGGGATTCTCCAGGAAAGAACACTGGAGTGTTCTTCTCCAATGCGTGAAAGTGAAGTCGCTCAGTCGTGTCCGACTCTTTAGCGACCCATGGACTGCATGTAGTCTACCAGGCTCCTCCGTCCACGGGATTTTCCAGGCAAGAGTACTGGAGTGATGGGATATAAACTAGAGGTTACTAACCTGAATTCCCTAGTAGCTTAATTGGTAAAGAATCTGCCTGCAAGGCAGGAGACCAGGTTTAACCCCTCAGTCGGAAGATCCCCTGGAGAAGGAAATGCCACACTCCAATATTCTTGCCTGGAGAACCCCATGGCAAAGGAGCCTGGCAGGCTACAGTCCATGGGGTCGCAAGAAACAGACATGACTTAGCGACGAAACTACAACCACCACTAATTTATAAACTACCTGGAAGGTAATTTTAATTTAGTAGCTGAGGATTATGGCACAGTGGGAATTGAGGCAAAGAGCTGGACAAAAGGCTGGATAGGACTGACAAAGGGCTTAACTATCTCTCTGCTCTTGGGTGAAGTTTTCCCAACCTAGGGCACCAGTTTCCTCACTTCTCTAGAATGAAGGGGTTGAATACAAAGTAACTTCTTGCTGACTCTAACATCCTTCGATCTTTAAGGAACTAAAAATCACTAGGCCTCAAAATCTTCCCTTACCTTTACCTTATTACCTTACTTTTCATTCACCTTCCAAATCATCTGTTATTCCACTTCTGCTTTACTCTAATAACGTCCTAAATTGTCTTCCAAAACCTCACATTTTCTCTCCAATAAATTTTTCAGATGACACACAGAACTAATGCCCTGGGAAAATGATTCACACCAAGTCCCTCCCCTGTTGCAAAACCCTGAACTGCTACAAAATCAAGTCTGAATCGCACTCCCACAGGAGAATCATACTTAGCAAATATATTTCCCAAGATGACTTAACATGGACCACCCTGTTCTTGGTGGTTCCATGGCAAGAGGAATGGTTTAGCAATCAGACAGCACCAAATCCAAATCCAGACCCTTTCACTTACTAGCTGGAGGACCACAGGCAAACTGCTTCCCTCTGAGCCCATGTTAAACAGCCACAGGCAGCCCTGCTGTTACATAGTGGGTTTATTTTTTCTATATTCTCTTTCAGCTGTCATTATTTTTTATAACATTATGTCCCTACTTTAATCTACTGCCCAATTTCATATTCAGTAGTCTTGCCTAAGGGCAGATCATCTGTTCCATAGAATAAAGTCCACTGGCTTTTAGCACTTGTATTTTATGAAAAATATGTTATTCAGAGAAGAGTTTTTCATCATTGCTAGATTCATCATTTTAGCTCCAGATGGCTGAGACCACAGAAGGTCTGGCTTCTCCCCAGACTTCAGATAGAAAAGCCATAAATCCATTATGGCCTGCCAATATCTGCACTTGATATAGCCCAACCCTCAGCCCAGAATAATGCAGAAATGTATAGAGATGATGTTTATGCGAGTCTAAACCAAACTGAAAGGAGGTAGGAAGAGGTAAGCAAGAAGAAAAGACCTGAGACTCAGAAGCATAAAGATGAACAAGATGAAAAGTTAATTTTCTTTGAGTTCTCCAAGGTCCAGTTCAGTACTGACTTACATATTTCCACTCAAGCTGGAAAACACCTCTTTTTAGGCCAACTGCCCTCCAAGTATGTCCTTCACTTTGGGATTCAGTTATGATAAACTCCCCATGGTTTTAGTTACGATAGAGTATTTTAAAGTTTACTACTTATAACTATATTCCAGAAAATGAAGTAATGCTAAGACAACATATTTAAAAAGCAGTTTTCTTTAACCTCTGATTTCTTCCCTTCTTATATTTACTATGGATAAAGTATATTCTTAGGGCACAAGACCCAATCAATTCTGCAGGACTTAGAAAGTTCCTGCTTGGCTCTTCAATGCATGTGCAGACCATCCTGCTACCATCACTGTCCCTGAAGGTGATGCTTAAAGCAGACACAGTTCTAAGATCTCAAAATTCCTTTATGCCACTGAGTACCCTCAGGCTTCCTCTGCCTGAGCCTAGATCTGCCTGTAACCCTGGGAATGAGTTCTTGACCAAATTCTAAAGCAGCACGATGGACATAGAAACCTTAGAGAACTAATTCTAAATTTCTTCCTAATAGACTGGTAGATGTCAAGTCCCCATTATTTTGAGTGCTTCAGGATTCTTTAATAGCCACCCACCTCTAATTGAAAGTTGGTATTTTGTAGGCCATTACCTACCTGGTTATGCACATGACAATTGCTACTATAATGGCAATCTGTACAGCTCCAATAATTGCTGCAATAAGAACATGAGTGAGCTTTTGCCTACTTGGCACTACATAGAGAATACTAAAGTCTGTCTTTTCACAGTGCTGTCCAGTGTAACCAGATTCACATCTGAAAAGGGGGAAAAAGAAAAAAAGGACTCCTATGAGATTTATAAATTTCATAATTCCAAGTTTTAAAATGAAAACATACAAAAGAATGATAAACAGAAACAGCAAATCAGGCACTCTCCCATCATCTGAAAAACCACTGCCCTTATTGCATTTCCTTACACTCTTTTGGATACGACTATTTTACAAAGTGCTTCTTGCACTTATCATTATATCATTTTAATTTAAAAGCTGCTAAGTAGTCTTTGTTACTGCCATTTAAAAATGAATTCACAATATCCCATTCAGTGGCTAAATAGAGCAAACTTACCTATTCCTTGCTTTTAGACATATTAGCTATTTTCCATTTTTTTGGAATTATGAGTTAGGTGTGGTGGATATTATCATGACTGTGCTCTATATTTAGGGTTATCCCTTAGGCTAGATACTTGAAGTGGGATTACTGAATAAATAGTTTTATAGGCATTTACAGTTCTCTGAACATAATACCAAATTAAATTCAAGACACTTCTCAGTGTATATAATATAATCATTTAAAGAACAGGGGGAAGAGATGAAAATAAGTTGTTAATGACAGAAACAGAGCTAAGCAATCAAATAGGTACAAATCTTAGAAATTATCTGAATTCCAATTAAGAGTAAATAAAAAGGCAACAACATCAGCTGATGATAATTTGATAGGGAAAAACATTTAAGATACTTAAAAGAAAACACATTTTTTAGTTGACAGAAGGACAGAAGTGAAATGTGTAAATTCGCCAGCCTTTGGTTACAACTGATTAATAAAACATTAGAAGTCTAAGGATAAAGTATTTATTAATTTCCCACATTTCATTACAGAAAAATAATTTTTAATAGAAACACACATAGCAAGGGGCTTTCCTGGTGGCTCAGAGAGTGAAAAAAAAGAATCCGCCTGCTATGCAGGAGACCCGTGTTCAGTCCCTGGGTCGGGAAGATCCCCTGGAGAAGGAAACGGCAATCCACTCCAGTGTCCTTGCCTGGAGAATCCCATGGACAGAAGAACCTAGTGGGCTATAGTCCGCAGGACCGCAAACAGTCGGACACGACTGAGCAACTAACACGCACATACACATAGCAAGAAAGAAACCTGAAAGCACAGAAGCAGGAAGCCAGAGGGACGTGAGTCCACAAATCCTACCCTTGGGGGTCCCAGACACCTGCCAGAGGTTCCATACTGGTTCTAAGCCTCCTAACAGACAAAAATAGCAGTTTGGCAGATACAGAGATCACAAACATAACTGAGAGCCCAGAAATACACCTTTACATCTATGGTCAACTGACATCTAGAAAGGGAGCTAAGATAACTTGATGGAAGAACAGTCTTTTCAACAAATAGTGCTGGGACATCTGGACATCTCTGCATACAAAAGAATGAGAGTTGGACCTCTTCCTCATAGCATACACAAAAATTAACTCAAATGGATCACAGATCTAAATGCAAAAACTAAAACTATAAAACTCTTGGTGGGGGCAGGGGAGCGGGGAAGAAAGAAATATTCAGGACCTTAGATGAGGTATGATTTCTTCATACACCATCAAAAGCATAAACAATAACAAAGTTAAACTAGGCTAAATCAAAATAAAATCTTTTGTACATGAGGACACTATCAAGAAAGAAATTGAGAAGATAACCCACAGGAGAAAATTTCTGCAAAGTATGTTTCTGACAAGAGAGTTGTATCTAAAGTATATAAAAAACTATTACAACTCATTAACAAAAAGAGGGGAAAAGTACAAAATAGACAAAAGATCTGAATAGACACTTCTCCAAAAAAGAGAGATACGTGACAAATAAGCACTAATATCATTAGTCGTCATGGAAACACAAATCAAAACCACAATAAGATGTCTAGCATACCCACTAGGAATCAAAAAGTCAGAAAATGAGAAGTGTTGGCAAGGATTCTATACAAAACATAAAAATGATGCAGCCACTTTTAAAAACATTCTGGCAGTTTCTCAAAAAGTTAAATACAGATTTAGCATTTGGCCCAGCAACTCCTAGGCATTTACCCAGTGGAAATGAAAACACATGTCCACACAAAAACTTGCAAACAATTATTAAAGGGAGCATGATCCATAATAGCCAAAAGTGGAAACAATTTTTCAACTGGTAAGTGGATTAAAAAATGTGGTATTACCCATCTAATGAAATATTGTTCAGCCACAAAAAGGAACAAAATATTGATACACACCACATGAATAAATCATGTAACAGTATGCTCAGTCAAAGACAGACAGACACAGACCACATACTGTATGAATATAATCTACTGAAATGAAATGTCCAGAATAGATAAATCTACAGAGTATTAGTGGCTATCTAAGGCTCAGGAGGATGGGGAGATTTGGGGGTAAAGGGTATAGTTTCCTCAGGGTGATGACATTTAAAACTGACTGTAGTGACTGCACAATTCCATGAATATACTAAAAACCATTGGATAAAGGAAAGAGGTGGGACAGGAGATGAGAGGTGAGGGGAAAAGGAAAAGAGATAAAATCATTGATATAAAATACAATCTCCACAAAATGAAATCAAGTCAGTTGCTCAAAAGAGTAACAGTAACAGTATCTGGACAAATACATACAGAATGAGATTAGAGTATTTCTTCACTTCATACACAAAAATACACTTAAAATGGATCAAAACTAAATATAAGACTTGAAAATCATGAAACACCTAGAAGAGAACACAGGTAGAACACACTTTGACATAAATAATAGCAACATTTTTTTAATCTGTCTCCCAAGGCAAAAAAATAAAAGCAGAACTAAACAAATAGGATCTAATTAAACTTAAAATCTTTTGCACAGCAAAGGAAACCATAGACAAAACAAAAAGACAACCTGCTGAATGGAAGAAAATATTTGCAAATGATATTACTGATTAGCAGTTAATATCCAAAATATATAAACAGCTCATATAACTCAATATCAAAAAACCACCCAATCAAAATATAGGCAAAGACCTGAATAGACATTTTTTTTTCAAAGCATACAGAGATAGCTAATGAAAAGATGCTCAACATTTTACTAAGATATCACTCAGCTGTCAGAATGGTTATCATCAAAAAGTCCACAAATCACAAATGCTGGCAAGAATGCAGACAAAAGGGAACCCTTGTATTCTACTATTGTTGGAATGTAAACTGATGCAGTCACTAAGGAAACCTGTAAGATTCCTCAAAAAACTGAAAACAGATCTACCTAATGACCCAGAAATTCCACTCATGGGCATATATCCAGAAAAAACACAAACACGAACTTGAAAAGATACATACATCCCAATGTTCAGGGCAGCGTTACTTATAATAGCCGAGATACCGAAGAAACACAAGTGTCCACTAGCAGATAAATGGATAAACACACATACACACCAAGGAATATTTCTCAGCAATAAAAAGTAATGAAACTCTGCCATCTGCAGCAACACAGATGCACCTGGAGAATATTACACTTAGCAAAACGTCAGACAAACACTGTCTAATGCCACTGTTTTTGTGAAATCTAAAAATTAAAACAAAGAATGTATATAGCGAAAAAGAAACAAACTCACAGATATAGGAAACAAGTAGTGGTTACCAGTGGGGAGGAAGAAGGGAAGAAGAGCCAGATAGGGGTATAGGATTAAGAGAGACAAACTACTATATATAAAATAGATACGCCACAAGTATACTGTACAGCACAGAGAATTATAAGCCATTATTTTGTAACAACTTTTAATGGAGTAGATTTTTAAAACATATGCACACATGCTTAGTAATTTCAGGCAAGGAAATCCCAACACCATTTTGTATCTGTTTTTACATCTGGGATAACACAGATGTCCTGACTGACCTATTGCAAAAGAATATTACATACTATCAGTCAGTCAGATGTGAATGAACATGCTTGGGAAATTAAAGGTTAGAAAAATATTTGTACTATATTATACATATGTAAATAATTTTATTGTTGAAAATTCTGATCGCAGATGTGGTCACCTTATTGGTGAGACTGCTAATATGTGACTTAACAGTCTCCTACAATACCTAACTTAGTAGAAAGCTGGCTTTTCTGTGACAGCTTCACTTTTATTTTTGTCCTGTTCCTTCTGCCTGCCAATGTTGAGCATGAGCTCTGCTTTCTAATGCTGTTTCTGATTGTCCCTGTCACATTTCAGGGACCTGAAATATACCTTTGTTCTCCTCTAGTCTGCATTACTACTGTACTTGTTCAGTTCATTCACTGGAGAAGGAAATGGCAATCCACTCCAGTTCTATTGCCTGGAAAATCCCATGGACAGAGGAGACTGGTAGGCT
Organism: Redunca redunca; assembly: GCA_006410935.1. Classification (NCBI taxonomy): domain Eukaryota; kingdom Metazoa; phylum Chordata; class Mammalia; order Artiodactyla; family Bovidae; genus Redunca; species Redunca redunca. The sequence goes on from SJYQ01002488.1 coordinate 301,321, forward strand.
ACAATCCATGGGGTCGCAAAGAGTTGGACACGACTGAGCAACTTAACTCATAATCTATAAAAATACTGAATCACTATGCTGTATACTTGAAACTAATATTGCAAACCAACTATATTTCATTTTTAAAAAACAAATCAGTTGCTATTTTTATTAAATTTAAGGGAACTTGATCCCATAAGTCCTCATCTAAAGAGGGTACTTTCCAGGAATTTCCTTGTAATTCAGTAGTTAAGACTCAGGGTTTTCGCTGGCATGAGTTCAACCCCTGGTCGGGAAACTAAGGTCCCCACAAGCAACACAGCCTGGTCCCCCAGCCCCAGAAAGGGTACTTTCTCATCCAGAGAGCATCATCCTTAACAATACAGCTATAATAAATTCAACAATACAATGAAGTCTCATAGGATTTTTTAAAAGAATATATTTCATGGCAGGCTAACAGCCCAAAGTCAAAGCTCAGTGAAATAAAAATAGTTCCACAGGGAGCTATAATAATGTCCTACATACGCAGTTGACAATTAAGCTTAATTCAAAAATTAAAGGTCAGAGTATCAAAAAGAATGTGTAGACCATGTTTCACTCGTGCAGTTCCCCCTGGACATCATTCCTGCAACTATTAGGTTATACTCTCCAAATAACTGGAGTATTAAATTCCAGGTTAGCACTACTTCCTCTGTTGCTGATTAAAGGCAGATGCAGGAATCTGGTTCTCTCTTGCCTGTTCTTTCATGTCCACACCCTCCATGGTAATCTCATCATGCCCACAGCCTCATGAGCTGACTCATTTGCTCGTATATTTAACCTACTTACTGAGCGCCTGACAAGTGCCAAGTACTGAGGTGGGCATTGGGGATCCATCAGGGAACAAAGATGCCTGGCCTGTTTATCCTCCAGTAGGGGAGGGAGGGTCAACAAACACGATAAACAAATTAAATGGTTATGTTAGAAGGTAGAATTAAAAGAGAACAAAGAGAAAGAATTAAGGGGTATCATGAGTGCCAGGTATGGGCCAGGAAGGGAGCCCTGCAACTCTAAGGAAGATGGTCAAGGCAAGCTTCAGGAAGAGACATGTGAGTAAAGATGTGAAGGGGGTCAGGGAGTTTGCTGTGTGGACAAGTGTAAGGAGAGCCTAACAGGCAAAAGAATGAGTGCAAAGGCCCTGAGGTGGGTGCGTGAGTGCACGGTGTGTCCAAGCAAGTGTGGCTGGAATGGGCCAGCCAAAGGGAAGGAGAGGACCAACACAGAGAGGTGAAGGGGCCCGCCTGCGAAGGGCTCCTCACTCAGGAGATGAAGGAGCCGCTGGAAGGGCGTTAGCAAAGGAAAGACAAGAGCTGACTTTTATTTTACAGTCTCACTCGGGCTGCTGTGTTGAATATGGACTATTTAGGATACAATCAGGAAGGCTAATGCATAATGCCAGAGGGGAAAAATGGTGCCTGGACTAGGAATAGCAGTGATAATGAGAAGTCATCAAATGCTGGATATATTCTGAAATGGAGCTAACAGGACACCTGAAATGACTAAATGTGGAGTATGACAGAGAGACAAGTCAAATTCATATCAGAGGTGTTTTGTCTAAACCAAAGAAAAGATGAAGACAGCATTAACTGAGATGGAGAAGTTAGAGGCAGAACAGGTTTAGGAGAGGGAGGGCAGATCTGGAGATCAGCTTAGGTTCTATTGAGCTTAAGGTGTCAAGACACTCGTGTGAAAAACGGCAGTGAGGGAGAGGCCCAAGTTGAGAGAGTGGCCTGGGGGTCATCAGCATACATCATGTAAAGCCCTGATGCTGGATGGAGTCAGTAAGGAAGAGGACCAGGGCTGGACCCTGGCCACACAACAGCACTGAGAGACCAGGAAGCAAAAGAGGACTCAGGCAAGGGGGCTGAAAGAAAAGCAGCCCATGAGGAAGGAGAAAACCAAGAGAGTGTAATCCCTTAACCAAGGGAAGAATGTCTATCACACAGGAGGTTGGACACCACTGATCATTCAAAAGTCACATGAGACTGAAAAACTGACTGACGAATTTAGCAACAAGAACAGTCTCAGTGAAGTGCTGGGGAGCAAAAGCTCACTGGGGTGAATCCATGAGATAGGAAGTGAGAAACTGGAGACAGACCACAGACAACTATTTCCAGTTCTTCTACAAAGGAAAGGACAGAAATGGGACCGTAGCTGATAGAAGGGACAGTGAGAAATACCTTTCAAGATAAAGGAAATAAAAAGTAACTTATACATGTATAAAAATATATGAATAAAACAATATATGGTAAGAAGAAAAATGGGGAGCACTGCTGGCGGTGATAGTAAAAAGCCTGGGAGTGTTCTTGTCATACTCCTTCAGTTTTCTCCCTGAACTTGGAAACTAGATCATTAACTGAGAGTGACGATGAGAGGAGGTGTTGACAGTCTGAAGAGAGGGTGGATGGTAAAAGCAGTCATTTTATCTAGGAGAGGAGGATGAAGGACAGCAGTGATAGAGTGACTGCCGGCAGCATGCAGGGCCCGCTGAGTATACAGGTGCCTAAGACCAGTTAAAGCCTGGTGGGTGTAGGCCTGCAGCAGGCGGGAAGCTGGAATGAACCAGGATGATAGTTTTGTCAAGTGAGCGTATGATGAAGCAAGGGAGGGACTACAAGGATTGACCATGGAATTAAGCTGAGTAAGGAGGCAATGAGGATATGCACTGAAAAGGTGAGAGATTAATCAACTGGAGGCCCTGTGGGTGGAAGGATTGCTGTAGGAATTAGATGGGATACGCTAAAGACCTTGGCCAAGTTCCCATAGTCATATACGAATGAAAGTTGGACCATAAAGAAGGTTGAGCGCTAAAGAATTGATGCTTCTGAACTGTGGTGTTGGAGAAGACTGTTGAGATTTTCTTGGACTGCAAGGAGATCAAACCAGTCAGTCCTAAAGGAAATCAATCCTGAATATTCATTGGAGGGACTGATGGTGAAGCTGACATTCCAATATTTTGGCCATCTGATGAGAAGAGCTGACTCACTAGAAAAGACCCGATGCTGGGAAGGATTGAAGGCAGGAGGAGAAGGGGATGATAGAGGATGAGACAGTTGGATGGCACCACCAACTCAATGGACACGAGAGTTTGAGCAAGCTCTGGGAGATGGTGAAGGACAGGGAAGCCTGGCGTGCTGCAGTCCATAGGGTCGCAAAGAGTGGGACACAACCAAGCGACTGAACAACACTAAAGATGGAATGACTCCCAAACACATCTTCAGTGTGCACCTGCCTCATGAGTTCCAAAACCACAGATACCCAGGAGCCTACTAGGTAAGTGGATGCCCCACAGACACTTGAGATCAAGCATTATTAAGCTCAGCACATCATGACCCCCCAATCCTCCATTCTCCTCCCCCTATTCTCTTTCCCTCCTCAATTTTACATTAGCTAGAAACCCAGGAGACTCTCTTGACTCTTCCCTCCCATGACCCTCCACCAACTCCCACATTCCCATCCTCATACCCAACCAACCACCAAAACCTCTGGAGTCACCACCTATTTTCCCTCTACAACTCATGTCCGCATCTCAGTCCCACTCTAAGTCCTTTACTTGGCTCAGGCTCCCACTCCTCACTGACAGACAGGCTCCTAACCTTCAGTCTTCTAATCCGTTTTTCACCTAGCTACCCGGATGGCTTTCAGATCTGCCCATATCTTTCTTACTTAAATCTTTAAATGGTTTCTGTCTTTAAAACAAAGGACATGGGAATTCCCTGGAGGTCCAGTGGTTAGGGCTCTGTGCTTTCGGTATGGGCCTGGGTTCCATCTCTGGTTGGGGAACTAATATCTCACAAGCCATGCACTGTGGTCAAATTAATTAACTAATTAAAGGACAATCTCTCGGTATGGCACAAATGTCCCCATAAGACCTGCCCCTCCTCCCACTGAAGGTTGAAGAGCTTTCTTGAAGTCTCAAATCATCTCATGTTTATCTATGTATGATAGCATTTTTCATATAGTATTACATTTAAATTATTATTTGTCAGTTGCTGCCACCAGACTAAGTTTTTTTGAAGGATAGATCCCTGTCATATTATAACTTGAGACCCCAGGGCCATGTAGGATTTGGTACAAAGTAGGTAAAGAGTCAGACACAAAGTAGTGACTGAACAACAAAGGCAATAAATAAACAAATTAATGGTGATATAATGCTAAAAGATTTTAACCTAATACAGGACTGTGGCTAAAGGGTGTTCATCCCTGCCTGTTTACTGCTACTAAACAAATACACCTATCAGTAGAAATCCATGTGATACCAAGGCCTGGTTCTTGTGGACACTGTAGATGCTTAGACAAAAGACAAAGATCAACTGCTTTTTGGAGTTACAATATGCAGAAAAGAGATTCTTTAGCATTTAAGAAACACCTCTGGTCTGAAGAAGAGGGAAAAGTTAGCCACCATCACATGTCATTCAAAAAATATTCACTGAGTAGCTACTGGGAGAGACCGTATGCCAGGCACTGGGGAGACAATGGTTAGCAAAGCAGAGCCCCCAACCTAACAGTGTGTATAGCCTAGGAATATCAATATTGTCAATATCAATATCCATTGCTATTTATTAAATACAGATTATGTAACAGGCATTGTGATAAGTACTTTGCATATATTAACAACACTAGGAAATAAGTACCATTATCATTTCTTTTAATTGGAGGATAATTGCTTTACAATATTGTGTTGGCCTCTGCCATACATCAACATGAATCAGCCACAGGTATGCATATGTCCCCTCCTTCCTGAACCCCTCTACTCCTCCTCCCATCTCCCTTTCCATCCCACCCCTCTAGGTTGTCACAGAGCCCTGGGTTGAGCTCTCCGTGTCACCCAGCAAATTTCCACTTGCTATCTATTTTACATATGGTAATATATGCATTTCCATGCTGATCTCTCAATTCATCCTGTCCTCACCTCCCCCACTGAGTCCATAGGCCTGTTCTCTATGTCCACATCTCCACTGCCCTGCAAATAGGCTCTTGAGGCTTAGACATCAACCTCTCCTTCCCTCCCGTTTAGGTATCTTAAAAGACACCCCACGCTCAGAGGACAACATGATCTGAACTTCTATTGAGATATGTCTGTCACTATGAGACAAGCGTAAGGAATCCACCATATGATTTTATTTTGTTCTCCCTTGCATGGCTGTTTTTTTTTTTTTAACGTACAGGCAAAGGTGTAGGGTGGGGGGTGAGGCTGGTATTAGCTCCTTCAAAGACAAGGAAACCATTCAATTAGAAGGAAGCTGAAAGCTTAACAAAGAACTCTTAATAACCATTAAAACAATTTACAGTGTTTTGTTTCATTTTTTAAGTAGAAGGATAATGGGAGGGAGCAGGGTTGGGGAGAAGTCAGGGGAATGGAGTTAAAGAAACAGAAACCTGGAGACTTGATTTCACAAGCTTTCTTTTCCTTCTTGAAAACAAGATTCACTGGTCAGACTGCAGGGGGGAAGGAGTGAGAAGAAGAAGACCAATCGCCCTTTGTTTGCAAACACTGCCTTGACAACTAAACCAACCAGAGCTGGAAGACAAGCTCCCAGAAGCAGCAGCAAGAAGTGTCAGTACAGACACGGGAAAGAAAAGCACCAAGGCCATAAGGGTGAGTATCAGGAAATTCGAGATCTAGTTTTGTCTCAGCTCTATTTACACAACCTCTCTGAAATCACACAGTTGAAGATTTACACCCTTTCTGTCTCCATCCCTCATATTACACCTGATTCTAATCCCCATTCCCCTTATTTTGAGAAATACTTTATAAACTTTATTTGAAACTTGACCATAAAGTTTAAGAACATTCTCAGTTCTTAACACACTCACTCTGTGACAGACTGCCTAAAAGTCAAAATAAGGTTGGTCTATGGTATAGTTCTTTTTTTTTTTTTTTTTTAATTTATTTATTTTTACATGTTTCAATGCCATTCTCCCATCTCACATAGCATAATATTAAAAAGGTTAAGCCTATCTCAAAACCTTAATAAACATCTGGGTTGTTTTGTTGTTGTTGTTTTGCATATTACTTGCCAGCTTTTTCCAAATGATGCTGCTAATGTATTTTTTTTAACTCAACTGCAAATAAATACTACATTTTAGTGATATTTTTAGTCCACATTTCATTGCCTGCTACAGAGCAGTGACCAAAGATGGAAAAAAGGTCTCACCTCTGATCTGGAGGTACTCTGACTTACCTACAAGAAGCCTTCTGAGTAGAATAAATGAATTCACATTTTCCATGGATGCAGTAACCATTGAGGTTTTCAGGGCAAGGCATGTGGTTTCCAATATAAACATCTTCCCTTTGATCACTAGCATCTTAAAAGAACATAAACCAGGTCAATAAATAATGAAAAGCAAATTGAAAAACATGGACTTTTCAAAGGTTCTAAGACAACAAATAAATTCACCCCTTGCTGGGTAATTTGGGAAGGAAATTTATTGATAGGAGGCTGGACAAGAACCAAGGTCTCATTAAGCCACAAACACAGCAGGTAGACTGTTTAGATTCAAAGCATTTAAAAATATTTGCAGGATGTGACCACTGTGAGCAACTGCTATTTAAAAGTAATCAGAAAAAATAAAAACACTCAACATCTTTGCTATAAAAAAAATATTACTTCTAGAAGAAATCTCACCTCTGTGTCAGAGAGATGGGGTATATAGCACTGGCTTTTGGGGAATTGACCTACTCTAGCCATTCACCTTGAGGCTATGAATTGAGGCCAAAGGACACTGGTAAGGCAGAGAACAAGTATGAGATTCTGAAATTTTAGGGTGAAAGGTTTACTTTGGAATGAAAACTATCGAGCATATTGATTTTTTCCCAAGTGAAAATAGTTTTCTGTTCTTTTTAAATTGTTTTCTTAGTGTATGTTTCTTTAAAAAAAAAAAATTCAAATGATACAGAGAATAAAAAAGAAATTTAAAACCACCCCAAATCTCTCTATCCAAAGAAAACCATTGTAAACATGTTAATGGATATGTGTTTCGACTTAGGTATACTGACTTGAACCGAATTGGGTTGGACTGAAGAAAATGGAAGGGTGATAAGTAATTCCACTACCAAAAATGGGAAGAGTCAGGAAGCAGAGATAGAAAAGGGCAGGAAAGAAGAAAGCATGGGGATCCAGTCTTCAAAACCAACGATATTCTTTCCTTAATTCATTCTCTATTCCTATGTCTCTTTTCCCCATATACTTGTTGTTCAGTCGCTAAGTTGTGTTAGACTCTTTGTGACCCCACGAAATGAAGCATGCCAGGCTTCCCTGTCCTTCATTACCTCCATATACTTACATATGCATACTTATGTATATATTCACACAACCTAGAATGAATTTTTTACTTTTTTTCTGGCGTTTACCTAATACAGTAGTCCTCAGCTCTATGAAGCCAGAGTTCCCCAATGTTTACAGGCCTGTCCATGTGTAGGACAAACTCCCAAGCTTCCTGCCATTTTATAAAATTCCAGCTTACAGATTCTGTGTATTATTCTGTGAATTACAGATTCTTACTAATAATAATCTCACGATCATAATCTCATGTGACCTTGAGCATACCACCCTCTCGAAGCCTGAGTTCTCACAACTGTATTATCTGAGATAATTAATGCATGTACAGGCCACTAAACCCACCAGCTCTCTATGTAACACATCATGCACCAGCCAAGACCTATCTCCCTCAAATACACAAAAAGTGTTAATATAATCTGAAGAATTATTATCAGAAACAAATTAAGAAGGAATGAAGTAAGAGACTATGTGTATATATAGACATCAAAAAGCAAGGGAGAACTGGGAATAGGTGTACCAAGTGTGAAAAAACTGAGAACTGAAAATGCAGGTTTTTCTGGAGATCAACATTTACATATGAAAGGAGAATCTTTCTGACTATTAATCTTAATGATTATTAAGTTCAAAGATAAGACCTTCCCAAGACCAAATTCATGCCATTTTACCTCAAACTTTATGTAGTTACATTGTGCAAATTTATGCATAGAAAGAGAATTAAACTAAGGGGAAATCCAACACAGAAGATCTCAACTTTAAGCGTATCTCTGCTATTTTGTATAATCTTAATCAAACAATTTCTTCTAAGAGAGCTGAATGAGATCAGCAAAGTCTATCAGTAGTATAATACAGTGGACTTCCCCGGTGGTCCAGAGTTAAGAATCCACTTGCCAATGCATGTGTTGGATCCCTGATCCAGGAACATTCCACATGCTGTGGGGCAACTGAGCCACGTACCACAACTCTGATGCCTGCGCACTCTAGAGCCAGTGCTCCAAAACAAGAGAAGCCACTGCAGTGAGAAGCCAGCCCACCACAGCTAGAGAAAGCCCATGAGAAGCAATGAAAACCAGCATAGCCAAAAATAAATAAATAAAATAGTTTTTTAATAAACCAAACAAAATGCTAATAAAAAAAGATNATATATCAAATAAATAGCATTTTGACATATATTCAGATAAATTATGATAGTTTATATTCCTTTTTCTTAAATAGATCTACAAAATCTGGAGAGCGCTTCACACTTACAGGACACCTCAATTCCAACTGGTCACATTTCAAATACTCAACAGTCACATGTGGCTAGTAGCCACCATGCTAGACAGCACAGAATAGGTGGCTTATTCATTTATCATTTATTCATCACCTTCCATATGCCAGGGACTCTGCTAGGTGCTGGGATAAAAAAACAGTTAAGATATATCCTGTCCTCAAAGGGCTTACAGGGGCTCCTCCAGCTCCCAAACCATAATTATGCTGTGGCAAAGAAATCAAGCTTTCTTCTGGGCTGCTACAATCCTGAGCGCCCACTTCTGTGCTACAGTACTCACAACACTGTTATAACTATTTAGGTATTTAAATTGGTCTCTACCATGAGACTATGAACTCCCTGAGGATCTAGATGCCTGTATTATCCATTTCTGTATAACTCCTGACACTTAGAACACAGTAATGTTCTCGCTATGGTTTCAAACCAAGAGTAGTATTCGACCTTTGCAATCAAGCCATGAAGTGACTTGAGGAATGCAACTGTCTCCCACAGTGCTTATCATCCTGCAACTTCTCAAAACATATTTTCAGGCTGTGATATACCATGAAGTATATAATAATGGGACTATACAGACTGAGGTTGGGTACCAGCCTATAGAAATAAAGGTACATAAAGTATATAACAAACAGACCACACTGGTCCACAAAAGCTGTGGCAATGTATGACCTACCATAAGAAAGTCCTAAAAACAGCAAATAATGCAGAGCTGAAAGTGATCAGAGAATTCAGATGCATGATAGCAATAAGAAAATTAAGAATGGGTTATGAGAAATGAATAAAGAGTACAACGCCAATAGCATTCACTGAATGATTAATGAAAGAATGTGGTTTCAAGCTCTAGACAAAGTAAAGCCATATAAAAGTGGATGTCTCTATTAAGACTCTGAAATCTCTGTCTTTCAGAGTCCAAATTCAGCATTCTGCTCAGTGCCAACACTATTCATTCTATTACACTTACATACTATTTCTGTGCACATCCATATGCTCAGCTAAGCTACAGAGGGGGTAAGGGAAATGTGGTCACAGTCCCTGCCCTCAAGAAGTTTATCATCAACATACACACACAAAAAGCTGAACAACACAAGAGAAGAGGTCCCACACGACAGCATACAATAAAACACCAAAAGAAGGCTTTATAATACCAGGTGCTATGGAAGTTCACGTTGAAAGGAGAACTTCATCTTAGGCAGAATAACCCAGGGAAGGACTCATAGAGAAGGTAGGACTCAAGTTAGGTCTCAAAGCATGCACAGATTCAGATAGTTGAACGGTGGAAACCAAAAAGCAGGTATAAGGCACCTGTTCTCACTCTCAAGAACAAGAGGTAAATGGACCTAGCAAGAACTGTACATTCAGACTATACAAGAGTTTAAGCCAAAGTTGTGAAAATAAGTTGAAGTCAGAGCATGGAAAACTTTAAACCTCAGATGAGAACGTTTTCTTAATCATATGGACAAGGAGGACCCAGGTGGAGGGCAACACAAGCAAAGCCATGGTTTACATAAGAAGTTAACTGAGAGTGGGTACCTAGGGCTAGGGCTGATGGTTGGGGGGAATGGGGAGTGACACGGGTGTGAGGTTTATTTTGAGGGTAATGAAAATGATTTAAGATTAGATTATGATGCTAGTCCATGTGAAACTAGTACAATCCTGTAAATCCTGTACTAAAAGAAAAAAAAAAACACTGAATTACACTAAACAGGTGAACTTAATGGTATGTAAATTCTATTCCAAAAAGCTATTAAAATTAATTGGAAGACAAAGGGAAGACAGGATGACCAATTACGAGGTTACTACACAATCCAAACTCTGGCACTGAAAAGTTTGAGCTCAGCAGTAGGAACAGATAATAGAAACACAGAAAAAAAAAGACAGTGTCCAGATGCTTTGGAAAGTAAATGAAACCAGAAACTCAGATGTGTAAGGGTCTTTGGAGGTCATTTGGTCTAATGAAGGAATTTCTTTAGTTATAACCCCATGATCCTGTTTCTACTTAAACATGTTTAGAGATAAGGAACTCATAATATCAGTTCAGTCCGGTTCAGTCGCTCAGTCGTGTACAACTCTTTGTAACCCCATGAACTGCAGCACACCAGGCCTCCCTGTCCATCACCAACTCCCGGAGATTACTCAAACTCATGTCCACCGAGTTGGTGATGCCATCCAGCCCTCTCATCCTCTGTCGTCCCCTTCTCCTGCCCCCAATCCCTCCCAGCATCAGACTCTTTTCCAATGAGACAACTCTTCGTATGTGGTGGCCAAAGTACTGGAGTTTCAGCTTAACATCAGTCCTTCCAATGAACACCCAGGACTCATCTCCTTTAGAATGGACTGGCTGGATCTCCTTGCAGTCCCAGGGACTCTCTTCTCCAACACCACAGTTCAAAAGCATCAATTCTTCGGTGCTCAGCTTTCTTCAGACTCCAACTCTCACATCCATACATGACCACTGGAAAAACCATAGCCTTGACTAGATGGACCTTTGTTGGCAAAGTAATGTCTCTGCTTTTGAATATGCTATCTAGGTTGGTCATAACTTTCCTTCCAAGGAGTAAGCGTCTTTTAATTTCATGGCTGCAATCACCATCTGTAGTGATTTTGGAGCCCCAAAAAATAAAGTCTGACACTGTTTCCGCTGTTTCCCCATCTATTTGCTATGAAGTGATAGGACCAGATGCCATGATCTTCGTTTGCTGAATGTTGAGATTTAAGCCAACTTTTTCACTCCCCTCTTTCACTTTCACAAGAGGCTTTTTAGTTCCTCTTCACTTTCTGCCATAAGGGTGGTGTCATCTGCATATCTGAGGTTACTGATATTTCTCCTGGCAATCTTAATTCCAGCTTGTGCTTCATCCAGCCCAGCATTTCTCATGATGTACTCTGCATATAAGTTAAATAAGCAGGGTGACAATATACAGCCTTGACGTACTCCTTTTCCTATTTGGAACCAGTCAGTTGTTCCATGTCCAGTTCTAACTGTTGCTTCCTGACCTGCATACAGATTTCTCAGGAAACAGGTAGGGTTATCTGGTATTCCATCTCTTTCAGAATTTTCCACAGTTTATCGTGATCCACACAGTCAAAGGCTTTGGCACAGTAAGTAAAACAGAAGTAGATGTTTCTCTGGAACTCTCTTGCTTTTTCAATGATCCAATGGATGTTGGCAATTTGATCTCTGGTTCCTCTGTCTTTTCTAAATCCACCTTGAACATCTGGAAGTTCACGGTTCACGTACTGTTGAAGCCTGGCTTGGAAAATTTTGAGCGTTACTTTACTAGCATGTGAGATGAACGCCATTGTGTAGTAGTTTGAACATTCTTTGGCATTGCCTTTCTTAGGGGCTGGAATGAAAACTGACCTTTTCCAGTTCTGTGGCCATTGCTGAGTTTTCCAAATTTGCTGGCATACTGAGTGCAGCACTTTCACAGCATCATCTTTTAGGATTTGAAACAGCTCAACTGGAATTCCATCACTTCCACTAACTTTATTCATAGTAATGCTTCCTAAGGCCCACTTGACTTCACATTCCAGGATATCTGGCTCTAGTTTGGTGATCACACCATTGTAATTATCTGGGTCATGAAGATCTTTTTTGTATAGTTCTTCTGTGTATTCTTGCCATCTCTTCTTAATATCTTCTGCTTCTGTTAGGTCCATACCATTTCTGTCCTTTATTGTGTCCATCTTTGCATGAAATGTTCCCTTGGCACCTCTAATTTTCTTGAAGAAATCTCTAGACTTTCCCATTCTATTGTTTTCCTCTATTTCTTTGTATTGATCACTGAGGAAGGCTTTCTTCTCTCTCCTTGATATTCTTTATATTCTTCAATATAATATAGTTAATTCCAATATTAACTATGAATGAAATCTCTCTTTCATTATCTTTGTGTGTATTTCCCCATGTCTGTTCACCACCTACCTCACTGCCCACCGATTTTTTTTCTTAATGTCAAACTTCCCTAGTTTTACCCTTTATTTACTTTGCAACAACCAACCCACTAACATTTAAGTGTTTAATACAACAGAATTGTCCTCTTTGCTAAAGATGGCTCAATACAGAATTGTGTAAAACAATTTTTACTTCAAAAAGAATCAACAAAATGTCAATAAACACATCAAAATATGTTCACCATCATTAATCATTGCATCATGCATCTGTACTCAGTTGTGTCGGATTCTTTGCAACCCCATGGACTGTAGCCTGCCAGGACCCTCTGTCTATGGGATTTTCCAGGCAAGAATACTGGAGTGGGTTGCCATTTCCTTCTCCAGGGGATCTTCCCAACCCAGCAATCGAACCCACATCTCTTGTGTCTCCTGCATTGGTAGGCGGATTCTTTTCCACTGCACCACCTGGGAAGCCATTAATCACTATGGAAATACGAATCAAAACAAGATAGCACCTTACACCCAAAAGGATGACTACTATTCCCAAACCAGAAAATAACAAGTATTGGCAATGGTAAGAAGAAACGGTAATCGTTGGGCGTGGTGGTGAGAAAATGTAACAGTACAGCCACTAGGGAAAACTGTAGGGTGCTTCCTCAAAAATTTAAAAGTAGATATCCCATACGACCCATCTGGATATACACTACCCCTCCCCAAAAAAATGGAAAGCAAGGTCTCCAAGAGACAGCTATATACCTATATTCATGGTAGCATTACTCACAACAGCTAAAACATGGAAGCAATCCAGGTGTCCATTAATGGATAAACAAAATGGATGAGTTGTAGGGAATATTCTACACACTGGGAAGTAGTCAGCCTTCAAAAGGAAATTAATTCCGACATGTGCTATGACACAAACAGACCTTGAGGACATTATGTTAACTGAAGCCAGTGACAAAAAGACAAATACTGCATAATTTCTACTTATATGAGTTATGTAGAATAGTCAAAACTATAGCAACAATCAGCAGAATGGTGGTTGTAAGGGCAGAGGGGAGGGGGAAATGGAGAGTTATCGCTTAATGGCTATAGTTCCAGTTTCACAGGATGAAACGACTCTGAGAGACGGATGCTGTGATGGCGGCACAACATCATGAATTTATCAAATACCACCAGACCCATACACTTAAAAAATGGTTAAGATAGCACGTGGTGTTGTTATATATATTTCACAACTTTAAAAACCATAAGAAAAACTGTATGAACCTAATGACAGGAGGCTCAGTAGAAAGAATGTAGTAAACTGAGTTCAAATTGAGATCTCCAGTCCTCCAAAAGGTATTTATTAAGCACCTATCATGTCCCAGACAAGACAGCAGTTCCTAGAAGTTCAAGCAAAGCAGTACAAGCTAAACCTAGGTGTAAAGACCCACAGGCAGCTAAGTATATGAACTAGTTCTTAGAGAAAGAGTAAAGCTAGCATATAAGTGTTCACCAAGGTGGCAGCTGAGAGTAGATTAAATATTCTGAAGAAAATTGAAGAGCGCATGCACTGGAATAGTTGTCATGAAAAAGAAAAAGCACCAGGGCTTAGGGTCAGAAAGTCTGAATTCTGGTCGCTGCTCTGCCATTCTACACGAGCCACAGTTTCAGCTTCTTCATCTGCAAAATAGTAGTAACATGACTGTGATAAGGATTAAATATGTGAAAGCAACTGGCACACAGCATACTTGATTAAAAACAGTTAAAAGGATAGCCTACTGTCACTCATGAGCCACATTAAATATAGTGACAGGCAGACTTACCAAGAGTAAGAACCTTTAGCACAGCCAGGCTACTAACAATGAAATTAGGAAAAAACACCATAATAACATCAATAAGGAATTCAGTGACATCATTTAATGCTCAAAGTAATCCTAGGCAGTAGGTATTACTGCCCCTGCTTCACAGATATGATCATTGAGGCTCAGAGAAATCAGGCCACACTGCCTTATGGTCCACAGCATGGACCAAGTCTGACTTCAGAGCACAAGCTCTTAACCATCACAACACTTCACCAAGGTAGGTGGGGAACAGACAAAAGTGGAATGTTCAAGCACTTGCTCTCCAGGCCATATTAATTAGATAACTTCAAAAAGGAAAGATTAAAAGGCTTTACAGACCTAATGAAGCACGGTTTCAGAAACCACAGCAGAGATGTAGCCTCGCACAGCAAGAACTGGGCACGGTCCTGTACAAACAATGCCTTCAGGCAAGTGGTGACAGGCTCCGTGAATAACAGCTGCAACTGCGCGTCTCTGAACAATGTGTGCGTGTGTGTGCATGAGCACACACACAATATAAAAAGCTCAGACACCCAGCAGTGCCTTCCACCCTACAGAGGCATTCAGAAACCAATTTGCCACCAGCGGCAGTGTTTTCAAATACAAAGGAGAGTATGGTTCTAAGTGACGATGTGGTAAGACTCCAGATGGCTTATCTGCAAAGGCAAGTGTCACTGACTCTGTCTTGGTCCATCCATGTTCCACCCAAACAAAGCACGAGGAATTGCTGTTAACAACCAGGATATTCACCTAGAAGAGGCCACTGAGGGCACAACAACATCAGTGCTGCATTAGTAACTCAAGGGCTCTCTATTTTCACAGAGCCAATATGCTGAATCCAAAAATCCAATATACTCTTTCCTGCTTCCCCGATACCAACCTGCACTCCAGGCTTCATCACTAACACACCCTTCTTTAACCCAAGTCTCCTCAGACCCCAACAGAGAATCATTTACCTAGGCAGAAACTCCCGTCTACTCCCCAACACCCTCTACCCTTTCATGTCTAGGGAGTAGATATGACCAACCCTAACCTGGCTTCTTTCTTTCCTAGTCTTTCCACTCTGCCCAGTGAAACACCTTTTCTAATGCACATAAACTCATCCACCTCCTCAGAGGTTCCCTTAGGAAGCACTCCTTTCATCTCCCTGATGGAACAAAATCACATTACTCCTACACCCCTTCGCCCCCTCCTTCCCCTGCTGTGCTCACCACCTGTCACCCCTAGATCGGCATCCCACTCTCATCTCTCAACGACCTTCCTCCCCGTAGGGTTCTGTGCCACCCACCTACACAGCCTTCTCACCATCTTCACTGTGATTCTCCTCCACACTCCACAACATAGCTCTCCCCCTCCTTCAGTGACGGCAGCAACTGGCTCAGGCTTACCTCTTGATAAGGCAAATTTATCAAGACCATTTTTAAAACGGCATATCAAATGACTGTATTAAAATATATAAACATTAATCACCAAATAATGGAACCAACAATATTGATATCTTGGTGTGTCTGGTATCCTTGATTGGCAGGAGGAGAGACTGAGAGGATGAAATTGAAGGTGAGGTGAGGATTGGGGTGAGGTGATGCTCAGGAATGGAGTGAGAATGTGTTGGCAATTAAAAGGTGTTACAGTTGATTTCAGGCTGCATGAAAATATCCTTGGATAAAAATGGCCACTTATTGGGGCAATCGCAGCCCCGGAGAGACTTTCCCAGCCAAACGGCAAGCAGACTTCTTTACTAAAACTTCTGGGGGTGCTGGTCAGCAGTACACCCAGAAGACTGAGCAGCAGGGTGCACTCGAGAGAGAAGAAACCCAGCTCCACTCACCAGAACCCCAACTCAAGCCTCCCTAACCAGGAAATCTTGACAAGCCACTGATACAACTATACCCACAGTGAGGAAGCTCCATAATAAAGAGAACTCCACAAATTCCCAGAATATAGAAAGGCCACCCCAAACGCAGCAACATAACCAAGATGAAGAGACAGAGGAATACTCAGCAGGTAAAGGAGCAGGAGAAGAGCCCATCAAACCAAACAAAAGAGGAAGAGATAGGGAATCTACCTGAGAAAGAATTCCGAATATTGATAGTGAAAATGATCCAAAATCTGGAATTCAAAATGGAAGCACAGATAAGTAGCCTGGAGACAAGGATTGAGGAGATGCAAGAAAAGTTTAATAAGGACCTAGAAGAAATAAAAAAGAGTCAATAAACAATGAATAATGCAATAAATGAGATCAGAAACACTCTGGAAGCAACAAATAGTAGAATAACAGAGGCAGAAGATAGGATCAGTGAAATAGAAGATAGAATGGTAGAAATAAATGAATCAGAAAGGAAAAAAGAAAAACGAATTAAAAGAAATGAGGACAATCTCAGAGACCTACAGGA
>SJYQ01002488.1:320589-354290 GCA_006410935.1 Redunca redunca
CCAGAATAGAAAGAGACACATGTACTCCAATGTTCGTCGCAGCACTGTTTATAATAGCCAGAACATGGAAACAACCTAGATGTCCATCAGCAGATGAATGGATAAGAAAGCTGTGGTACATATACACAATGAAGTACTACTCAGCCATTAAAAAGAATACATTTGAATCAGTTCTAAGGAGATGGATGGAACTGGAGCCGATTATACAGAGTGAAGCAAGCCAGAAAGAAAAACACCAATATAGTATACTAACGCATATATATGGAATTTAGAAAGATGGGGATGATGACCCTGTATGCGAGACAACAAAAGAGACTCAGATCTATAGAGTGAACTTTTGGACTCTGGGGGAGAGAGAGAGGGAGAGGGTGGGATGAGATGGGAGAATGGCATTGAAACATGTATACTATCAAGTAAGATGGTATGGGGTGGGAGGTGAGAAGGGATTCATGTTTGGGAACGCTTGTACACTCGTGGTGAATTCATGTTAATGTTTGGCAAAAGCAATACAGTAATGTAAAGTAAACTAAAGTTAAAATAAAAATTAAAAAAAAAAAAAAGCCACTTATTAAAATGTCATTGCCACAAAGGAACTTTCTGGGTAGACGGAAATGTTACAAAGACTGTGATAAGGTGCAGTACAGATGGGGTCTATCCATTTGTCAGTGGCTAACATTTGTGCATTCCATGTATATAAATTACAGTTCAAAAACATCTGTAAAATAAGAATAATGATAATCCACCAGGTAAAGTTATACAGACAAAACAAGGATGACAGAATGCTGTTCACTCTTATAGTGGTTTAGTATATAAGGGTTCATTATACTATCCTGTTCATTCGTGTTTGAAATTTTCTGCAACCAAGTTTTTAAAATGTCACATACCCAGCTCCCACACACCTGGTGTGTGTGTGTGTGTATGTGCACGTGCATGCACACACGCACACGGTTAGTCACTCAGTCATGTCCGACTCTTTGCTACCCCATGGACTGCAGCCTGCCAGGCTCCCCTGTCCATGGGGATTCTCCAGACAAGAATACTGCAGTGAGTTGCCATGCCCTCCTCCGGGGGATTTTGCTAACCCAGGAATCAAACCCAGGTCTCCTGTATCGCAGGTGGACTCTATACCATCTGAGCCACCAGAGAAGCTGAAGACTGGAGTGGGTAGCCTATCCCTTCTCCAGGGGATCTTCCCAATCCAGGAATTCAACCGGGACGTCCAGCATTGCAGGTGGATGCTTTACCAGCTAAGCTACTAGGGAAGCCCATACACCTCACACTCAGCCACTATATCCTTTATGACTTATATCTACAACAAAGCTTCTAACACTGCAATTTCAACATTTACCACAGGTTTTCCAATAGCCTGAGAAAAGCACTAACTCACCACCATGCTGGACATTTAAATGCCCTATCTTGAAAGCACACTTTTCCAAGAGTTCAACTTTACATTTCTGACATCTTCAAATTTGAGGTTTGTCCTCTAATTCCTTTATGCAGCATTTTAAACTAGCAGTCAGTCTTTCTATTTCAACTTCTGTGCCACTATTCTCTTCGTGATGTTTTTCCTCTGGATCTTCTTTCTGCTTCATCCTAGCCTCCTGTCCTTTAAAAATAAGAGCTCTTGATATGTTCTATATCTGTGCTGTCCAATATGGTAACCATGGGTCACATGGGATGACTGAGGATTTAAAATACGGCTAGTATAACTGAGAAACAAAAACCTTTAATTTTATTTCATTTTATCCAATTTAAATTTAAATAGCCACATGTAGCCAGTGGCTACTCTACTAGACAATGCAGCTCTATAATCTCTCTCACTCATTCTCATCACTTCAGTTACCACCTAGATATCTAAGGACTAACTCGTAAATTTATGCTAAAAAACAAAGTCATCCAGGTGAGTTCCACAAGCAACTCAAACCCCAAAGTAAAATTAATCATCTCCACCATCAACTCCTTTCTTACTTACCCCGAACACCTTTCCCCTCCCAATATTCTTAGTTCAATAAACAGAATCCATCATCTAAGTCATCCTAGTTTTAACTCTTTTATCCTCCATATCTTAAGTAGGAATCTATTCCTTTTGAGCCTAATTAACTGATCTCTCTGTCTCTAACCCAAAGTACATAATAAGCACAAGTCCTGCCTGGTATAATGCATTCAGCTGGTTAATACTGTAGCCTTTCCTTTTTAAATATATTATGATTTCCCCACTGCCTACAAATGAAGTTTAAATGCCCTAGGATAACAGAGCATGCAAGATTATACATGTGGGAATTCTCTGGCAATGCAGTGGTGAAGACTCAGACAAAAAAAAAAAAGGACTGTACACAATCTGGCCCCAAGCTACCTTTCCATACTTGCCTTCCATTTCTGCCTTTTACACCCCTTCTCTCCAGCCAAAAAGGATTCCTCATCGTTCTCCAATACATTCTATCCCAATGTTTGCATTCACACTTCTGCTGATGCTCTTCCATCCTCCTTAAATACCCTTCGACCTCTTCAAATCCTAACCACCCTTCAAGGTTCAGCTCAAATAAGACCTCTTCTATGTCTATCTTAGATCTTCACCATTCTCCCCACTCTCCTGCATGCATGCTTAGTCATGTCCGACTCTTTGCAACTCCATGGACTGTAGCCTGTCAGGCTCCTCTGCTTACGGAATTTTCCAGGCAAGAAGATAGGAGTGGGTTGCTATTTCCTACTCAAAGGGATCTTCTTGACCCAAGGATCAAACCTGCACCTCCACCTGCGTCACCAGTCCCCACCAAATAGTAATT
Organism: Redunca redunca; assembly: GCA_006410935.1. Taxonomy (NCBI): domain Eukaryota; kingdom Metazoa; phylum Chordata; class Mammalia; order Artiodactyla; family Bovidae; genus Redunca; species Redunca redunca. Next base: position 323,373 of record SJYQ01002488.1, read on the forward strand.
TCTTTTTTTCTGAGTTCTCATCCTAACTTTTTCAAAGCACTACATTCATGACAATAACCAACTTTCACTTCGTTAGAAGGTTATGTTCATTTCTTATTGTGTCACAAGTTCTTTAAAGATGGATGTCATGTATTACATATCTTTCTATCCACCAAGAGTTTCTGGTAACACAACCAGTAAAAAAAGGCACTTAATAAATTACATCTACTGATTATGATAATTTCATTTGCATTATAGACAAACTCTTATGTGTAAAGAATGTTCAGTATCTCAAAAATGGCTTAGGCACTAAATTATCCCTGTAAAATTATCGCAGACAGACAAGTACTTTGGGTATACACAATTCCCCAAATTGCCTTAAGCAGGAGCTTCTACCTACTGAAAAAGAACTTTACTATTCTGGTCATGTACTATCAGTATAAAGAATAAAACTAGCATTGATCTATTATATCTCCTATGGGAATACAAAGATTTCCTATTTTAAACACAGCACTTTGTATCAACATAGGAAACTGATATTTCAGGGGCTCATGGGATATAACTGATTCAGGTTTAATAAGATTCAAGTGACAGAAATATAAATTATTCAATAATAATAACAGCTACCACTTCTTACACACTTATGAGTATGCCAGATACTATTCAAAGCACTTGACATGCATTATCTAATTTGACCTTTAAGACACTCTATGAGATACGGCCTGTTATTCTCATTTTATGTATTTTTTAGAAATTAGGCCTGAAAGGTAGATCACACATTTTTTTAAAAAAACTGTCCATTAGTACAACCAAACAAATGGCATAGAAGATAAATGCAAAAGCAAATATACAGAAACCCTGGTCTAGGATCCTAAGATCAGGACTTGCTTCGGTTCACTAGCTATAACCTCAATGAGACTCAATATTTTCACTGGTCTACCCATCATAGTGGTTGCAAAAAAACAAATGAAATAATGAATATGAAAATAAGAAATTAAAGCACACTGGACTTGCAGTCATGGGAACTAGAATCCAATCTCTGATCTGACCTTAAAATAAAAGACTTTGTATGAATAAATCCTACAGTTTCTTTGAGCTATATCCATTCTTCTGACAGGCATGGAGCCCCTAGGTAAGTGCCAGACGTTCTGCTAAGTGTTAGGAATCCCACAGTGAACATGGCAGAGCTCACAGTCCGGAGAGGGATGCAGATTAGTAGGACAGACAATTATACTTAAGAGCAGGTTAAGGGCTTGGTCACCAGAGTATGAAGAGAGGCACACAATCTAGGTTTAAGAGTCAAGGGATAGTTCCCAAACAGAAATAACTTCTAAGGTGACCGAAAGGATGACTCCTAGGCAAAGAAGAGTTCCAGGCAAAGGGAACTAGGTTCAAAGACCCATACACAGAGGTTAAGTGTTAACAGTAGATTCTAGAGAGGCAAAGAGGATTTTAAAAGCAAAGATGAGAGATCTTTCTATATAATTTCTTACAAATGCATGTGAACCTACAATTCTCACAATAAAAATTTCAATTAAAAAAAACACAGATGTGAGAGTACTCTGTAAACTGAGAAGCACTCAGTCAATATTATTACTAAAATTTAACTGCATAATGTATATTGCCATAGAGCAAAGCTGGAAAGGTCATTATAATGGAACGAGAACTACTAAGGACAGCTAGTGACCATATTTCAACACTTGGCCAAAATTCAGGAAACTGTGATTCAGTACCTTTCACATCTGGTCGATACTGTAGTCCATCATCCTTCTTTCCCAATAAACTAGTGTCATCTGTGTCTGTAAGAGAAAATGATTTGAAAATTAAGATACATATGATGTTTAAGTCATACCATGAAACTCCTAAATATTCCAAATGCTCCAGGTCCTTTCCAGTTCTCTGTCCACTTTTCCTGCTCTACCACTCACTTGATCTACTGTAACACTTCTGTCTCAGCGCTCAGATATAAATGCGTTCTGCATGAGGAACAGTCTAACTTCACTGAAACTTCAGCTAAAATATCATCTCCTTAAAAAGTCTTCCCTGTGAGACTGAAATCACATAGACCTTGAAGAGAAAGGATTAGCCAGTTCTCCAAGGCACAATGGTTTCAAGATTTACCTTCTCACACCACTGTTTCCTTGGAAATATATCAGATTAATATAAATGTGGAATATCAACTGTGTTATCAGACAAAATTTACTATAAACATGACCCCTTACCAGTGAATTATGTTAGGGCAGGAAGACTACATGAACCATAAACACCTGCTGGGAAGCATAAGCTTCGGTTTCCCAGTGCACAGTGGGGGCAAGGTGTAAATGGGGACCAAGATAAACCACTCCGCAGGATTCTAAAGGCATGAATTTCAAATAACAAAACCCTCAAGCTTGACCAAGTCTTCTGAATTTGAAATTCCAGGTAGTACCATTCAACCTCAAACCAGTTCCTCAGAAAAGATATGCTTTCTCAAGAATACACTTTAACCTACGCTACAAATGCCACCCCAAGAAAGAAAAGCAAACCACACTACTACTTCCACCTACAAGGGGTCTCTGCCAGTAAACAGTTTCCGCTGCCATGCACACACCTGACTCTCACCTAGATATCCTCTGAATAGTTTCTTGGGCATTCTTCAGTAGCTTAGACCACAGACATTTCAATCAGTTGTTCAGTATTTCACAAATAGCTTGTTTTCAGTATAAAGCAGCAAACTCTGGCTTGCAACCTTTTCCTCTTAGCTATGTTTTCCCTAAGCTCATGAAAACATAGCCCTTTAATAAATGCAAAAAGGTGGCGGGGGCGNGGCGGGGGGTGGGGCGGCGAGGGGGAAGTGGTCAGAAGGGAGGGCAGTTAGACCTAGTAGCAGGAAAGATGCATAACCCTAGGCCATCAGGAAGCGTCTGGACTTTGTTTGCAACTGGGAAATCATACATTATGCTTGCCTATATGTGTCTTACTAGGAAAAAAGATTGAAAATCTCTGCCTCTGTGACCAGGTATTTCTAGCAGGAATAGAAGACAAAAACTTATTCTTAGTTGGTATCAGGGTTCCTAAACTACGGCAAAAAGCAAGAAGGGGGAAAGAATTTTAAACTGAAAGTAATACTTTTTCCTTATATTCTATAACTTCACACCAAAACCTCTAACAGTATAAAATATGTAGGGGCAAAAACTAGAGAAAACATGAAAACAAAGTAAAGTATTATGCTCTAGAAAAAAAGATGAAAAATGGTAATATTTAGTTTTACTATAATTAAACTCATTTCTAAGCAACTATAATCGTTACAAATTTGAGACAATTTTTAAGAAGTATAAATATAGCTATAAGTTCATGTTAGGATCAGCTTAGTAACTAAATAAACAATCAAGAAGCATTGCTTGTGTCTTAAGACAGTGAAAGCAAATTTTTAAAAAGCTAAGTTAGTAACAGAACAAAGAAGTTCTAAAATACATAGTAATAAAAAATAAAGCATCAAAGATTTTTCATTTTACAAATTCAGAACACTACCAAAATATACAAATAAGACTGTAGACGTGATATTAAAGACAGATCCCTAGAATGAATTTTACCTGTGCAATGACCAAGATGCCTTATATCAATTTGTTCTTGTTTTATACAAGATGCTTCTCGAACAAAACAGGGATTGTTATAGGAACTCCCATCAGAAGCACACACAGGATTAAAACTGTATCCACTGCAATCTATATTACATACACACCTGTTGGAAAAAACAAAAACTATTTATGTTTTATAACAAAGGTATTTTCACAATGCTGCAACAGCAAAACTGAGCAGTTTTTTTTTAACTTTTTAACATTTTTATTAAAGTACAGTTGATTTACAAGATTTCAGGTGTACAATGCAGTGATTTAATACTTTTATTATACTTTATTTCAAGTTATTATATAATATTGGCTATATTCTCTGTGCTGTACAATATATCCTTGCAGCTTATTTATCTTATATAGTAGTTTGTAAGCAATTCTTTTTTTCTACTTTCTGTAACAGAAGTCAACACATTATTTTAAGTCACTGATAACAGTTTAAGCAAAGTGAATGCTCAGCCAACAATTTCTTTCAGGTGAGAATCCAGAGATAATTTCATCCAGATTATTACTAATGGAGTTGCTTCTTTAGAACTTTCATATCTAGAGGTAATAATCAAGAAATGTCAAATATCAATAATATTAGTTAAAAAGCAACATGGTATAGCAGAAAGGATACAGAATTACGAGTCAAAAGTCATGAATCTAAATCTTAGCCCAACAAATAACCAGATTTGTGTCCATATTCTCCCTCTAAGTCTCAGTTTACTGATCCATAAAACAGAAGTAGTAATAATACACCTAACCTTACCAAATAATGGGGAAGATTAAAAAAATAGATATAAAACATGTAAAATAGAAGTCCTTCAAAACTGTTTCTGAGTTACACATCTGCCTGTATAACTGAGCGTCCACTGAACACTCACTGCCTTCTAGATAAGGCCAAGAAAGTACAAGGCATGGTCACTCCTCTCAAGGACAGGAAAATCTAACTGGGAATACAAAACTGAAAACCATAGAGACTATCTGTTTTCCAGCAATATGGTGGACTCAGAACCCGTACTAATCCTTCTAATGAAAATAACAAATATTTTAAAACATTCTCAAATGCACCTGTAAGATGTCAAGAAACAAGCAATATTCAAGAAAAGTTAAATCAAGACAAGAATAGAAAAATATCAATTAACTTTGCCTAAGCTGATTTTCACCTTGAAGGCATTTGCCAAACTAGGTAAATTCAGTTATCAACTTTTTGACTTTGCAGGCCTCTGAGAACAGAAGACAAAGAATACTGACCTACCTAAGGTGGTGAATCTAGAGGCCCTGGAAAAAAGGCATGAGGGCAGAGGAGAAATGAGTTGCCATATTCCAAACGGACTGTTTAAAGGGGAAAAAAAAATCTTTCCCTGAACCACAGTACTGAAGACAGGGGAAAAAAACATCTCCCTGAGAACAACAAGCCAGTCCTCACATGAGTAATTACAACTTAAACTACGACTTGGATGTTCTGAAAAAAATCAAGCCCAGAATTTATTTTAAGAGTCAATGACTGGAATGGGCCTTAAGCAACTAACAAAAGTAAAAGCAATCCTATCTGGAGAAACCCAACGTTATTATTATCCTAGACCTCAAATATTTCCCAACATACAGTTCTGAGAAGAGCAAGTAGATCACACACACGCTCATTCACTCCCACACCCATGACAGACAAGGAAATAACACACATGGACAGAGCAAGCTGATGTGGAAATGAACCAACAAAAGCTTCTAATAAGCAAAGAATGCATTATTAGAAATAAGAAACTTACTGGGCAGATTTAAAAGGAGAGTAGATAAACTAAAGGTGAATCCATGAACTGGAAGACAGGTGAGAAGAAAATGCCCAAACCACAGCAGAGTCGAAGAGACAGAATGTATTTTTAAAAAGATTAAGAGACATGGAAGACAGTTACAAGATCTAATAAAAATCTGATTGGAGTTTCAGATGAGTTACAAGAATAAGGCAGGAATAATATTCTCAGTTTCTCAAACTTTCTAAAACTAAAGAAATATACTAATCTAAATATCCAAGAAGCCTAATAAATTCTAAACATGATTATTAAAAAATAATCTAGATAGTGAAATATCATTGTGGAATTTTTGTAACATAGCAACAAAATAATACTTTAAAAGCAGCCAAAAAGAAAAGATTACCTTCAGAGAATCAAGAAGAGAGACAGGTGTCTTCAAAGGTAATACTGAAGCCAAAATATTTATTTATAGCCAAAAGACAGTGAAATAATATCTGCAATGTGCTGAGATAAAATAGAGTTTATATAAAAAGAACTATCTTTCACGATTAAATGTAAAATAAAAGTAATCTGGAAGAAGCAAAAATTTAGAGTTTGTCACCTGCTCACTGTCAGTAAAGGAATTATAAAGTCAGTAGAAAAATGATTTTACAAGAAAGACCTGATATGAAAACAGAAATGAAGAACAAAAGTATAAATACATAAGCAATATTAACAAAATACTGACAATATAAAACAATGATATCAAAGCTCTGTGCTAATTTAAAAAAAAACAGTAAATTAACGATGGCATACAAATTGGAAGGGACTGAAATTACAGCGTTTTAAGAACAGAAATATTGATGAACTTCAGCCTGTGATAAATTGAATATACATGTTAAACTTATATGCAAAATATATATATAAATTAACTTGAAAAAAGATATAGGGCTTGGAAGCATTTAAGAATATATGTAAAAAAGTGTTCAAATTGTTCAATAATCAAGAAAATGTAAATGAAAACCACAAGATACCATCACATTCACTAAACAGCAAAAATTAAGAGAATACAAAGTGTTGACAAGGATGAGAACCAAAGGGAATTCTTACGTTCTGCTGCAGGGCGAACTTACTGGTACAACCACTTTGGAAACAAGTATTACCAGGAAAGCTAGACTTGCACATGTCCAATAATCCCACTACTGAGTGAGGCCCTTGAAAGTCTCTTACATATGTGCACCAGAAGATACGCATAAGAATGGTCACAGAGCATTATTCATGAGAACAGAAGACTGGAAACAATTCAAATGTCCATTAACATTAAAATGAACTATAAAAGGATGTAGAACAGTCAAGCAACTGAATTCAATTAAGCAGCTATGAGCATCAACACAAACAAATCTCAAAAACATAATTCTGAGCAAAGAAGGTACTGCTGCTGCTGCTTGAGTCGCTCAAGTCGTGTCCGACTCTGTGAGACCCCATAGACGGCAGCCAACCAGGCTCCACCGTCCCTGGGATTCTCCAGGCAAGAACACTGGAGTGCGTTGGCCATTTCCTTCTCCAAGGCATGAAAGTGAAGTCACTCAGTCGTGTCTGACTCTTCACGACCCCATGGACTGCAGCCCACCAGGCTCCCCCGTCCCCGGGATTCTAGAGGCAAGAGCACTGGAGAGGGGTGCCATAGCCGTCTCCAAAAGAAGGTACACACAGTATGACTCCACTTATACAAAATTCAAAATCAAACAAAAGCCAAATAATATTGGGTTGACCAAAAAGTTTTTCTGTAACATCTTACAGAAACCTTTTGGCCAATCCAAGTTACTGTTAGGGGGGTTATCATGTGATAGAACTATAGAGAAAAATAAAAGGAATGATTTCCACAAAATGCAGCAGAGCAGGCAGAACAAAGAAAGAGCAGTGGGGGAGGATCACCGGAAGCAGTTCTGAAGTACTGACGATACCCTGTATTTGCCGGCTTGGGATGCAGGAGTCACAGTTTGTTTCATTTTTGTATGTTAAAGCTAAATGTATAAGTTTTCATAAGCTTTTCAGTATATGCTGTTTCACAATTAAAAAAAAAACTCTGAATATTTACTAAGAAGTCAAAAATGGCTCTTACAATTTTTAAAGGGATGGGGACAGAGAATACGTGACAGAGACAGTATGTGGCCCTCAAAATATAAAATATTTACCATTTAGTCCTTTACAGAAAAACACTGCCAACTCCAGGTTTAAGGGATCAAAGTAGGCAAAACTGGGATGGCAATTAAATAGAAACAGTGGCCAACAAAAGAAAGAATTATAGAACAGTTTCAGGGATGAGAAAAGGCTCAGCAACAAAGGCAGAATACCATACCAATCGAGTGTTCAGTCACTAAGTTGTATCCAACTCTGCAACCCCACGGACTGTTCAGGATCCTCTGTCCCTGGGATTTCCCAGGCAAGGACACTGAACTGGGTTGCCACTTCCTTTTCCAGGGATCTTCCCAACCCAGGGATGGAACACACATCTCTGCACTGCAAGTAGGCTCTTCACCACAGAGCCACCAGGGAAGCCCAACAGGAACTGCCCTGATCACATGCAGGAAAGGACCACTCCACAGTGGGATGGTAACGCTGCATATGAGACCAAGAGCTGTGAGAACCACCACCGCTACTGTTTCCAGTAGCACGTGAGGAAAGAAAATGAAATCCCCATCTTAAGGAATCTCCAGCTCAGGGAAACAATGAGCAAGGAGAACAGCGTTAGACCCTAGCGGCCACTAACACTACTGATGGAGTGGTTCCTGGGGAATGCAGGCTGGCGACGGAGGCAGAGGGCAGGATGCCCAAGCACAGGAGTGCACTAACGTGGAAGAGATTGCTTCAGTAAACATGCCAAATTCAAGACACTCACCAACCATTTATTCTGCACCTACTGTGCGGGGATAGTCATATTTGTCTCTTTAATCATGACAGCACATTATGAACGGGGAAGCTGAATATGAAAGAAGTTAAAAAGCCTAAGATCACAAACCGAATGAGTGACTGAGAGGGTGTTCTCTCCACTCATCACAGCTGTCACATAAAACAGACATCTCAGCAGGCAAAGTGACAGACGAAAGGAGTTAAGTAGTTATTTTCCACATTTATATCATGAAAAATCTTTTCATTAAATTGGCCCTGCTTTTCTCTCAAACTCACCAGGGACACGCCTGCCTCAGGGCTTCCCCTCTTCCTGAAACACTTTTCCCTCGAACAACCACTTAGTTTAATCCCTCACCGTTTTCAAGTTTTGTCTCAAATCTTGAAGGAACAGTAGAAAGTTAAATTACTAAACATCCATTTAAGAAATTATGAAAAGAGCAATGAATAAACCCAGTGAAAACAAAAAAAAAAAAAGAAGGGGAAAATATGGAGGGCATGGATATTAATATTAGATTTATACATACATCTCAGCAGAAATAGAAATAGAAATTACAACAGAGAAGATCAATAAAGCTAAAAGTTGGTCCTCTGAAAAGACCTTCAGGGAATTCCTTGGTTGTCCAGAGGTTAGAACTCCATGCCTCCACCGCTGAGGGCCTGAGTTCAATCTCTGATTCCACAAGTTATGTGGTGTGACCAAAAATACAAAGACTAAAAAGAAGAAAAAAGAAAGAATCAACAATTAACTTTCAAATCAACAAAGCAGGACGAGAAAAAATTAAAAAAAAAAAAAAGCATCTAAACCAGAAAAGACTACAAATGGTGATTTAAACAAATAAGAGAATTCTATTGTGAACAACTTTATGTTGGCAAATTTGAAAACTTAAATGAAATGAATAACAAAAAATTAACTATTAAAATTTGATCAAAAAAGAAATAGAAGCTGAATGCTACTACATTCACTGAAGAAATAAAATCAATTTTGAAAATATCCTCCAAGACAGTATCAGATCCATGTAATATTTTTAAAAAGGATGCATGAACACGTTCATTCCAGTCATTCAGTTCAGTTCAGGCGCTCAGTCGTATCTGACTCTTGAGCCCCATAAACCACAGAACGCCAGGCCTCCCTATCCATCACCAACTTTCTGAGTCTACCCACACCATGTCCAGCAAGTCGGTGATGCCATCCAACTATCTCATCCTGCTGTCCCCTCCTCCTCCTGTCCTCAATCTTTCCCAGCATCAGGGTCTTTTCAAATGAGTCATTTCTTCGCATCAGGTGGCCAAAGTATTGGAGTTTCAGCTTCAACATCAGTCCTTCCAGTGAACACCCAGGATGATCTCCTTTAGAATGGACTGGCTGGATCTCCTTGCAGTCCAAAGGACTCTCAAGAGTCTTCTCCAACACTACACTTCAAAAGCATCAATTCTTCGGCGTTCAGCTTTCTTTAGAGTCCACCTCTCAGATCCATACATGACTACCAGAAAAACCATAGCTTTGACTAGATGGACCTTTGTTGGCAAACTAATGTTTCTCCTTCTAAATATGCTGTCTAGGTTGGTTCATAACTTTGCTACTAAGTAGTAAGCGTCTTTTAATTTCATGGTGTCAATCACCATCTGCAGTGATTTGGAGCCCCCAAAAATAAAGTCTGACACTGTTTCCCCATCTATTTGCCATGAAGTGATGGGACCACATGCCATGATCTTAGTTTTCTGAACGTTGAGCTTTAAGCCAACTTTTTCACTCTCCTCTTTCACTTTCATCAAGAAGCTCTTTAGTTCCTCTTCACTTTCTGCCATAAGGGTAGTGTCATCTGCATATCTGAGGTTATTGAGATTTCTCCTGGCAATCTTGATTCCAGCTTGTGCTTCCTCCAATCCAGTGTTTCTCATGATGTACTCTGCACATAAGTTAAATAAGCAGGGTGACAGTACACAGCCTTGATGTACTCCTCTTCCTATTTTGAACCAGTGTTTTTCCATGTTCAGTTCTAACTGTTGCTTCCTGACCTGCATACAGGTTTCTCAAGAGGCAGGTCAGGTGGTCTGGTATGCCCATCTCTTTCAGAATTTTCCAGAGTTTGTTGTGGTCCACACAGTCAAAGGCTTTGGCATAGTTAACAAAGCAGAAATAGATGTTTTTCTGGAACTCTGTTGCTCTTTAGATGATCCAGCGGATGTTGGCAATTTGATCTCTGGTTCCTCTGCCTTTACTAAAACCAGCTTGAACATCAGGGAGTTCATGGTTCACATATTGCTGAAGCCTGGCTTCGAGAATTTTAAGCAATACTTTACTAGCGTGTGAGATGAGTGCAATTGTGCGGTAGTTTGAGCATTCTTTGGCATTGCCTTTCTTTGGGACTGGAATGAAAACTGACCTTTTCCAGTCCTCTGGCCATTGCTGAGTTTTCCAAATTTGCTGGCATATTGAGTGCAGCACTTTCACAGCATCATCTTTCAGGATTTGAAATAGCTCAACTGCAATTCCATCACCTCCACTAGCTTTGTTCATAGTGATGCTTCGTAAGGCCCACTTGACTTCACATTCCAGGATGTCTGGCTCTAGATGAGTGATCATACCATCGTGATTATCCAGGTCATGAAGATCATTTTTGTACAGTTCTTCTGTGCATTCTTGCCACCTCTTCTTAATATCTTCTGCTTCTGTTAGGTTCATACCATTTCTGTCCTTTATCAAGCCCATCTTTGCATGAAATGTTCCCTTGGTATCTCTAATTTTCTTGAGGAGATCTCTAGTCTTTCACATTCTATTCTTTTCCTCTATTTCTTTGCACCGATCTTTGAGGAAGGCTTTCTTCTCTCTCCTTGCTATTCTTTGGAACTCTGCATTCAAATCGGAATATCTTTCCTTTTCTCCTTTGCTTTCTGCTTCTCTTCTTTCCACAGCTATTTGTAAGGCTTTCTCAGAGAGCCATTTTGGTTTTTTCTATTTCTTTTTCTTGGGGATGGTCTTGATTCCTGTCTCCTATACAATGTCACGAATCTCCATAGTTCATTAGGCACTCTGTGTATCAGATCTAGTACCTTAAATCTATTTCTCACTTCCACTGTATAGTCATAAGGGATTTGATTTAGGTCATAACCTGCATGGTCTAGTGGTTTTCTCCACTTTCTTCAATTTCAGTCTGAATTTCCCAGTAAGGAGTTCATGATCCGAGCCACAGTCAGCTCCCAGTCTTGTTTTGCTGACTGTATAGAGCTTCTCCATCTTTGGCTGCAAAGAATATAATCAATCTGATTTTGGTGTCAACCATGTGGTGATGTCCATGCATACAGTCTTCTCTTGTGTTGTTGGAAGAGAGTGTTTGCTATGACCAATGCGTTCTCTTGGCAGAACTCTATTAGCCTTTGCCCTGCTTCATTCTGTACTCCAAGGCCAAATTTGCCTGTTACTTCAGGTGTTTCTTGACTTCCTACTGTTGCATTCCAGTCATCTATAATGAAAAGGACATTTTGGGGTCTGTTAATTCTAGAAGGTCTTGTAGGTCGTCATAAAACTGTTCCACTTCAGCTTCTTCAGATTTACTAGTTAGAGCATAGACTTGGGTTAATGTGATATTGAATGGTTTGCCTTGGAAATGAACAGAGATCATTCTGTCGTTTTTGAGATTGCATCCAAGTACTGCATTTTGGACTCTTTTGTTGACCATGATGGCTACTCCATTTCTTCTGAGGGATTCCTGCCCACAGTAGTAGATATAATGGTTATCTGCGTTAAATTCACCAGTCCATCTTAGTTCACTGATTCCTAGAATGTCGATGTTCACTCTTGTCATCTCCTGTTTGACCACTTCCAATTTGCCTTGATTCATGGATCTGACATTCCAGGTTCCTATGCAATATTGCTCTTTACAGCATTGAACCCTGCTTCTATCACCAGCCCCATTCACAAATGGGTGTTGTTTTTGCTTTGGCTCCATCCCTTCATTCTTTCTGGAGTTATTTCTCCACTGATCTCCAGTAGCTTACTGGGCACATACTGACCTGGGGAGTTCATCTTTCAGTGTCCTATCTTTTTGCCTTTTCATACTGTTCATGGGGTTCTCAAGGCAAGAATACTGAAGTGGTTTGCCATTCCCTTTTCCAGTGGACCACATTCTGTCATTCAATAAACAGATAATTCTATTCTTACACAAAATCATCCAGAGAACAGAAAGAACATTCTCTAATTCATTTTATAAGACCATATAACTCCAAAAAATAAAAGATTAAAACTCACTGAATAAAAATGAATAAGAGAAAATCTCATCCTTACAGCAGACAGAATCCCAATAATAAACAGGCAGAAAAAGGTATTATAGTCATAAACAAACACAGACTGTTATAAAATTTTTTTAAAAAGAGCAACATAAAAAATATACGAGAAATGATGAACTCAAAAAAGGACTNCTGGAAAATAAAAGTTCAAGAAATCTCTCAGAAAGGACAGGAAAAAAAAATTAACAGAAACTAAGAGAGACAAGAAAACTAAGGGCTAGTCCAGAATGCCCAGCATCCAAATGACAGAACTACCAAAATTAGAAAAGAGAGGAAAGGAAGTCATCAAGGAGATAACTGAAGAAAACATCTCAAATCAGAAGTCAGTAAGTTTCTGGGAACTACGACATTTCATTATACTGAGGACCAAAAGGAGATTCTATATGCTTCGAGAGAGAGAAAACAAACAGTATACAAAGGACCAAAAATCAGAGTGGCTTCAGACTTCAACTGGAAGCTAGAAGACAATACACCAAAGCTTTCACAATTCTGAGGGAAAATTATCTCACACTTAGAAGTATGCACGCACCAAGTTTTAAGTCAAGTATTAGGTGTAGGATAAACGGACCTTAAACATAAGGTCCCAGACTTCGCTGGTGGTCCAGTGGATAGGAATCCGCCTGCCAGTGCAGGGGACATGGGTTGATTCCTGGTCCGGGAAGGTTCCACATGCCGCAGAGCAGCTAAGCCAGTACACTGTAACTACTGAGCCTGCGTGTGCCACTACTGAGCCTATGCCCCAAGAGCCTGTGCTCCACAACAAGAGAAGCCGCCGCAGTGAGAAGCCACGCGCCGCAAGCAGAGCAGACCACCGTCACCACGACGAGAGTCCGCACACAGCAACAGAGACCCAGTGCAACCAAAAGTAAATAAAATAAACTATCAAAAATAAAAACTACAGTCTCACTTTGTACCCTTTCTCAAGAAGCTACTCAAAGATATACTAAAATGGGAGAAGGTAAAGTGGAAAAAAAAAAAAACATGCTGCAGAGGAGATAGGTAAAGGAATTTCTAGGATGATGCGTATAGTTTAACAAAAAATATTATTAGGTCTGTTTCTGGCAGAGCTCCTAAAACCCTTATAACTTTGAGAGACAACCGTCTTTTGTGTGCTAATGAGATGACTCAGCTCCTTCCTTAATTCAAAGTCATTTTAGCAAACTATGGAACCTTAAAGGAGGTCGTAGGAACATTAGTAGTATCCTGAGCAGAAGTGCAAGGGACCTGCCTCATTTGCAGCTGGTGTCCTAAAAAGGGGGCAATTTGCAGGTCTAAGACCTGTGGGGTCTGTGCTGACTCCAGGTAAAGAATAAGAGAACTGAACTGTAAGACACTCAGCTAGTGCAGGAAAACTGGAGAATCGACCATGGTGGGAAAAGACACAACATTGAAGGGAGATTGCAAGATGACAGCTATATTAAAAGGGCAACTAGTTCACACCGAAACAGTTTCACTCTGTGGACAGTCATACTGCTGGCTGCCATTACCAGGATGCCTACTGCCCTCTTTTCGGCCAGAGGACAGAATGCCCAGTAAGCCTGGCTCAGATTCTTATCTGTACTTGCCGTGATGAAGTTCCTGCAACTGCCTGAACCAAACAAGCACACTCATTTAACTGACATACTCCTGAGAATGTGGGTCAGCTACAGTGAGACCGGAAGTAGAAAACACAGAGCAGTCCACTGAGACGACATTTCTGCCAATCATCCATACTTGGTGACGCTAGAATCCTGCCAGACGTCTCAACTACGAGTCCTATGACATTCCTGATGACTCTCTCAGGGTCTTACCCACCGACTTCCCCAGAAGGGAATCTTACAAACCAGGAAGCCAAAAGCCAGACTCTGACAGAGACTGTTCAACGTGTCTTTTTCGGTAAGCCTTCATCTAACAGTGCCAGCTAGGTCAATGCTCGGTACTACGAATTTGGCAATACTCTATTTTGGACCCGAGGTGTTAGGTACTTATGTGAAGTATTCTCTAAACTGCATGTTTATATTTTAAACATATCTGTATGCAAAATGTACTTTTCACCAAAAAAAAAAAGTTTTAAATAAAGAGTAGAGCAGTATGCCTGGAAGGCAAAAAGTAGGAAGTCAAGAAACACCTGGAGTAACAGGCAAATTTGGCCTTAGAGTACAGAATGAAGCAGGGCAAAGGCTAATAGAGTTCTGCCAAGAGAATGCACGGATCATAGCAAACATCCTCTCCCAACAATACAAAAAAAGACTCTACACATGGACATCACCAGATGGGCTACACCGAAATCAGATGGATTATATTCTTTGCAGCCAAAGATGGAGAAGTTCTATACAGTCACCAAAACAAGACTAGGAGCTGACCGTGGCTCAGATCATGAACTCCTTATTGCCAAATTCAGACATGTATTGAAGACAGTAGGGAAAACCACTAGACCATGCAGGTTATGACCTAAATCAAATCCCTTATGATTATACAGTGGAAGTGAGAAATAAATTTAAGGGACTAGATCTGACAGAGTGCCTGATAAACTATGGATGGAGGTTTGTGACACTGTATAGGAGACAGGAATCAAGACCATCCCCAAGAAAAAGAAATACAAAAAAAGCACAATGGCTGTCTGAGGAGGCCTTACAAATAGCTGTGGAAAGAAGAGAAGCAGAAAGCAAAGGAGAAAAGGAAAGATATACCCATTTGAATGCAGAGTTCCAAAGAACAGCAAGGAGAGATAAGAAAGCCTTCCTCAGTGATCAATGCAAAGAAATAGAGGAAAACAATAGAATGGGAAAGTCTAGAGATCTCTTCAAGAAAATTAGAGATACCAAGGGAACATTACATGCAAAGATAGGCTCAATAAAAGACAGAAATGGTATGAACCTAACAGAAGCAGAAGATATTAAGAAGAGGTGGCAAGAATGCACAGAAGAACTGTACAAAAATGATCTTCATGACCCAGATAATCACAATGGTGTGATCACTCAGCTAGAGCCAGACATCCTGGAATGTGAAGTCAAGTGGGCCTTACGAAGCATCACTATGAACAAAGCTAGTGGAGGTGATGGAATTGCAGTTGAGCTATTTCAAATTCTAAAAGAAGATGCTGTGAAAGTGCTGCACTCAATATGCCAGCAAATTTGGAAAACTCAGCAATGGCCAGAGGACTGGAAAAAGTCAGTTTTCATTCCAATCCCTAAGAAAGGCAATGCCAAAGAATGCTCAAACCATTGCACAATTGCACTCTTCTCACACGCCAGTAAAGTAACGCTCAAAATTCTCCAAGCCAGGATTCAACAGTACTTGAACCATGAACTTCCAGATGTTCAAGCTGGTTTTAGAAAAGGCAGAGGAACCAGAGATCAAATTGCCAACATCCGCTGGATCATCGAAAAAGCAGGAGAGTTCCATAAAACATCTATTTCTGCTTTATTGACTATACCAAAGCCTTTGACTGTGTGGACCACAATAAACTCTGGAAAATTCTGAAAGAGATGGGCATACCAGACCACCTGACCTGCCTCTTGAGAAACCTGTATGCAGGTCAGGAAGCAACAGTTAGAACTGGACATGGAACAACAGACTGGTTCCAAATAGGAAAAGGAGTACGTCAACGTTGTATACTGTCACCCTGCTTATTTAACTTATGTGCAGAGTACATCATGAGAAACGCTGGGCTAGGGGAAGCACAAGCTTGAGTCAAGATGCCGAGAGAAATCTCAATAACCTCAGATATGCAGATGTCACCACCCTTATGGCAGAAAGTGAAGAAGAACTAAAGAGCCTCTTTATGAAATTGAAAGAAGAGAGTGAAAAAGTTGGCTTAAAGCTCAACATTCAGAAAACGAAGATCATGGCATCGGGTCCCATCGCTTCATGGCAAATAGATGGGGAAACAGTGGAAACAGTGTCAGACTTTATTTTGGGAGGCTCCAAAATCACTGCAGATGGTGACTGCAGCCATGAAATTAAACAAAACTTGCTCCTTGGAAGAAAAGTTATGACCAACGTAGATAGCAAAGCAGAGACATTACTTTGCCAACAATGGTCCATCTAGTCAAAACTTTGGTTTTTCCAGTAGTCATGTACGGATGTGATAGTTGGACTGTAAAGAAAGCTGAGCGCCAAAGAACTGATGTTTTAGAACTGTGGTGTTGGAGAAGACTCTTGAGAGTCCCTTGGACTGCAAGGAGATCCAACCGGTCCATTCTGAGGGAGATCAGTCTTGGGTGTTCATTGGAAGGACAGATGCTAAAGCTGAAACTCCAATACTTTGGCCACCTGATGCGAAGAAGTGACTCATTAGAAAAGACCCTGATGCTAGGAAAATTGAGGGCAGGAGGAGAAGGGGACAACAGAGGATGAGATGGTTGGATGGCATCACCAACTCACTGGACATGAGTTTGGGTAAACTCCGTGAGTTGGTAATAGACCAACTCCAGGGAGGCCTGGCGTGCTGCAGTCCACGGGCTCGCGAAGTCGGACGTGACTGAGAGGCTGAACTGAAGAGCAGAATGTGTAGTGGGCTGCCCTTACTTTATAAAAAGGAAAGAAAGAATACATGTGCATACTTGTTTGTACATGGGAAAAATACCTCTGGGAGATTAAGAAACTGATCACAGAGACTGCCTCTAGTGAAGACAACTGGGTAGCTGAGGACTGGGGTGGAAAACAGACCTGTACCTGTAAAGCCTTGTAAAGCTTTTGAATTTCTAACACTGAATTTCAAAGGCATGAATGCAGACATACATACATAAATAAATGAGTACATTCAATGACTTCTCTGATTTAGCTTGAGGATTTTGGCAAATCACAACTCTGAGTCTTTAATAATGGGGATAATACCTTAAACACTGGTGACTGAATTAAATAAGCTTCTGTAAAAAGCCCTTTGAAATCATCAAATACTATGTACATCTGAAAGGCATTATTGAAAAATATCTATCCTGTCTCTTTCTTTCTACTTACTGTACATAGAAAGTGTCTGTCATTCCTTCAAGATATGGTTAAGTTTTATGATCACTGGCATTTTAAACTGAATCACGTGAAGTTATGTAGATTTCACAAACAACTAACAAAACCTGCAACAAATTCACCTGCTCCAGGTTCCTCACAATATTACTAATCCTTCTCACACATGTTAAACCACCACTATGGCCCCTTGTGCAGCTCCAGGTGAATAAGAAAGCCCTGTGTGAACTGCCAGTTCAGAAGACCTACGGAGGGAACCTAAGATACCCAACCTTATGCCAAGTTCATCCACTATAGAAACCAGCAAGACAAAGTCCCTGTCCTCAGGGAATCCACAATCTGTTAGCAGTCCCAACAATTTAAGTGCTATGTGGAGCCTGTTTGAACACAAGCATTAGTCATCTATCTCAAAGGGACTGCAGAAAGAGCAAGGCATGCTGCTAGGAAGAGGTGCCGAAGTCATGCTTATATCCAAGCTGAAAGGAAGAGCAGGAATTAAACAAATAGACATACAGGGGTGGGACTTTAGGCAGAGAGAATAACATAGGCAAATTATCAAAGAGCAACAGAGCATTCAAAAAACTGCAGGAAGCCACGGAGAATACCGTGTTCTACATTTTAAAATCTAACCTCTCAAAAGAAACCATTACTGGCAGCTGTGCAGAAATACAGGAAGATATTTTTGGATAAAGGAGCTTGTCACTGCTAACATCTGGGTTATATTCAGCACAGAATAATGTTTAATAGTGTTTATTTCCCATTACCAGAGGAAAACAGACAACATACAATTATTTTTCCATTATAGTCTAAGGGGCTATGGTAGAAATTTACTAAACCTATATAGCTTTAAAGTCTACTATTCTAAATATCCATAGTCAGGCCTTGTTAAATGACAAAAATTACTGTCACCTCTGATTAGGAGGAAATCAGAGGTGAGGAGAAGATAACAGTAGGAAAATACTTCTTTGGTTGTTTTTTTTTAAAAAAAAAAAAAACTATGTGCAGTTTCTAAAAAGGAGGACTGATGGAGAACACAGATATAGAACATTATTCTTTCTGTTTAAATGAGGGGAAAGATTTCATTGCACATTCTGAGGGAGAGACTCATCAGCCTGTGACAATGGCCGACAACTCTCCAAACAGAAAATGATGGTATAACAAAAAGATGTCTATCAGGTGAATTACTAATACCTGCTTCTCAAATTGTCTGCCACACTGCACACCTACATGATTCTTTCTCTGAGCAACTCTGAGAGCTTATGTCCCTCAGGGGAAAAGGAAAACACCATTTCCAAAGTGACTGACATCAAAAAGGCAGAAGAGCAGGGACCATTTCCATAAAGCACACGGCAGACAAAGTTCAAAGGAGTAACTGCAGGATTCTTAGAGCCCACCTGTATTGACACTATGCCAGATGATTCTACAAACTCCTCAGATCATTCATGGCAGGGGTTTAAGTCAGGTACATAAAAGGTCTACCTGGCTGAAGGAGTTCTATGATTATTTGGTCCCACTGTACAGACAAATAGTTAAGGCCTATCTTAGAGCAATAACCTCAGCCTTGGACAGATGAGAGATACTGGGTTGTTTTTTTTTTTTTTTTAATATGGAGAAATCTAATTTTCTGTAAAGCAGATACTGTTTCCAAGTTTTAAGACTGAGAAAATCTAGCCACTATATTTCAAAACAGTCACAATGAAATACTGAAAAAACTCCATGTAGGCATCAAATTTACTGGAACCTCAACTATCTAGCTCTAGGTATAAATTCAAAGGGCAGACATCAATGAAGACATATCACAAACCCATGCAAAAGCTCCAATACCATTAAAGAGTCACACTGTGCTTTAGGAAGAAAGAAGAAAAAAACCTCCCACAAGCAAAACTAACTTCAATTATAATTAAAATAGCCACTGAGCAGATAAGAGAGAAAACAGTCATACAATATATGAAGTTCATGCACCTCACTAAGAACCTGTTTACTCTGATTTTACATTTAGAATTTATTCCTACATTAGATACCGTTCCTATAAGTACATGGTTTCCTATTTTGGGGAAGCAGAGAAGCAATTAATAAGTTGGAGTCATCTACAATCAGAATCACTGACCAGGCATTCTGAAAGCACCCAGAAGCAAGGGAACAACCTGACATGGGAGAAGAAAAATCATTTTTATAAACAGATGTAGAACCCAAAAAACAAGGCAGAACAGACCCTTAAGTAGGGGTGGAACAAGCAGCATTAAGAACATCAGGGGCCTCTGAGAACACCATGGTATTACACACGCATCACAACACGGTAGATAAATCCCTTGTCATGAGACCTGTGTCTGGTTCTGTTCTGAATCACAAGCCACTCGGCCTCTTCTGCGCTCACCTCCACCCGTAAAATCAGAGTAATAAATCCTCGCCCTACCAACCAGACATATTGCCATAAAGAGCTGGAAAAAATAATTTAGGTAACCATGTTTGAAAACTGTAACACACTATACAATATATGACTTTAAGAATAGTTAGAATATGTTCTGTATACTCTGTTTAAGAAGACAATCTATTTAAATCAATTTCCATTTAAATGGCTAAATAAAATGCTAGCACCTCTCTTAACAGCAGAAAGTTAACTTAACATGGTACCATTTATCCCCTCCCACAAATGGTCAAGTTTCTTTCCCTATTTGCAAAGGAAAAAAGAGCTTTTAAAGCAAGAGAAAGGTTTTAGCATCTGAAAAAGAATATATATATGTATAACTGAATCACTTTGCTGTATACCGGAAACTAATACAACACTGTAAATCAACCATACTTCAATAAAAAAATAAATTTTAAAAACAAGAATAAATTAGCCACGTACAAAAGGGAAAAAAAAAGATTAGCTGCCCTTTGGAAACCAGATAGATTATATTGATATATAGCATTTCATTTGACAGGAAAGATATTTCACAATGACAGAAGATTAAAAAATACTTTTTTATTTATTTTAAAAATAATTTTTAATCTATTTTGTATTTTTGGCTGTGCTGGGTCTTCACTGCTGCGTGGGCTTTCCTCCAATTGCAGAGAGCAGGGGGCAGCTCTCCAGCTGTGGTTTGCAGGCTTCTCACTGCAGTTGCTTCTCCTGTTGCGGAGCATGGGCCCGAGGGCTTCAGGAGTTGTGGCACACAGGCTCAGCAGTTTTGGCTCCCAAGCTCTAGAGTACAGGCCCAATAGTTAGGGTGAACGAGCTTAGTTTCTCCTAAGCATGTGGGATCTTCCCAGATCAGGGATCAAACCCATGTTTTCTGCATTGGCAGGCAGACTCGTTACCACTGAGTCACCCGGGAAGCCCTCAGAATATTTTTTAAATGAATACCCATACCTTAAAATGTAACATGAAATAAAGTATCTATTATAGTTACATTATAGAGCAATATTTTTTAAACTCTAAGTCATAATCACTATAGGAAATATGAGAGTACATTATTTTTAGTAAAGGTTAAGTATTATAGGATTTTGTTTCACTTAATTTCTGTTATTACTATGTATATATGTACTTGCTTTCTAGGTAAAGGCACAAATGACTTCCTTAATGTTCTTCTACTATTGCATCAATTTCCTGGCCTGGTCTTGGCTGCCTGTCCCAATCTATCCATGGGCTCCTGAGGAGGCTCCTCACCCTGCCT
Source organism: Redunca redunca (assembly GCA_006410935.1). Taxonomy (NCBI): domain Eukaryota; kingdom Metazoa; phylum Chordata; class Mammalia; order Artiodactyla; family Bovidae; genus Redunca; species Redunca redunca. The sequence goes on from SJYQ01002488.1 coordinate 344,463, forward strand.
GCTCCTTTTATTGGTAAGCCCTTCGCTTGTCTGTACTCACTTTCGTTTCCTTAGAGCATGTACCTGCAAGGACAGCAGTTACAAGTTCTCAAATAGACACACACAAAATGAATTTAGTGTGTTTCTATACAACAGACATGCTCTGACTGAGGACAGACTACATATCATATCAAGAGGAGGTGTACATAGAATGATGCGTATTTTACACAGATGTCATATTTAAAAGGATACCTCTGAGATTACACAGAATCCATTCTACTTCCAAGCAAAAGATCTCTCTCTCTTTCAATTAAGGGATGAAAAATGATAGCAGAGAAATGCGTAAAAGAGGACAGAAGAGAAGCACTGTAAATGGAGTAACAAAAGATCCACAGACCACGTTGATCAATCACTGACAGCTATTCTGACTTTGAACACGATTTTAGAACAGTTCTGAGGAAAAAGAACTAAATATTTGCAAAAATACACACACAGGCACGCATATACACACACAGGTGTTTCATCATACCATATCTTTAGTACAAAAAGAGAAAAAAAGAACATAGTATCTATTACCTGTCCTTTCTGCAAGTCCACATTGCTATCATTTCTCTCATGTTCTACAGGCCAAAATCTACTTTGGGAAACATCTTCTCACAAATCAGTCCACTCTGATTGAAACAGATGGACATGTCAACAAGTGACTCATATGCAGAAACAGAGCAAACACAGGGTTTGCTGAATTGTTCAACTTTTTATTGAATTTGTCTTTTGCCAATTCTCACCTACTTTGAAATATATATCAAGTAAATTATCAGACATTTAATTTTACCAAGTGCCAGAAAAATAGCTGATTCTGTATCAAAATACTGAAAACACAGTGACCCTGATTTGTAAAAGTCACTCCAGGCATAAATGCTAATTAAACCATATTACCATTAATCAGTAAAACGCTCAAATATGCATTTATGGACTGAATAAAACATAGAAATGCACAATGAAAATACATATGAGTAAGAAAGAAAGTACAAATCTCTATAAGTGTTTCAAAATACACACTAAGGGGAAATTGAGGAAGTGAAGAGGGTCCAGTTGTGCTACATAAGGCCCTAAAGACAGTATTAAAGCTTTTAGAACCAACTATGCAGAAAGCAAGCACCACAGGGAAATGAAGGAAAGTTGAGCCTGGGGATAAACAAACAGGAACCTGACGAAAGGAATAAACATGGCTGTGTTGGTGAGGTCTGTATCGTTACTACTCTGCACCTTTTCAGGGGGAGTGGACAGGAAACTGGATGGACAATACAGGTCAGCTACAAAGCCTACTTTGGTGAAAGCTGAACATGAGTGAGAAAACAAAACAAAATGTCCGTCTGTCCAGCTGAGATTTCCAGAAATAATTTTTACTTTTATATTTATTTACTGTTTAAAATCTTGAAAGTTTTGGAGTTTTCTTAATGCATTAAAAGTTTGTGTACAAAAATGCAAGAAAAATTGTTTATCATGATTCTAGTTGAAGATATAAAAGGTAATTCAAATAAGAGTAATTCTGATGAATAAAATTAGCACTTGATATAAAATATATCAGTTTTATAACAGTATAAAACTATCAGTGAAGAAAGGGAGTGGTAAAATGAAAAAAAAAAGTTACAAGTGGATTTCCACTCTGCAACACTTAAACTGACTTAAATAGCTATAGTATCATATCAACTTAAAAGTCAACAGATTAACAGTGAACAAAAAATAAAGAAGGCACACACAATATACACCAAAGCAGGTTAAAAGATAAGGTTTCTATAACACAATAATGCTGACAATTAACTTCCGAATAAGTTTATCCCTTTCCCTCAATCAACTCACCCAACATTTTCTGCATCTTCATCACACTCAGCTTTATATTTGCAGGGTCCACACTTGGAGTGTTTTCTGTGAACTTCTGCCCCTGACCCTTCCTCTTCTGTTTAAAAAGAAAAATTAAATTTTCAACCAAAAGCTGGGATCCTTTCCAGACCTGCTTCATGTTTTCAGCAGCCATTATCCTATTTCTGGGGAAAATGTATGCAAGGCTTTTGAAAACAATCAGTTCCAAAAAGCTATTGATGCTTGAGTCCAAAAATGCTGTCAATACAGAGTATAACATATACTGTGGGGAAAAAAACAAGTATTGGGGCCAGAAAAATAATCCCTTAGCCTAAGTACCATGGAACAATAAGCTAGGTCTCATTAATTCTTAAAAAGAATTACCATAATATGAAATAAGAGAGGGGAAATAAACATGAGCAATAAATTCAGTCCAGTGATTACCCTACTGAAACAGCCTGTGCAATCCTATTAGCAGTAAGTGATTCGACAAACAAGTTACTCAACACAGCAGAGTCTAACCACTGCCTTGTCCTCACAGCAGTTTCACAGCTGCCTTAAAAACTGTCTCCAAATTTTAAAAAGGAGAGGAGTCTATTTACAAAGTACTTACCCTTTCCTACTTTGCCACCTAGCCCTGTCAATAATAACAAGAATGCTGAAGTGTATGGGTCTCCTGTGATCCAGCACAAGATCAGTGCATACCATCAGCCTCCAAATCAGCTCATATTTCACAGTTAGGGAACCTCGTTTCTGTGGGTCTCAGCTACAGCGGATCCTATTATGACCATCTCAAACTGGGCAGGGAGATGAGTTCTGAAGCCAATTTAGGGATTATGGTTTACTTAGAGGATGTCCCAGTCTGGTTTGGGAGAGCATACCTTATTGAGGGGGTGCCTATCAGCAGAGAAGGTGTAAGGAAAGCACAAAGACCTAAGCGCCTGTTTGGTACTATTTCTAAACTTGCCATTTTGGATACCTACCTACACTTTACCCAAACTCTCATGCATACTCCCAAACAGTTCCAGGGAGCATTATCTTAACTATTTCTAAGCCTCAGAAATACCATGAGATCTAAAATGCACACAGCCACCATGAGCTCACTAGAATCTGTGTATTAATCTGAGCAAACCACTTAGCCTTTCTAACTCATACTCCCTAAAAAAAAAAAAAAATTACCAACAACCAACATTCTCAGGGCAAGACATCCAATATTTGTACCATAAAAGCAAATATGTAGACCAACTTCCATTTCTTTCATATAGTAACAATGACAATTTCCTAACTGAATATCTGACCACAGGGGCTAGACTACATGGTCCTTTAAAGTCCTTTCCAGTTCTAAGATCTAGAATTTATGAACTCATCCTTCACACATGATCACGAAATTTCTGCTTGAATATGTCCACTTATTTTTAGACAGCTGTTAATCTTTTTTTTTAAAGCTAAAACCATCATCCCTGAACTTCTTCCTCAGGACAGTCCTACTCTCTAGGTGACCTTTAAAGTCCCTCCCAACTCTACAATTTTAGGGTTCTATGAAACATAGGGGGATGGAGTAAGGTTTCAGATAGTGCAAGAAGGATCCTAACTGTGGTTTTCACTTGCATACATGTGAATTTTACCAGAGATGATTTTTCTTTCAGTGGATCCACAGAGCACCTGAAACATTATTTTGCATTCAGTGGATACTCATTAAGAATTACAGTCTCATTAAATTATGAGATAGTTTAGTCATTCTCAATTCTAATAATTCATCATTTCTCAGCTTTATGGCTGAGATCAAGTATGGTATCTGTTCTAATCAATTCTAATAATTCAGAGTAAACTCTGTTATATGCTATTACCAAATATTAGTTTTTTTAATTTTGTGCCTTGAAAATTCCTTATGAGCGAAAAACGTGTAAGCAAGCAATGGAAGAGAGTCACAAATACTCTGATCCGAGCTAAAATCACCTGAGGATGATCCTATGGAGAGGGCCCTTTGGTGTAACTTCAACTGAACTGAAGCAATGTTTCCCCTTTGTCTGACAACAAATCTAAAATGAAAAATAAATGCAGGAAAAAAAGGAATGCTTACAGCTAAGGGGAACTTGAGGAGCTGGGATGATGAGTGAGGGGTACAGGGTTTCTTTCTGGGGTAATGAAAATGTTCTAAAGTTGGCTGTGGTGATTAATATACAACTCTGCGAATACACTAAAAGCCACTGAATTATACATGTTCGATGGGCAAATTGTATGGTATGTGAATTTTATCTCAGTAAAGCCATTTTTAAAATGCAAAAGAAGAAAAGGCCTTTTAAGGGGTATTGGAAACTTACCTCCTTCTCCAGATCCAGAGCCATTATCTGAGAAGAAAAATAAAGAATGAGTATCAACACTTTTCCCAGAATCTCATCTTACCAAATAGTAAAATTTCTTATCAAAAATCAAACTGTGATATCCATTCTCAGACAGTCCCTTTTTTCTTTTTTTTTGATATCCAATAATTTATTCTTATATACTTATTTTGTACCTTTCTCCAAATATAAATTCCTTGGATACATATCTATACCTCATAATCTTTGCAGCTCATTCAGAAAATACGCAGGTGCTTTGTACAGAGTGAAAATCAATAAGTATTATAAAGGAAATGGCTAAATAAAAATAATTTTAATGAACTCACTTAAAAGGTAGAAGAAATGTTTAACTTTGCTAAAGCCTTAAAGGAATAATAAATAAACTGCTTTTAATAAAAAGGGAGGAAAAGCTTTGGGTCTTGCTCCAAAAATCTTAATTAAATCTGTGGACAAAGGCCAAAAGATATGAATAAACCTAAGGTTTAGAAGGAAAGAACCTCAGGGTTGAGGCTTTCTTAATACTGATGAAATTAACTTCCGCCAGGAAACCTTACCAGAAGGAATCTCACCAAGGTGTCAGTGAAAAACTTGTTACTAATCAAATTAAAAAGCCTCCCTCAAAGTTACCAGCAAGAAACCAGTGTAAAATGTAATTATTTTAAAATATGTATTTTATAATCCTGAAAGAACCAACATATGGCACAGAGCATGTTGAAAAGAGGGCAAGACTGTAGCACCATCAGCCTGGAGCCTAGATGGCAAGTGATGAACTTGACACTCTATCCAGCCCTTTCTAGGGAGAATTTACATGAAAATGCATTCCAGTCTGTCAGATAGCTCTCCAGAATAGGGGACATCCTTCACAATATCGCTTCCTTGCCCCCTCACCCTCAGTCTCCCGAAGACAATAATCAAAGTCCCAATCATGGTAGAAACAAGAGGGATTGGAAAAAATACACCTTTTAGGTATCAGCCACTTCAACACTACTTCTGCTTTATTAACTATGCCAAAGTCTTTGACTGTGTGGATCACAATAAACTGTGGAAAATTCTGAAAGAGATGGGAATACCAGACCACCTGACCTGCCTCTTGAGAAATATGTATGCAGGTCAGGAAGCAACAGTTGGAACTGGACATAGAACAGACTGGTTCCAGATAGGAAAAGGAGTACGTCAAGCCTGTATACTGTCACCCAGCTTATTTAACTTATATGCAGAGTACATCATGAGAAATGCTGGGCTGGAAGAGAACAAGCTGGAATCAAGATTGCTGGGAGAAATGTCAATAACCTCAGATATGCAGATGACACCACCCTTATGGCAGAAAGTGAAGAGGAACTAAAGAGTCTCTTGATGAAAGTGAAAGAGGAGAGTGAAAAAGTTGGCTTAAAGTGCAACATTCAGAAAACGAAGATCATGGCATCTGGTCCCATCACTTCATGGCAAATAGATGGGGAAACAGTGGAAACAGTGGCAGACTTTATTTCTGGGGGCTCCAAAATCACTACAGATGGTGACTGCAGCCACGAAATTACAAGATGCTTACTCCTTGGAAGGAAAGTTATGACCAACCTAGACAGCATATTAAAAAGCAGAGACGTTACTTTGTCAACAAAGGTTCGTCTAGTCAAGGCTATGGTTTTTCCAGTGGTCATGTACGGATATGAGAGTTGGACTATAAAGAAGGCTGAGCGCTGAAGAATTGATGCTTTTGAACTGTGATGTTGGAGAAGACTCTTGGGAGTCCCCTGGACTGCAAGGGGATCCAAAAAGTCCATCCTAAGGGAGATCAGTCCTGAGTGTTCATTGGAAGGACTGATGTTGAAGCTGAAACTCCAATACTTTGGCCACCTGATGCAAAGAGCTGACTCATTTGAAAAGACCCTGATGCTGGGAAAGATTGAGGGCAAGAGGAGAAGGGGATGACAGAGGATGAGTCGGTTGGATGGGATCACTGACTCAATGGACAGAAGTTTGGGTGGACTCCAGGAGTTGGTGATGGACAGGGAGGACTGGCGTGCTGCAGTTCATGGGGTCGCAAAGAGTCGGACACAACTGAGCGACTGAACTGAACTGAACTTCAATACTTCATGGGATTTTATACAGTCTTATAGTATATTCACTGACCCATCAACCATGAAAAATATCTTCTCTAAGTAGAGGAAAAGAAAGGATGAAAGAGCAGGAAAAAAGACAAGAAGGGAACTTGACTTATTTTTATTACCAAATTTTTCTTAGGAAAACTCTCTTTTTCCCCTCTATTCCATATACATTGACTAGGTACATATTATATGTTAGACAACGTAGTAAAAGGAATAGGTACATATTGATAAATAAGACAGACACAGTGCAGGAGATACTCACTACCAACCTTTTTTTCAACCAATGTCCAATTTTAATAAATATGATATCTCACTGCCTCCCATAAGGGTCATTTAAAATTTTGAAATAAATATATTGTGACTACTCTGATAATGAGGTTGAGCTCTTGCTGTAGATTAGATTTTCACCTGACACACGCTTTCCCTGACTCCAACCCTGGAATTATGACATCCTCTCTAGGCAAGACATAGTACTTTCCTGTTCAGAAACAGGATTTGGCTAAAGGATAAACACATTCATCTGTGTTGGATAAATGAAGTATGATATATACACAGACATATGCACAAAGCATGAACAAACTCTGCCAGGAGATGCCAAAGAAGAAAGATTTCAGAGAGGAGAAAAGCATTACAAAAAGGAGTTCTCAAATAAGCAAAGGAGAATGTTATTTCTAGCACAGCAAACAGGACCTACACCAGACTAAATGACAGAACACAGACCCCACCTAGCAGGTAACAAGATCAAAGTAGCACCTTATAGCTTAGCTCATTCGACCCAAACTTAACTGCAGGAGACGATAACCATCTAACCATGTAGGTATGTAACTGGGGCTCAGAGCAGCTAAGTGACTTGTGCAAGGTCATTCAGCAAACCAGAGATGGAGTTAATTTAAGTTAGACTTTCTAAGCCTAGTGCAGTGCTCTTTCCAGCCTAACACTCTGCCTCCCCATGTTTAACATTCATTGTTTATCAAAGCAGTTGGCATCTTAAACTCCTCATAAATGATGCATAATTAATTTGGGATTATAAAGAATTCCATATTCCTTTTTAGTTTCTAAAACAAGTCTGAAATATAATGTACCTAGAAAAGTATGTGAGAATCATACCAAATGACAGTCTACTGGCCTAAGGGAACCTAATTATTTAGTGTATGGAAAAGAATTTGGCCTTTCCCAAAGACAGATCTGGCTTTGGCCCGCAGCTTCTAGAAGGCAACTGATGTTTAGGAAGGAAGCTGACCACATCAGATCTTAGGGTGGGGCTGGCCACACTCAATATTCTTAGGGTAGGGGCTGGCTCACACCAGAAAGATCAGAGTGGAGGCTTTGAGTCATGTGGTGTTAGTAGACCAAGTTTGAGATCAACCACATGGACAATTAATCAGTCATGCTTATGTAATGGAGCCCCAATAAAAACTCTGAACACAGGCACTGTAGTATACAGGAAAAGAAAGGAAATGGAGTAGTCATATAAAGAACAGCCTCTACATTTACTGCTAGCCTTCATACAATAATTCTATTATAATATCTCACCAACATCCCTGCTCCCAAATACAAACACAAGTAAGAAACCAAGGCATTACTGCTGGTTTCTTACAGTAATGCCTTCCAAAATTAACCACTACCAATTTAGGAAGACATAAAGAAGCCTGAGCATTGAAGAACTGATGCTTTTGAACTGTGATGGTGTAGAAGACTCTTGAGAATCCCTTGACAGAAAGGAGATCTAATCAGTCAATCCTAAACAAAATCAACCCTAAATATTTATAGGAAGGACTGATGTCGAAGCTGAAGCTCCAATATTTTGGCCACCTGATGCAAAGAGCTGACTCGCTAGAAAAGACCCTGATGCTGGAAAGATTGAAGGCAGGAGGAGAAGGGGATAACAGAGGATGAGATGGTTAGATAGCATTACTAACTCAATGGACATGAATTTGAGCAAACTCCGGGAGATAGTGAAGCACAGGGAAGCCTGGCATGCAGCAGTTCTTGGTGTCACAAGAGTCAGACACAACTTAGTAACAACAACAACAAATAATTCAGGAAGGAAAAGAGAAGTAAATACAGAAACTGGGAGGAAGTTGGTAACAAAGGCTGGCAAACAGAAAAGATACAAAGAGAAGAGCTTGGACAAACACTTTCTGGGATGCCACTAATGAGTTTCTACAATATTCCCCACTCCACCTCGCACCAAAATAAAAATTAACAAAACGGATCTCATAGCGTTTACCCTCCCGAATCTTATTCTGCCTAATGTTCAAACCATAAGGCAAAACTGATATGCAAAGTCTCCACCAAAAATAGTATTAAACATTAAAAACGTCCTGAGAAGTTCTGCAGAAGAGGTAATAAGAGAAACCACCCGGGGTCAAAAAGAAACATGAAATGGGGGCAAAAAGAACCCCTGCCCACTTCCTACATAATCATCCCAATCCACACAGCAATCCTGGGAATAAACCTCTGACTGGCAACTTCATCTTAGTACAGCGGAACCACTTCCAACGTTTCTTCAGAAGAGTAGCACCCATACCAGAATAGCACGGTCCTCTTGCCACTACTGTTATCTCTTTCTGGTGCTTACAAGCAGCCCTTCTGAGAAAGCATTCATTTTGGTACGTGTCCCCATTTGATCCACAGACAGGAATGTAATTCGTATGGCACTGCAAAAGAAACAAAAATAAATTCTCAGAACGACATATGAATTATTTAACAGTTCATTTCATATTCACGAATGCAACGCTATAGTACTGTAACACACTTCTACTACAGAAGTGTGTTCTTCTATTTGGTTTTTAAAACGAAGAGCTGTGCTACTTTCTCATACCTTTTTTCACATTTATAATGAAAATATTTTAACTATCAACTATCCATAAAAATGAGAATGAAAATCTCTATCCTATCTACATCATTTGCTGGCGATCTGAGGAGATAACATAAGAGGAGATTCTTTCCAATGTTTGGAATAAGCACTAATGATGTAAACTATCAAAATTCACGTACTCAACACTTCTAGTGTAAAAGGTTTCAAGGTAAATGCTATAGAAGACACACGAGCTCTGTTCTCTGAGACTTTACAATCTTATTGGAGAGCCATGTAAATATGAAATATATATGTGTGTGTCTATATATGATCATGGAATCACCGACTCAGTGGACTGAGTCTGAGTGAACTCTGGGAGTTGGTGATGGACAGGGAGTCCTGGCATGCTGCGATTCATGGGGTCGCAAAGAGTCGGACACGACTGAGCAACTGAACTGAACTAAATCAAAAGTACAGATAATAAGTATAATATCTAACACCTATTACTGTAAGACATAAGGTATTTAAGAAAGCCTCCTCAGAGAAAGTGAAACGTGAACTGGACCTTGAAGAATTAGTAGATGAAAAGAAAAAAGATGATACAGGTTTGAGAAATGACACTGAATTGGTATGTTTAAAAAACTTTAAAACTTCTATATTTCAAAAATATACAGGACTAAAGTTTTAAAATCTGGGAGAAAATAGTATAACATGATACAAGTTATCATCACTAAAACAGGGACAGTAC
>SJYQ01002488.1:360365-424111 GCA_006410935.1 Redunca redunca
TTTTATATATAAATATATATAAAATATTTAGGAGTTAATGGATATAAAATGCTCAGCACAGTAAGCAATATCGTAAGAACAACACAAACAATATATTTTATTGATACAGTATACACATGTATCTTTACAGATCAACACAGGGAAAAAGGAAATACTCCCCAAAACAGAAAGAATATGAAATATTAATTCCAAAAAATGGTAAATAAGTCTATGGCACATTTCCAATTTCTCCAGTAATCAAATGCAAAAAGTTTCTTTGCCTTTCAGATTTACATAATTTAAAAGGACTGACAAAATTCACTACCAAGAGGTTGAAAGGAAACAAGCAGCCTGGTAACACTGCTCTTGGTGAGAATGCTAATCTGTACGTGAGCATTCCATTGGCCCAACAACTCCACATCAAGGACTTTAACCTAAAGAAAAAAAAAAACAGTTGGAAGAGGGGAATAGCCCCAGTTTTCTCCACCCAGGATAGCTAAAATACCCACCGAAACCCTGCAATCTTTGTTGCATGAAGACCCAGAGGATAGAATTCAGAGCAACCAAAGCCACTGGGCAGTGAGCGATAAAGTCCCAGAAAGGAGAGAGAAAGCAGGGAGCCCCAGATTCTGAGGCTGACTTTTGAACCAAGCACTCATGGGGCACACTCCAAGTAGACCAGCTAAGCCTGAAATGAACGATATTTGTGTTGCTACTCAAACAGGAAGGACAAAGTCTGCTGTTTTTCAGTCAATTCAACTGTTTCAAAAATGGCAATACTCAGAGGAATGTAATCCAAACACTAGAAAACACATCATTCACAATGTGTAGGATACAGTCAGAATAAATAGGAAAAAAAAGAAAACACAATCCATTCTCAAATGAAAAGGCAATCAATAGAAATGATCCCTGAGGTGTCCCAGATGTTGAAACCGGCAAAGATTTTTAAAGCATCAATATCTATGCTCAAGGAAAATAAGCTTGTAAGGAATGAAAAGACAAGAAATCTCAAACAGAAACTATAAATTTTAAAACTAAAGTCTGAAAGTAAAGACTCACTGAATGGCAGAAAGGTGACGACAGAAAAAAGGATCAGTGAACCTTGATGTAGCTAAGTAAAATTTATCTAACATGAAGAACAAGAAGAAATAAAAGTACATGAGGGCTTGGTATATACCATGTACATCAACACCTTCTTTTAAGGAAAGAAGCCCACTTTAGTTACTGTCCTTCTTAAGAAGGTTTAGGGAGCAAGAGGGCAGGCAGACATAACAATGCCTATTTTTTTAATTTAATTTTTATTTTATATTATAGTTGATTTACAATGCTCTGTTAATTCAGGTGTACAACAAAGTGATTCAGTTATATATGCAGATATCCGTTCTTTTTGAGAGTCCTTCCCCATGTAAGTTATTACAGAATATTGAGTAGGGTTCCCTGTGCTATTCAGTGGGTCCATGTTGATTATTTATTTTATATACAGCAGTTACACTGGCCTGACTACTGTTACATGAGGAACCATGGAGGGGTGGACACAAGGTTAACTAAGCCACTTCAAAGGTGGCTATTATCAATAAACAGTGGATCATAAAGTCCCTTTTGACCAAGAGGAACATTTTTTGCTGGTCATCAGTATACTCCCCACCCTGTCCTCCTTTACTTAAACTTTCTACTTCTTTTAATGAAAATAAACTTGATAGTTAACAGTTTTCAAAAAGGCTTCATAATCAAGGTCTCTTTCTGATTCTGATTCTCATTACAATATCCTAAGAAAGGCTGGGAAATATGCTATTTTCAGATGGATCATACAGAATTATGCCTGAACTGTATAGGGTTTCTAGAAATACTGACTATCCTATGCTTTTATTCCTAATATCTGTTCCCTTTCTTCCCTTTAAAATCCAAAATGGTAGGTACAATTAGAATAAGATAATGAATTTAAAAATTTCCAGTTCCTTTCTTGTTTCATCACAAATTCTGAATAAGGAACCACTTTGTGAACAATGGTCCCTGGTGGGGGGAACTAAGATCCCGCAAGCCGAGCTACACAATCAAAAGAAAAAAAAAAATGTAGCACATTTCACTTCCATTCTTTTTGTTGTTTTTAAACAACAAACTCACAACTAAAACAGCATCTGAAAAATAAAGATATTCGCACTCTTAGTTTGAGATTCCCCCTTTCTAGTCCATCTCTAACTCGGATCTACCCTGAGGCAGTCATGTTCTTTGGCCAAAAAAAGATGAGACAGCAGCAAATAAGGGGAAAATAAGGGAAATAAGCAAATAAGGGAAAGAGAAGGAAAGAGGATAAAAAGACCAACATTTTAAATAAGTGACTCTACTGCAATCTGTACCTTACTTCCTTTCAGTGACAATTATACCTTACATTTGAATAAAACTTTTAGTATTTTTTTCAAGGCATTTTCACATTCTATGAGAGCCAGTCTGTCCTTATCATTCAAGAACAGAATGGACGGTACAAACAGTAGCGTTTCATTTGACAAGAATCGGTGGGCTGTGAACCCAAATTTATTGTAGGGTTCAAGGTGTTTTAATAAGCTTTTTAATTTTAAAAAATGTAGAATTACAAAATATGACAAATGTTAAAACTTTTGAGAAAAGGTTTGATTTCCTTACCTGAAACTGACATGCACATTTCAAACCATCTCCATCTTCTTTACAGACGCCTCCATATTTACATGATGATTCATCACAAACTCTTAGATCAGATTCCCTCACGTTTAATTCTGTAAAAGAGGAAAAATTGTTTCATATATATGTGTGTGTGTGTGTTCTTTTTATCCAAATGTGCATATATAAATAAAAGAAAAAAATTCTTATACCTCATCGACAAGTATAAGTCACAACATACAAAAACTAAGTTCTACGGGACACAAAATGTTCAGGAGTCCCCCAAAAAAGTTGTGCATAGTAATGTGCCTAAAATCACATAAAGCAAAGCAAAACAAAGCTCAAAATGTCAGGATTTCACATAATTCTCAAAAGGGAAATCCACAGAATTTTTTTATTTTGCCTGCCAAGAGCTTAAGACAGTCTTCTTACTATTATTATCTTAATAATTTAGATTATTTTTCTAGTGACTGAGTTACTTTTAAGGGCAGCCAATAAGAATAACTGAAAAAAAATCTTGACTTTTTTGGCACCGAGAATAAGTTTTGGGTGATCATTACTCACTCTAGACAGATAAACAGTTTCAATTACAAAAGAATGACAAAGTAAGCTTGAATTTCACACAATAGATATATACGGTAGTTCACACCACAAGTATACATGGGGGCATTTATATGCAATGAAAGAGGTTCAAAATCTACATAGATTTAAAATGTTTAAATGATTGATATAATTTTACTACCACAGGAAGCAGAGCCTGTCAACAACGCAAGTATTCTGCAGTCTTTCTGTGCTTGTTCCAAGACTGTCAGTCTCATTCCAGAACGATCAAAATAAGCTCTCTAGGAAACCTAATAAATTGCTTCCAGGTGAGAGAAAAGCTGCCAATCACATGGAACTGGGTGAAAACCACTACAAAGCCAATTTCCATATCCTCCCTAGTGGGAATGCGAGCTACCACAACAAATGCACTTATATAAACAATCAACAAATGGTTGTTTAAAAATTCATCCCAGGGCCTCCCTGATGGCTCAGTGGTCAAGCATCTGCCTGCCGATGCAGGAGACACAGGTTCGGTCCCTGATCCAGGAAGATCCCACGTGAGGCAGAGCAACTAAGCCCGTGTGCCACAACTACTGAGCCTGTGCTCCAGAGCCCGAGAACCGCAACTACTGAGTCTGCGCGCTGCAGCTGCTGAAGTTTGCACCCCCTGGAGCCTGTGCTCCCCAACAGGAGAAGCCCCACAATGAGAAGCCTGCACACCACCACTAGACAGCAGCCCTGGCTCACCACCACTAGAGAAACGGCCAGGCAGCAACAGAGAGCCAACAAAGCCAAAAATAAATAAGCAACATTATTTAAAAAAAAAAAAAGACAACTCATCCCAGTGAGGAGGCGAATTCATGAGTCTGGAAGCAGAGAAGCCCAGGTTAGCTCCTGACTCTGTGGCTCAATAGCTGAGACACTCTGGGAAGAACACAAGACCTCCTTCCTGCAGCTCTAGATGGACATGAGGTCGTGGCAAGCATATCTCAGCGAGCATTTCTCCTGCAGTCCCTCATCCCTGGTTGTCTTCTACTTCTAGATGTCAAAGCAGGCCTCAGTGGACTGACGTGAGGAAGTTCTATTTCTCTGTCTAGGGACAGGCGCCCTGGTTGACCATCATTGCCGCTCTTGGACCCATTTGTCCTCAGTGCTCTCCAATATGTCTCTGCCATTTGTCTCACGTCTCCCAGCTGACCCTCTGAGGAATTGACAGTCTAGTACCTAAACACCCAAGGAGCGGACAGTCAGGGTACTTATTTGAGTAACCACCCTGAATCAAGCATTGCACTAAAGCAAGCATGTCTATTTAACTATAGGTTACCAAAAAAATTTTCTTTTCTTTTCCTTAAATGGATCTCAGGTGCACAGAATTGGATTGCTCTAAAGTTCAAGCATATGTGTAAAAAAAAATTTTTTTAGAAGATCAGCAGAAACATAAGAAACTAATGCAGTTGTTTTGCCACTCTCAGTGTTTCACATAGCATTCAAGGCAGAGGTGACCATCCTTCGATTCCTTTTACCTTGGCTCTGGGGGCTTTATGTTCTTGGTTTTCCTCATCTTTCAATTTTTGCTCATTCTCCCCTTTCCCCCCTTAAACACTCACACTAGCTCCTGAGGCTCAATACTAAGTGGGAGGGTTTGCTTTTTTCTGTCTACCTATATTCCTGCAGGGAACTCGCACAAGGAATCCCGGTTCCCGTTACTGTCTTATGTACACATTAAAACCCAAGGAACATAACTAAATATTCATAAAGAATTGCTCTAGAAAAGAAGATAAGAAAGCATGACATCTCTGCTCAACCACAGGCTTAATCAATTTTAGGGACCATAGAAATAAAAAGAATTGCATGAGTTGAGAAATAAATTTTAGTGTATTTCTCTTACTTCTTTGAGGCTTCAAGATTCGCACTGGGTTCCAATGAAATCAGACATATCAAACAACAATAAATAAAATTTTTATTTTGTCCGTGGGTCAAGATCACGCTTTAAGACTTGCTATCTTGGCTTCTGATTCTTTTGAGTTGTAATACTTTATCTGTTGTATTTTAAAAGCACAATAGAACTGCAATCAAGAGCCTAAACCCTCCCTGCCACAAAGATTTTCACACGCACCTGTTCGCATGACAGACCAAAGAACACCTTGGGAGAATAATCATTCATACTAAGGTGAAGCTTCCCTGGTATCTCAGTTGGTAAAGAATCTACCTACAGTGCAGGAGACCTGGGTTCGATTCCTGGGTCAGGAAGATCCCCTGGAGAAGGAAATGGCAACCCACTCCAGTATTCTAGCCAACGGAGAATTGTCAATGGAGAATCCCATTGACACAGCAGCCTGGCAGGCTACAGTCCATGGGGTCACAAGAGTCGGACACGACTCAGCAACTAAACCACAAGGTAAAACAGAAAAGCTCAGCCTCAGCCTGATAAACAAAGTCTTGGTTGGACAGGAGGAGTCCAGGCAAAGTCTTAAGTAATTGGGTCCTACATCATAGTTTGATAAAAATTAGTTTATCAAGAGGATCATGACTCTCCAGTGCCCTGACTCCTCACAAATTTGAGAACTATGGCCTTAGTGCAAAATCAGTACAGAAGGAATTCTGAATTGGGGTCATCTTCTGTTCAGTACCAGGCATCAGGAGGGCACTCTACCTATCAATGATAACAATGATAACACACCTGCCTTCCTGAGCCCCCAGTGGGAATTCAGAAGAAAGGATAGTCATTTCTAAGGGCAAAAATCATTTCTCTAAACAGAAATATTTTACACATAGAATCACTCAGAAAAGTGGATTCAAAACAGAAATATTTAGTTCTAGTTGCAAATGTGCCCATCATATAATTCTCTAAATGTAAAACTTGTCTCGATTTTCATCAACTTTCCAAGGCTAGGGAACAATACACCATAAGGGAAGAAATCCTATTTACTATGAACATGAGCTGCCAGAACCCCCAACTTTTGGCACCACTAACTAGGTTCAGGCTGCAGTTCAAAATGAGATCCATTAGCATTCCAGAATGATGCAACTTTCCTACCACCATTCCAATTAAACAGAAGGTAACTGGGGGATCTTATGAGTTCAGCTAGTAATTATGGGAGCCAAAAAGTGAATTAACTTTGCAAGATGTTATGACCGAACTGTGGGTTTCTCCATCTCAGCACTACTGACATTTTGGGTAAGACAGTTCTTTGTTGGAGGGGGCCACCCTGTTCACTGCAGGATGCTCGACAACATCCCTGACCTCCACCCACTAGAAGCCAGTAGGATCAGCTGTAACCAAAAACGTCTCAACACTACAAAACATCCCCCAGGGAACAAACTCACCACTAGGCGAGACCCACTGTAAAAGATGAAATAAAAGGCTTTATGTTTAATTCTCCACCACAATCATTATAAAGAAAATGAGTCAAACAGCAGCAATCTGCAAAATCTCTGTACTACAGTTATTTTTCATTGCAACAGGAGGCTCAGAGTGGGTGTCCTCCTTTAAGAATGTCTTAACCTCTCATCAGCCTGGCTTCTTTCCCCTTTCATATCAAAATTCTATCAAAGGTCAAAATCACTCTATTCTAAAGATCCCACACCTTTCTTCTTAAGTCTTCCAACTCTTTTCTTGACCTGTCTACTGGAGCTGACACACCTGGCCTCCCTATTCCAACCTGGTAATCTTAATTAGTCGCCCAACTAACTCTCTGACCACTTCTCAGTCACTCCTTTTTCCTTCTACTACTCCTCAATCCACATCACTCTTAGAATTTATCCCCGACTTAATCAACACTCCAGATTAACCAAAGTGTGCTTTTGTCTGTAAAACATGCCTTCCAATGCCCATGGCTCAGTGAATCCTCAAAGCTACTAGGTCACTCTCTAGAACATTCATGAGTATTTGAGCTCCAACCAGGAGAGCTGCTCTTGTGCTGCAAGAGTCGGTTATATATGTTATACAGTCTGTGTATATCAACTGTATTCATTACTGTAATTATGTGGTTTCGACTCTTCATAAGAAAGAAAATAAACTTTCTATGAAAAAAAATTGGATGCTACAGAAAGACTTAGGACAAGTCCCTTTTTAAAAATAGCTGTTGCCTTAGATGGAGGCAAGATAAAAATCTAGGTTTTTATATCTGCAAGTCTTTAAATTCCTTTTTAAAGACATTAAAACTGGAATGTGTACTCAATGCATTATAAGTGTGGTTTGTTCAAGAATGAGGAAACTCTAGTTATTCTCAAAGAAAAACTCTGGTCTCTCTTTCAAAATACTGTTTAATAAATATATATTTTTAAGTTAAAATACATTTACAAATCATTTTGTGACTCCTCACTTTAAAAACTTTCTTGATTAACCAGCTACCAGAATCTTATGGCACTGAGACAAGAGGGCTCCTATCTATGTATAAAAATATTCTGTCCTTGGCCATCCCACTGTAATAGCTCGTCTTACTTCTTCTCTCAGCACTTTCTTCCACTCCCACAACTCAAGTCTTCAGAGCTGGTTTTCCCCAACCTTATTAAAGCCATTCTCATCTGCTTTTGCCAGTGCTATTTCCAGTCTTCAGAGCACTGCTGAGCAAAGTCCTATAAATTAATACTTAAATAGGATTTAATGATAAGTATTCTTTAAGTACTTTACAACATGTGGAAATACGCAGTTTAGCTCTAGGTGATTCCTATTGACCCTCTTTCAGGGCATGTTCAAACTTTGCACCATGTTCTTAAGAAAACTTCAGTGGGTTTATTCTCATTGCCTAGGTGTTAACAGTATTTGGAAAAAAAAGAAAAGAAAAAAAAATAGTATTTGGGAAAACCTACACACCAATCCAACCTGACATGACCCCTGCCTGATGGTTTCACTCCCTAAAGACGCCCTGTTTGTTCTTGACACTGTGTCCAACTGCCTACATGACAGTTCCACAATCTCTACGCTGAAAACAGTGGAAATATTAAGAATATTTAAACATTTAAAATATCCCACACCAGGAAATAGTGTGACACAGCCATGGAATATTACACAGCTGTTTAAAAGCTTGTGTATATTATATAACAATATGGAAATATGTTGATGAATGTTAAGTAAGGTAGAAGACAAAGCTATACATACAACAATATAATGTATAAAAAAAACATATATAGGAAAATTCAACTGTGTTTGCACCAATGGAACATGGATTTTTTTTTTTCCTCTCTTTTCAAGTTTTTATACCAGTTCTATTTAAAGGGGGAGCTTCCCTGGTAGCTCAGCTAGTAAAGAATCCACCTGCCAATGCAGGAGACACAAGAGATGTAGGCTCAATCCCTGGGTCAGGAAGATTCCCTGGAAAAGGAAACGGCAACCCACTCCAATATTCTTGCCTGGAAAGTTCCATGCACAGAGGAGCCTGGCTGGCTACAGTCCATGTGGTTGCAAACAGCTGGACACAACCGAGCATGGGAGAAAAGAGTCAACGTGACTTCAAACAACCCCAGACACAGTTTGCCACACAACGGACAAAGCATGAGTTTGAGGGCCAATACAGGCCAGGTTCACAGGCTAGTTCTTCACATTTTAGAGTAATATCACCTTCCCTCCATGTTGTAATGATTAGATGAGATAATGTATTAAAAAGCAGCAGTGCCTAGAACAAGAAGGTATACAACAAAGATTCACTTCCTTTCCTTTCCCAGACCAATCTTAGAGATACCTGTAATGACACAAGTCACTGAAAACTGAAACAACAGATCTATCTTGTAAATGTTGCCTTCAGTCTCAGCAAGTGAGATGAACTAGGAATTAAGTTCCCTTCAACTTGTTTACTAAATTAAAGATATTACATGAGTTATCTTCTGCTATAAAGATACTGGGGGAAAATAAACTGCTCAATAGTTCATGATATAAAACCAAAAGCAGTTTACATTAATATTAAACAGCATTCACAGAAGAGATGACTGAAAGATCTCTAAGCTATATAAAACAAAAGAAATTCACATGTGCCATACAATTTATCAGACTCCAATGTTTTTCATCCGATTCTGCACACTATTGCCAAACCACCCTTTGTTAAACACCATTCTGATCATGTCAGTCCTCCAATCAAATACCTACAGCCATTCCCTGCTGCCTATTTCAGTTCTAAACGCCTGTATGTCAGGAATTCTTCAGGCAAGGTGATGGGGAGGACAATCTATTCCAGGATACAAAAGAAATGCCTAGATCTCAAGCTGGGTATTAACGGTACCCAGGGTCTTTCTAGCCCTACCAAAGATCTCAAATTTGGACACTCTCTCCGTTACTCCTATTTTTTACTAGCTTGGTAAACCTAGGTGCTTCCCTCTCACAGGGAAGCCTCTATACAGCTTACAGGGGACAAGGACAGAGGAGTACTGGGGCTGTTAACAGGTATGGAAATTATTTTGAGAGCGATGGAAACACTTTGCAATTATATTTTAAGTAGCAGTGATGGTTGCATAACACACTAAATATATTAAAAAAAAACCACTGAGTTGTATACTTTAAAATGGTGACCTTTATGTTATGTGGATTATATCCCAATCAAGAATAAAAAACTTCAAAAATAGGAGAAAATAATCATGTCATCTAAATTTTGAAAAAGATGAACAAGGAATATAATTTGCTGTTTAACAGGCAGACTCTAGAATCAGACCTCCTAGATCGGCATCCTGCCTCTGCTGCCTCTGTCACTTATCAAGTACATAACACCTTAATAATTTACCACTCTGAGCCTCCATTCCCTCATCTGTAAAATGGGGACAATAACAACACCCATCTCATAATGCTGATGAAGGATTAAATAAAGATAGGGAAAGCACTCGGCAGTGCATGACACATCAGAAGTGCTATGTTAAGTGTTTGCTGGTGGTTTTTTTTTTTTAAATACCAGCTCTGGAGAAGATGGGGAAATTGAGCATTCAAACCAACTTTAAGAGTATCAACTGGCAGAACCTCTCATAGGAAAATGTGGCAGTATATATGGAAATTTAAACTGTCTATGTCTTAACACCGCAACTCTATTACTAGGAAATTATGATAGGGATAGAAGACAAAACATACAAAAGTGTACCTGCAAGACTGGTAACATCAGCTTTTTTATATAATAGCAAAGTGGAAAACAGCCTAAGGGTCCACCTGTTGGGAATTAATTACATAAATTATTGATGAAATACTATGCAGCCATGAAAGTATGTGACAGAAATACATCTACTGATATGGAAGGACCGAGATCCACTGTGTAGTGCAAAAAGCAGGTTATACAACTATATAATTAATAGAACTACATGTAACCTTTTTCTGCATTTTCCAAGTCTCCTATAAATGTGTTATCATGCTTTCATAATTTAAAATAACTAAAATTAAAAAGTAAAACCATAGTTATAACATAATTTATATTTTGCAACATATACATGTATTATTATTCATAGAAAGAATCCCAGATTTGGAGTTTTAACTATTTGATTAAGTAACTACACGAAACTGGCCAAGCACTAAATCTGAGAAACCCCAGTTCCCTAGAGTAAAAATGGGTATAATAATCCCTCAAGGGATAAAAAAGATTAAAAGACATCCTTACAAAAGACCACCGGAAACTATCAAGGATACTTCTCCCCATTGGATAAAACCATCAAAACCAAAACTATGACACAACCTCAACCTTAAACCCCATTTTATAAAACAGGGAATAATCTTTTTTAAAAAACTAAGTTTAATTAAATGGTAATTAGGAAGCACTTGTTTCCCTCATAGCTCAGTTGGTAAAGAATCCGCCTGCAATGCAGGAGACCCCGGTTCAATTCCTAGGTTAGGAAGATCCACTGGAGAAGGGATAGGCTACCCACTCCAGTATTCTTGGACTTCCCTTGTGGCTCAGCTGGTAAAAGAATCCACCTGGAATGTGGGAGACCTGGGTTCAATCCGTGGGTTGGGAAGATCCCCTGGAGATGGGAAAGGCTACCCACTCCAGTATTCAGGGCTAGAGAATTCCATGGACTGTACAGTCCATGGGGTCACAAAGAGTTGGACACAACTGAGTGACTTTCACTCACTCAGGAAGCACTTATGGTCTGAACTTGAAGGAAACAATAGTAAATATAACTGCACAACCTAAGAAACATCTCAAACCACTTTATAGAGGAAAAAACATCTATGAAAAAAAACAATGAACAAGGACTGAGCTGACATGTGGACAATAGAGAATCTAAATATACTACAAGGCTATGAACACCACAACTGAAACAGAAATATCAGCAGTTTAGATTCACTTGTAAAATAATATTATATAAAAGCTGACCAAAAAATAAGCTGAACTTAAAATTCCAAAAGATCTGATCTGTGAACAGTAGCGGCTCCAGGTTAAACAGAATACGACAAAGCAAACATTAACATCAAGAAAAAGGTTCAGTGAATTCCCTGGTGGTCCAGTGGCTAAGACTGCACTTCCAATACAGGGGCCTTGAGTACGATCCCTGGTCAGGGAACTAGACCCCACGTGCCAAAACTAAGACCCTATGCAGCCAAATAAAAATAAATAGTTTTTTCAAAAACAAAAAAAGTTCAAACTTTCTGGTATAAAAGAAATAATTTCAGCACAAACATTGTAAGATACATTAAGAGGAGAATGGCAATCATCACAGATGTCTCTGTACAATTTTTCATATTCCTCAAATTTCTTCCATCAAACAAATACTACTTTTATAATAAAGAAAAAAGGTATGGGGTTCTTTTCCTTTTCCTTTTTTTAACCATGGAAAAGACTCGGAGAATATGTGCACAAAAACTAGGAGGAATGGTTGAAAATGTAATACCTGCCAAAGTTTCTGAAGGCAGAAGAATACGTTAAGAACTTTAGAACCTAAAATGACTTTTCAAAAAATGATGAAACTACTGAGCCATGAAAAATACATGACACTTGTAAAAAAGGAATAGATTCAAACAGTAGCAAAAGATTAACAGTAAATCATCTAATACAGTAAAAGCAAATAGAGTTTTAAGATTAAATTTAAATAGAATTTCACAGTGTACAAGAAGAGAGTATGCCAACTGCTAAATGTTTCAGTTCTCCCATGAGAGAAGCTGATAAAGGAACTAATAGTAGGGGTAATGAAAACAGTTCTGTTAAAACAATGTTTCTAACAATGCAAAAAAAGGGGAGGGTGAGCAGGAGAAGGTAAATGGGTTGACATTATCTCCCAAACCGGATTTTAAAAAAACTGAAATTTACATGCTACTAAAGAAAGTCTTTTCCTGTGGTCATGTATGTATGTGAGAGTTGGACTATGAAGAAAGCCGAGTGCCAAAGAATTGATGCTTTTGAACTGTGGTGTTGGAGAAGACTCTTGAGAGTCCCTTGGACTGCAAGGAGTTCCAACCAGTCCATTCTGAAGGCGATCAGCCCTGGGATTTCTTTGGAAGGAATGATGCTAAAGCTGAAACTCCAGTACTTTGGCCACCTCATGCAAAGAGTTGACTCATTGGAAAAGACTCTGATGCTGGGAGGGATTGGGGGCAGGAGGAGAAGGGGATGACAGGATGAGATTGCTGGATGGCATCACTGACTTGATGGACGCGAGTCTGAGTGAACTCCAGAAGTTGGTGGTGATGGACAGGGAAGCCTGGCTTGCTGCAATTCATGGGGTCGCAAAGAGTCGGACACAACTGAGCAACTGAACTGAACTGAACTGAAAGCCTAGAGATCTCTTCAAGAAAATTAGAGATACCAAGGGAACATTTCATGCAAAGATGGGCTCAATAAAGGACAGAAATAGTATGGACCTAACAGAAGCAGAAGATATTAAGAAGAGGTGACAAGAATACACAGAAGAACTGTACAAAAAAGATCTTCACAACCCAGATAATCACAATGGTGTGATCACTCACCTAGAGCCAGGTATCCTGGAATGTGAAGTCAAGTGAGCCTAGGGAAGCATCACTACGAACAAAGCTAGTGGAGGTGATGGAATTCCAGTAGAGCTATTTCAGATCTTAAAGATGATGCTCTGAAAGTGCTGCACTCACTATGCCAGCAAATTTGGAAAACTCAGCAGTACCCACAGGACTGGAAAAGGTTAGTTTTCATTCCAATCCCAAAGAAAGGCAATGCCAAAACTACTGCACAACTGCACTCATCTCACAAGCTAGCAAAGTAACGCTCAAAATTCTCCAAACCAGGCTTCAACAGTACGTGAACCATGAACTTCCAGATGTTCAAGCTGGTTTTAGAAAAGGCAGAAGAACCAGAGATCAAATTGCCAACATCCGCTGGATCATCAAAAAAGCAAGAGAATTCCAGAAAAATATCTACTTCTGCTTTATTGACTATGCCAAAGCCTTCCACTGTGTGGATCACAACAAACTGTGGAAAATTCTGAAAGAGATGGGAATACCAGACCACCTGACCTGCCTCTTGAGAAATCTGTATGCAGCTCAGGAAGCAACAGTTAGAACTGGACATGGAACAACAGACTGGTTGCAAATAGGAAAAGGAGTCCGTCAAGGCTGTATATTGTCACCCTGCTTATTTAACTTATGCAGAGTACATCAAGAGAAAACGCTGGGCTGGAAGAAGCACAAGCTGGAATCAAGATTGCTGGGAGAAATATCAACAACCTCAGATATGCAAATGACACAACCGTTATGGCAGAAAGTGAAGAGGAACTAAAGAGCCTCTTGATGAAAGTGAAAGAGGAGAGTGCAAAAGTTCACTTAAAGCTCAACATTCAGAAAACTAAAATCATGGCATCTGGTCCCATCACTTCATGGCAAATAGATGGGGAAACAGTGGAAACAGAGACTTTATTCTTTGGGGGGCTCCAAAATCACTGCAGAGGTGACTGCAGCCATGAAATTAATAGACACTTGCTCCTTGGAAGAAAAGTTATGACCAACCTAGACAGCATGGTAAAAAGCAGAGACGTTACTTTGCCAAAAAGGTCCGTCTAGTCAAAGCTATGGAGAAAGCAATGGCAACCCACTCCAATACTCTTGCCTGGAAAATCCCATGGACGGAGGAGCCTGGTTGGCTGCAGTCCATCGGGTCGCTAAGAGTTGGGCACAACTGAGTGACTTCCCTTTCACTTTTCACTTTCATGCACTGGAGAAGGCAATGGCAACCCACTCCAGTATTCTTGCCTGGAGAATCCCAGGGACAGAGGAGCCTAGTGGGCTGCCGCCTATGGGGTCACACAGAGTCGGACACGACTGAAGCGACTTAGCAGCAGCAGCAGCAGCAGTCAAAGCTATGGTTTTTCCAGTGGTCTTGTACGGATGTGAGAGTTGGGACTATAATGAAAGCTGAGTGCCGAAGAATTGATACTTTTGAACTGTGGTGTTGGAGAAGACTCTTGAGAGTCCCTTGGACTGCAAGGAGATCCAATCAGTCCATCCTCAAGGAAATAAGTCCTGAATACTCATTGGAAGGACTGATGCTGAGGCTGACCCTCCAATACTTTGGCCACCTGATGCAAAGAACTGACTCATTTGAAAAGACCCTGATGCTGGGAAAGATTGAAGGCAGGAGAAGGGGACGACAGAGGACAAGATGGTTGGATGGCATCACCGACTCAACGGACGTGAGTTTGAGTAAAGTCCAAGAATTGGCAATGGACAGGGAGGCCTTGCTGCAGTCCATGGGGTCACAAAGAGTTGGACACAACCGAGGGACTGGACTGAACTGAAAGAAATCACATGCATAAGGAAATGAGGGATAATATATATGAACTTAAAAGATGGTTGGTTATAATAAAGACAAAAACAAGTGTTGGCTAGAATGTGGAGAAATTTGAATCCTCAGACACTGCTGCTGAAAATGTAAAATGATGCAGCACTTTGCAAAACAGCTTGGCAGTTCCTCAAAATATTAAACATAGACTTACCATGTGACCCAGTAATGCTATTAATATTCCTAGGTATATACCCAAGAAAACTGAAAACATGTCCACAGGAAAACCTGTACATGAATGTTTACAGCAGCATTATTCGTAATAGCTAGAAAGTTGGAACAAGTCAAATGTCCATCAGCTGATGAATGGATAAACAAACCATGGTATTATCCATACAATGGAATAGTATTTGGTCATAAAAAACAATGACATTCTGGTCCACGCTACAACATGGGTGAATCTTGAAAACAGTACGCTAAGTGAAAGAAGGCAATCACAAAGCGCCACATATTGTATGATTCCACTTATATGCAGTGTCCAAAACTGTTACATCTACAGCAACAGATAGATTAGTGGTTACCTAGGGCTCTGGGAGTGGGGTTTGGGGAGTGATTGCTAAAGAATATGAGGTTTCTTTAGAAAGGACAAAAATGTTCCAAAATTATCACGGTGACGGTTGCACAACTTTGCAGCTATACTAAAAACAACTGGATTTTACATCTTAAAAGATAATCACAATACTAGAGGGTTATCACAAATATCATAATTACTTCACTTAATGTAAATGGGCTATGAAAGCAGAATGGTCTGTATCTACACTGTGAAACTAATCCCAACATTTAAAAGACACACACAAATCCAAAACCGAATAGGCAATATTATGACTTCAGGAGATTCTTTAAATCTATCTTGCACAAAAATAAAAATTACAACAAAAAAAGGAAACGAAAACTATTCAATGTATGTGTCCCAAATAGAATAACAAAAATATATAAAAACGATACAAAAATAAACTTTTATTATAATTGAAGGCTTCAATATTTCACTCACAATAGATGATAACACAAAGTATTAAAAGAATAAAACTGATATAAAGCATAAATTAAACCATTCCCTTTGGTAGGGGCCAACTCAGCAGAGTCAGGTTCAGAAAAGAAAGATTTAGATAGATATAGATAAAATATCAGGCTTCCCTTGTGGCTCAGACAGTTAAGAATCTGCTTACAATGAGGGAGACCTGAGTTCGATCCCTGGGTTGGGAAGATCCCCTGAAGGAGGGCGTGACAACCCACTTCAGTATTCTTGTCTGGAGAACCCCCTTGGACAGAGGAGCCTGGCAGGCCACAGCCCATGGGGTGCACAGAGTCGGACATGACGGCGCGACTAAGCACAGCACACACAGCACAGATAAAATACAGATACAGATGTAAGGAGACAGAAATATACACACACAGACAGATTTATATAGAGAGAGACTATGATACCGCAAATGGGGTGAAACCTTAATTGGAAAATCTGGGTATACTACTACAATTTATTTCTAAGTTTGAAATTCAGACAATGTTTTAAACTTTAAGTAAAATTAATAGTTACATAATAGGGGACTAAGAAGCTAAGGAAATAACACTTTCTTTTCGGAGGTATAAGTATCTTTCACAAAACGTGTTCTCATACTAGAATGCAGAGACACACCTAATTTCTAATTTGGTTGGTTGGCTGGTTTTTTTGGCCTCGCTGTGCTGCTTGCGAGACCTTGCTCTCAGACCTTGCTCTCAGGGACTGACACCATGGTCTCAGCACTGAAAGCATGGACTCCTAACCACTGGACCACCAGGGAATTCCCCACCTAGTTCTTATATGAAAACCTAGAATTATGCAACACATTCTTGGGCCACAATGCAAAAACCACAAAACAATCTATCAGTAACATCTAAATTCCTAAGCTATACTACAACAGCCAGAGGAAATTTATCATAAATGTCTGTGGTCTTAAGGAAATAGAAACAAAGTTCTATTTCTTCCTCAAGAATTTAGAAAGAGAAAAAAAGGGAAACCTAAAAACGGGGAAGTACCAAAACTAAGATATAAAATTGATAAAGGAAAACTAAATATGATTAAAAAAATATCATTAGAGAACATTTCAAGGAAATTGGTATACAGAGATGATAGCAGGGTAGCTTTCAAATAGGAAGAGGTAGGAGGCAGATTCAAGGCAAGATTTGAGAAGGGAAAGGACAGAATAAAGTAGAAGTTGCAAGGAGTACAGGCAGGAGAGGTACTCAGATGGGAAGGGCCGGAAACTGCAAAAAAAGGATTGACATTCAAGCTGGTGGCTGTGAGAAACAGCAATGAAGGAAGGATTACACACCAATTTGACCCTCCTCCAAACAGGTTCTCCACCCCATATCAAGAGCAACACAATTCATCCTGCCGCCTATAGGAGGTGATCCGGAAGCTAAGGGAGAAAAAGGTCAGTGAAAGGATGGCTGGGTAGGGCCTAACAAGCTGAAGAGCTGATGCCCCATTAGACAGCTCTGGAGAATTTTTGCCATGTGTAAAGAGCCTAATGTTATCAATACCTCCAAGTTCAAAAAGTGAAAGTGAAAGCTGCTCAGTTGTGTAGGGACTCTTTGCAACCCCATGGACTACACAGTTTATGGAACTCTCCAAACCAGAACACTGGAGTGGGTAGCCTTTCCCTTCTCCAGGGGATCTTCCCAATCCAGAGATCGAACCCAGGATCTCCTGCACTGCACACAGATTCTTTACCAGTTGAGCCACAAGGGAAGCCCAAGAATACTGGAGTGGGTAGCCTATCCCTTCACCAGCGGAGCTTCCCGACCCAGGAATCAAACCACGATCTCCTGCATTCCAGGTTGATTCTTTACCAGTTGAGCCACAAGGAAAGCCCTGATAAGTTTAGAGAAGGCAGACCAAAATCCAGATTTTTAAGTGACACCTCAAGATTTTCAAATGGTTAACAACCAATTCAATTTCTAAACATAAAGTGCAGCCAAACCTACTCCAGTATTCTTGCCTAGAGAATACCACGGACAGAGGAGCCTGGTAGGCTACAGTCCATGGGGTCACAAAGAGTCGGATACGACTTTGCCTGTGTGTACTGAACTGTAACTTCCTCCAATTTTAAAGGTAAACTGGAGAAGGAAATGGCAACCCACTCCATTGTTCTTTCCTGGAGAATCCCAGGGACAGGGGAGCCTGGTGGGCTGCCGTCTATGGGGTCGCACAGAGTCGGACACGACTGAAGCGACTTCAGTTCAGTTCAGTTCAGTCGCTCAGTCGTGTCTGACTCTTTGCGACCCCTTGAATCGCAGCACGCCAGGCCTCCCTGTCCATCACCAACTCCCAGAGTTCACTCAGACTCACGTCCATCGAGTCCGTGATGCCATCCAGCCATCTCATCCTCAGTCGTCCCCTTCTCCTCCTGCCCCCAGTCCCTCCCAGCATCAAAGTCTTTTCCAATGAATCAACTCTTCGCATCAGGTGTCCAAAGTACTGGAGTTTCAGCTTCAGCATCATTCCTTCCAAAGAAATCCCAGGGCTGATCTCCTTTAGAATGGACTGGTTGGATCTCCTTGCAGTCCAAGGGACTCTCAAGAGTCTTCTCCAACACCACAATTCAAAAGCATCAGTTCTTCGGTACTCAGCCTTCTTCACAGTCCAACTGTCACATCCATACATGACCACAGGAAAAACCATAGCCTTGACTAGATGGACCTTAGTCGGCAAAGTAATGTCTCTGCTTTTGAATATACTATCTAGGTTGGTCATAACTTTTCTTCCAAGGAGTAAGCGTCTTTTAATTTCATGGCTGCAGTCACCATTTGCAGTGATTTTGGAGCCCAAAAAAATAAAGTCTACACTGTTTCTACTGTTTCCCCATCTATTTCCCATGAAGTGATGGGACCGGATGCCACGATCTTCGTTTTCTGAATGTTGAGCTTTAAGCCAACTTTTTCGCTCTCCTCTTTCACTTAGCAGTAAACAAATCCTGAGTTCTCATGTCCACTGTCATCTTTCACCACGCCCCCAGTCTCGTCTCCTCTCCCTTTCAATTCTAGACTTTGTTTTCTAAAACCACAATGTCACTCAAATCCTTTAAAAGCTTTCCTTTCTCTTCAGAGCAAGTGTCAAACCTTCAGTTCAGCCTTCCAGGCCTTCCTCTAATACAGTGGCAATTGTGTTAAGACTCATCTCCTGCCTTCATCCCCACAGCCCAGTATCCCCAAATAGTCCCCTTGCTTCCCCATCTTTGTAGCTGGATTCCAGCGCCATTCCAATAGCCTAGAGAACACTCTTTCCAACTCTCCTCAGTTTCTACATTCTTTCAGTCATTAACTCCGCAAATAAATATAGGATGGGCACCTAATTTTGTGTCAGATATAGTTCTAGGCACAGATGATAGAGCAGTGAACAAAAAAAAAAGACAAAAATCCCTGCCCTCATGGATCTACACAGAGTTGTCAGAGAATAACATGTGTAATAGGTCACAAGCTTCCCTCATGGCTCAGACAGTAAAGAATCTGCCTGCAATGCAGGAGACCTGGGTTCTATCCCTGGATTGGGAAGATCCCCTAGAGAAGGGAATGGCTACCCATTCCAGTATTCTTGACTGGAGAATTCCATGAAGAGAGGAGCCTGGTAGGCTACAATCCACGAGGTCACACAATGAGTGGGACACAATTGAGCAACTAACACAACTTTTCATATTAGGTCACAGAGAAAAAGGTGCTTTGGAGACAGAAAAAAAAAAACACAAACGAGGAGTCGGGTATGAGAAGGGGAGAAGGGGTGGGAGGCAGAAAAGGTTGCAACTTTAAGGCATCATTTTGAAAGTGAAGTTGAAGATGAGAAGGAGCTAGGGGGTAAATAACTGGGACAAGAAGGTTCCAGGCAAAAGGAAGGTCAGCAACAAAGGCCTCAGGCAAAAGCGTGGCTGGTGTTTTGGGCTGACATTCTACTCTGCCAGTAAAGCCCAGTTCGAGAGGCACTAATTCAGGAAAACAGGAATTATTTTTTGATTGCCAGAAATAGGAATTATTCATTCCTTTAACACTGTATCAGTACCTTCCTTAGGGCACACCTCATATAGTAGAAACCTTCACTGATCAATTAATCATAAAAGTCAGATACAGCAAGGAATAATTTTTTAAATGACACATACATATTACAACCATTTAAAAAATGGAACTTCAAACGTATAAACTTCAAACGTATAAATGGAGATTCATTTCACCATATATTACAGCATCAAGACCTTTTCTTTGAGTATGGGTCTGCCAAAAGCAGCTCTCCACTTCCTTGGATAAACCACAATCATAATCCATTATCTACAATGTCCATTTTCCTCCCTTTCACAGTAGAACAAGACTAAAAATATCTGCAAAGTTTTCCAGGAGCAGAATCCTCCCAGATTTGTAAGGTTTCCCCAATCTGTTTTGGTTGAACTGACCACAATTTAATTCATTGAAAGGCAATTCTTTTAGCTCCATGCCTTTATCATGTCTTTCCAAAGCAATTCATAAAAAACAGCTGCTTTTTGCATTCACATTTTATCTATTTGAGTAATATTTATTAATATTTATTTGTCTGTTTTGTTCACTGCTGTATCATCTGTGCCTATTAATTAATATTTATTATATCACTGGTATAAATAAACTTGAGAACAAACACAACTGATTCTTGGTAAGCAGAGAAATCAAACAAGACACAGACAAACCAGAACAAACTTACCACTGGAGCATCTGTATGCTGTAGGATTTGGATAACACGGTTCACTAAGGGAATGTTTAATACAGAAGGTTGAAATCAAGCCCAGCAAAGGATCTGAAGAGAAATTCCTCCAAATAAAATACATAAATAGACGTTAAGCACATAAAAATGTGCTCAATGCCATTAGGGAAACACAAATCAAAACCTCACTGATCCCCAACTTCAATGAGGACTCCAACTAGAACAACTATAATAAAAAAAGATAGTAACAAGTGTTGGAGAGGATGTGGAGAAATTGGTATCCTTGTACACTGTTGACGAAAATTTAAATGGTTGCAGCTGCTTTGGGAACCAGTTTGCCAGTTCCTCAAAACGTTAAACGAGAATTGAAAACGCAGGTCCACAAAAAAACCTGTACATGTATGTTCATAGCAGCATTATTCATAACAGCCAAAGCTGATGGAAAAGCAAAAAGGTGCCACATTATCCATACTACAGAGTATTACTCAGCATGTATCAGAAAAAAGTTCTGATACATGCTATAACATGGATGACCCCTGAAAAAATCATGCTAAGTGAAAGAAGTCAATCACAAAAGGCCACATACTATATGACGCCCTTTATATGCAATGTTTGAAATAGGCAGATCCATAACATCAGGAAAAAGATTAGTAGTTGTTAAAGGCTGGGGGGGAAGGGGGAGGGGGCGGGGTGAAGAGGAATATGGAATCACTGTTAATAAGTACAGGATTTGGGGGGAGTGAAATGTTCTGGAATTAGATAGTGGTGTTGGTTGTATGACTTTGTAATTATACTAAAAATCACTTTAACAGTACACCTTTTAAAAACTCCATTGCTGCTGCTGCTGCTGTCAGTGTTCAATTAATGCTTATTATTGAGGGAGTGGGGGAAAGGGGGAGAAAGCCCAGATGTACTAAACAAATTTCCTGCATATATTTTTAAGAGGTTAACCAACCACTTCTGTTGGAATATAACGCCTTTGAAGGCAGGGATGACCTCTAATATATTTCCCTTAATATCTAGTAGATTAGAACATAGAAAGGTAATGCCAGAGAATGCTCAAACTACCACACAATTGCACTCATCTCACACACTAGTAAACTAATGCTCAAAATTCTCCAAGCCAGGCTTCAGCAATACGTGAACTGTGAACTTCCAGATGTTCAAGCTGGTTTTAGAATGTTCAAGCTGGTTCCCCTGGCAGAGGAACCAGGTATCAAATTGCCAACATCTACTGGATGATGGAAAACGCAAAGAGAGTTTCAGAAAAACATCTATTTCTGCTTTACTGACTATACCAAAGCCTTTGACTGTGTAGATCACAATAAACTGTGGAAAATTCTGAAAGAGATGGGAATACCAGACCACCTGACCTGCCTCTTGAGAAACCTATATGCAGGTCAGGAAGCAACAGTTAGAACTGGACATGGAACAACAGACTGGTTTCAAATAGGAAAAGGAGTATATCAAGGCTGTATATTGTCACCTTGCTTATTTAACTTATATGCAGAGTACATCAAGAGAAACGCTGGGCTGGAAAAAGCACAAGCTGGAATCAAGATTGCCGGAAATAACAATAATCTCAGATATGCAGATGACACCACCGTTATGGCAGAAAGTGAAGAGGAACTAAAGAGCCTCTTGATGAAAGTGAAAGAGGAGAGTGAAAAGTTGGCTTAAAGCTCAACATTCAGAAAACTAAGATCATGGCATCTGGTCCCATCACTTCATGGAAAACAGATGGGGAAACAGTGGAAACAATGGCTGACTTTATTTTTCTGGGCTTCAAAATCACTACCAATGGTGATTGCAGCCATGAAATTAAAAGACGTTTACTCCTTGGAAGAAAAGTTATAACCAACCTAGACAGCATAGTAAAAAGCAGAGACGTTACTTTGCCAACAAAGGTCCGTCTAGTCAAGGCTATGGTTTTTCCTGTGGTCATGTATGGATGTGAGAGTTGGACTGTGAAGAAAGCTGAGCACCGAAGAATTGATGCTTGTCTCTTGGACTGCAAGGAGATCCAACCAGTCCATCCTAAAGGAGATCAGTCCTGGGTGTTCATTGGAAGGACTGATGCTGAAGCTGAAACTCCAATACTTTGGCCACCTCAGGCGAAGAGTTGACTCATTGGAGAAGACCCTGATGCTGGGAGGGATTGGGGGCAGGAGAAGGGGACGACAGAGGATGAGATTGCTGGATGGCATCACGGACACGATGGACGTGAGTTTGAGTGAACTCCGGGAGTTGGTGATGGACAGGGAGGCCTGGCGTGCTGCGATTCACGGGGTCGCAAAGAGTCGGACACAACTGAGCTGACTGAAGCAGGTAGTCAATCAAGGTTCAGCACTCACATATTACATACCAGGGATTTAGGAGTGTCCTGATCAAAATATTATACAAATTACAAAAAATTCACTTTTTATTCCCCAAAATCCTGAATTGCCTCTAACAAGGCACTTACCTCCTATTTATTTTTGCTTTTATTTCCATTACTCTAGGAGATGGATCCAAAAAAACACTGCTGCAATTTATCTCAAAGTGTTCTGCCAATGTGTTCCTCTATAAGTATCAAAGTATCTGCTCTTATATTTAGGTCTTTAATCCATTTTTATTTTTGTATATGGTTATTAGAGAATGTTCTAATTTCATTCTTTTATTTTTTTTTGCAGCACTCTGTAGCTTGCAGGATCTTAGTTCCCTGACTTGGGATCAAACCCACGACCTGGCAGTTAAAGCGCCAAGTCCTAACCACTAACCAAACCAGGAAATTCCCTCTAGTTTCATTCTTTTACATGTAGCTGTCCAGTTTTCCCAGCACCACTTACTGAAGATGACTGTCTTTTCTCCACTGTATATTCTCACCTCCTTTGTCCTAGATTATTTGACCATAAGTGTGTGGGTTTATTTCTGGGCTTTCTATCCTATCCCATGGATCTATATGTCTGTTTTTGTGCCAGTAGCATACAGTTTTGATTACTGTAGCTTTGTAGTACAGTCTGAAGTCAGGGAGCTGGTTTTCTACCCCCCCACCGCCCCCCGTTGTTTCTAAACATTGTTTTGGCTATTGGGAGCTTTTTACATTTCTATACAGAAAACATCTATTTATTCACTTATTTTTGGCTGTGCTGGGTTGTCCTCGTAACACTCTCTTCACTGCTGTGCGCGGGCTTGCTCTAGTTGGGGCGAGCACAAGCTACTCACTGCAGTGGCTTCTCCTGTTGTGGCGCACAGGGTCTAAGGTGCAAGGGGCTCAGTTGCCCTGAGGCACGTGAGATTTTAGTTCCCAGACCAGGGATCAAACATGTGTCCCATGCACTGGCAGGCAGATTCCCAACCACTGGACCACGAGGGAAGTCCTTGCATATAGATTTTTTAAATTTTTGCTCCATTTCTGTGAAAACTACCATTGGTAATTGGACAGCAGATTGCCTTGCGTAGTATGGTCATTTTAACAATATTGATTCTTCCAATCCAAGAACACCATCTATCGTTCCCTCTGTGCCATCTTCAATTTCTTTCATTAGCATCTTAGAGTTTTTGGAATATAGGTCTTTTGTCTCCTGCAGTTCAGTTCAGTCGCTCAGTCGTGTCCGACTCTTTGCGACCCCATGAATCACAGTACGCCAGGCCTCCCTGTCCATCACCAACTCCCGGAGTTCACTCAGACTCACGTCCATCGAGTCGGTGATGCCATCCAGCCATCTCATCCTCTGTTGTCCCCTTCTCCTCCTGCCCCCAGTCCCTCCCAGCATCAAAGTCTTTTCCTATGAGTCAACTCTTCGCATGAGGTGGCCAGAGTACTGGAGTTTCAGCTTCAGCATCATTCCTTCCAAAGAAATCCCAGGGCTGATCTCCTTCAGAATGGACTGGTTGGATCTCCTTGCAGTCCAAGGGACTCTCAGGAGTATTCTCCAACACCACAGTTCAAAAGCATCAATTCTTCGGCGCTCAGCCTTCATCACAGTCCAACTCTCACATCCATACATGACCACTGGAAAAACCATAGCCTTGACTAGACGGACCTTAGTCAGCAAAGTAATGTCTCTGCTTTTGAATATGCTATCT
Organism: Redunca redunca; assembly: GCA_006410935.1. Taxonomy (NCBI): domain Eukaryota; kingdom Metazoa; phylum Chordata; class Mammalia; order Artiodactyla; family Bovidae; genus Redunca; species Redunca redunca. Next base: position 384,990 of record SJYQ01002488.1, read on the forward strand.
AGGTTGGTCATAACTTTTCTTCCAAGGAGTAAGCGTCTTTTAATTTCATGGCTGCAGTCACCATCTGCAGTGATTTTGGAGCCCCCAAAAATAAAGTCTGACACTGTTTCTCCATCTATTTCCCATGAAGTGATGGGACCGGATGCCATGATCTTCGTTTTCTGAATGTTTGTCTCCTTAGGTAGATTTATTCCTAGGTATTTTTATTCTTTTTGATGTGATGGTAAATGGGATTGTTTCCTTAATTCCTCAATGAGAAACTTCTCTTAATATGAAGTTTATATCATCCATTTATATCATTCTTAACCACACCACAATCCAGAGGATCTGGATTTCTGGGACATTTTAAAAACCTACTTCAATTCTCCACCCTACATCTCTCACCAATGCAGCTTGCTGGTCCCTCTAAACGTTTTTCTTTCTCTTTAACCCCATTCCCTAAAATAGCAGTGTCTCACATGTTTAGCCTCATTTGTTCTTCTCTAACACCCTAGAGCCAAAAAGCACTGTTATCATTATCTTCACATTACAAATGAAGAAAAAGCAGCATGGCTAAGGCCACCTGGTCTCCTGGGCTCAAGGTTAATTTTTATTCACATAAATCATGTATTTCCAAACATTTTTCTCTTTGGATGAATATGAAACCTCTCTGGTAAGGTAGATTTTTTTAAAATAATAAGTACAGGGCTTCCCTGGTGGCTCAGTGGTAAAGAATCTGCCTGCTAACACAGGAAACACAGGTTCAATCCCTGATCCGGGAAGATCCCACATGCAGTGGAGCAAGTAAGCCGTGCAGCACAACTGCTGAATCTGTGCTAGAGCCAGGGAGCTGTAGCTACTGAAGCCTGCACACCACAGAGCCTGTGCTCTGCAACAAGAGACGCCACCACAGGAAGAAGCCCGTGAACCACAGAGAGAGAGTAGCCACAGCTCACCGCAGCTAGACAAAAGCCTGCGCAGCGACCAAGACCCAGTGCGGCCAAAAATAAAAATAAATAAAATTATTAAAAAATAGCAAGCACAAAAAAAAAAAAAAAAATAGCAAGCACAAACAACAAGATAACAATCAATATGTATAAAGTCTAGAACAAGTAGAAAACTTAGACAAGAGAACAACTTTTTTTTTTTTTAAAGGGCTTGTTTTGAACAAGAGATAAACAAAGGGCTCATTGCTTAGCAAAGATGTTGTAACATCAAGAGATGACAGGGACATACAGACCCTTTCAGTTTCTTCTCTGCTTTAGTAATCTTCACCAAAGAACAGGACCTTCAAAAACTGGGAAGGCAGACCCTGATAAAATGGAGCTAACATCTAAGGGAAGCGACATGGAAAGCAGACATTAATGGAATAGAGAGCTAGCTCAAAGGAATCTGCTTCTGATCCAAACGAATCACATTTCATAATGCTGAAAAAAACTTAAGATCTGACTGCTGATTATCTAAGCTATCCTGACAAGATGCCAGAAGACCAGAAAGGAAAGAATGCATTCTCAATTTTCAAAAAAGAAAAAACAAACCCAGAAAAAAACATCCATAGTTAAAGCTGCCACATATCCACCGAGAAACTCTAGAATGGGTCAGTAAGTTTTTTAACACAATGGAAAGAAAAAGCCACCATGGGCTCTTAATTAAGGCAGACTATAGGACATCTGCTTTTTGATATAACTACTAAGAATGGAAAAGGGATGATACAGATATATATATATACTGATTCTAACATGACAATCTGACAGAATCTTTTAAATGATAGACTGGTGAACAAATTGGGAAAATGTTAACAGCAGAAGCTCAAAAATCTGTTATATACAACTAGGAAGATACATAGCTGGTTGAACACCCGGATGATTAATGTATCAGCATCAACCAATTTGGAAAGAAGTCTACAGTAAAATATCAGAGTTCCATACTTTTCCATGATCGAAACAACTACTATTAATTTAATGAAGCCGCAGACTTTCTCCTCACATTTACAAGGGCCACAGGGCTGTGAGTGAGCCAACTCACAGAGCCTGACAGAATCAGTTTTCAGAAAGGTCAGAACAGGTTAAAACAATGGTCAAAAACCCAAAATGAAAATTAACAGATAGTCAAGGACAGTTATTTAGATTTTAAAACTCAAACATGTAGAGGAATAAACCAGTTTATGTGGGAAATGCCTGGGTAATAAAGCTACTAAAAAAAAAAAAATCAACACACAAGCTCAAGCTGCATTGATAGATGCATACATCGTGAGAGATGCTGCACTGGATGAAGCACAAGCTGGAATGAAGACTGCTGGGAGAAATATCAATAACCTCAGATATGCAGATGACCCCACCCTTATGGCAGAAAGCAAAGAAGAACTAAACAGCCCCTTGATGAAAGTGAAAAAGGAGAGTGAAAATGCTGGGTTAAAACGCAACATTCAGAAAACTAAGATCATGGAACCTGGTCCCATCACTTCATTGCAAACAGATGGGAAAACAGTGGAAACAGTTCAGTTCAGTCGCTTAGTCGTATCCAACTCTTTGCAACCCCATGGACTGAAGCATGAGAGGCCTCCCTGTCCATCACGAACTCCCAGAGTTTACTCAAACTCATGTCCATTGAGTCAGTGATGCCATAAAACCATCTCATCCTCTGTTGTCCCCTTCTTCTCCCACCTTCAATCTTTCCCAGCATCAGGGTCTTTTCAAATGAGTCCCTTCTTCACATCAGGTAGCCAAAGTATTAGAGTTTCAGCTTCAGCATCAGGCCTTCAATGAATATTCAGTACTGATTTTCTTTAGAATGGACCAGTTGGATCTCCTTGCTATCCAAGGGACTCTTAAGAGTGTTCTCCAATACCACAATTCAAAAGCATCAATCCTTCAGCTCTCAGCTTTCTTTATAGTTATAGTCCAACTCTCACATCATACACGACTACTAGAAAAGCCATAGCTTTGACTAGACAGACCTTTGTTGGCAAAGTAATGTCTCCAGTTTTTAGCATGCTGTCTAGGTTGGTCATAACTTTTCTTCCAAGAAGCAAGTGCCTGTTAATTTCATGGCTGCAGTCACCTCTGCAGTGATTTTGGAGCCCCCCAAAGAATAAAGTCTCTGTTTCCACTGTTTCCCCATCTATTTGCCATGAAGTGATGGGACTAGATGCCATGATCTTAGTTTTCTGAATGTTGAGTTTTAAGCCAACTTTTTCACTCTCCTCTTTCACTTTCATCAAGAGGCTCTTTAGTTCTTCTTCACTTTCTGCCATAAGGGTGGTGTCATCTGCATATCTGAGGTTATTGGTATTTCTCCTGGCAATCTTGATTCCAGCTTGTGCTTCTTCCAGTCCAGCATTTCTCATGATGTACTCTGCATACCAGTTAAATAAGCAGGGTGACAATATACAGCCTTGACGTATTCCTTTTCCCATTTGGAACCAGTCTGTTTTCCCATGTCCAGTTCTAACTGTTGCTTCTTGACCTGCATACAGATTTCTCAGGAGGCAGGTCAGGTGGTCTGGTATTCCCATCTCTTTCAGAATTTTCCAGTTTGTTGTGATCCACACAGTGGAAGGCTTTGGCATAGACAATAAAGCAGACGTAGATGTTTTTCTGGAACTCTCTTGCTTTTTCGATGATCCAACAGATATTGGAAATTTGGTCTCTGATTCCTCTGCCTTTTCTAAATCCGGCTTGAACATCTGGAAGTTCAGGGTTCACATACTGTTGAAGCCTGGCTTGGAAAATTTTGAGCATTACATTGCTAGTGTGTGAGATGAGCGCAATTGTGTAGTAGTTTGAGTGGTAACAGTGACAGACTTTATTTTGGGGGGCTCCAAAATCACTGCAGAGGTGACTGCAGCCATGAAATTAAGATACTTGCTCCTTGGAAGAAAAGTTATGACCAACCTAGACAGCATGCTAAAAAGCAGACACATAACTTTCCCAACAAAGGTCCATCTTGTCAAAGCTATGGTTTTTTCAGTAGTCATGTATGGATGTGAGAGTTGGATTATAAAGAAAGCTGAGTGCCAAAGAATTGATGCTTTTGAATTGTGGTGTTGGAGAAGACTCTTAAGAGTCCCTTGGACTGCAAGGAGATCCAACCAGTCCATCCTAAAGAAAATCGGTCCTGAATATTGGAAGGACTGATGCTGAAGCTGAAACTCCAATACTTTGGCCACCTGATATGAAGATGGGACTCATTTGAAAAGACCCTGATGCTGGGAAAGATTGAAGACTGGAGGAGAAGGGGACAACAGAGGATGAGATGGTTGTAGGGCATCACCAACTCAATGGACATGAGTTTGAGTAAACTCCAGGAGTTAGTGATGGACAGGGATGTCTGGAGTGCTGCAGTCCAGAGTTGCAAAGAGTCAGACACGACTGAGCAACTGAACTGAACTGAACTGAACTGAACTCCCCCTGGTGGTTCAGTGGGAAAAAAAAATCCGCCTGCCAATGAAGGAGACGCGGGTTTGATCCCTGGGTCAGGAAGATCCCGTAGAGAAGGAAATAGCAACCCACTCCAGTATTCTTGCCTGGGAAATCCCATGGACTGAGGCGCCTGGCAGGCTACAGTCTATGGGGTCGCAAGAGAGTCAGACAAGACTTAGCAACTAAATGGCAACAACAAATGTCCAAACTGCAGTACTACATCTCTCTAGTTAATCAACTCTAAAAAATTTATTTTCCATATGAATTACTTCCGGATCTTCATCCTAGGAACAATTAGGACAAGAATCTACAAATACCATTTAGTTAGAACTCTCAGTTTTAGACCCAGAGTTATTCAAGTATATCTTAGCATTAGAAACATTTTATTTAATAAGCTTAATTTATTGGTATACATATCAAAATATCAACATACCCTTTAAATAAGGCTCAGATATTATTAAATCCAAATCCCTTTAACAAGAGTAAATTAGGAAAATTAAGTAATTTGCTCCAAATCATATAGTTGCCTAGCAAGGGCCACAATCCCCAAATTGTTCCTTTTTTCCACACCATGTGGGTTTTCAGCCCTCTATGTCTTTTTTTAAAACTTGTACTATCCACCAGAGTTAGCAAGCATACCCAGAAAACATCCATCAATACACACTTTATTTTGCTAAGGACAAATTAGCTCAGCAAGAACAAATAACCACAGCACATTATCCCATAAAATATTTTGACATGGTGTGATCACTTAGAAGTTTGATAGCCAATATTTGTTACAAATGGGCATGCTAACATACTAATGACTTTTATTCTTAACCATTAAAGTGTGATTATGTATTAAAGCATTATCCCATATTCCACTTAACATTAGAAAAACAAAAAAAAGTTATTACATGGATGGAAAAGCTTTTAATGGACATGCTATTGTTTACTGTGCTCATAACCCCTCCCCCATCATAAAATATGTCATTATGAAAATTACTAAAAGATTTCAGACCTTCAAGCCTAAACAGCAGGCCAAAGGTTTTCTTGATTTAGGGTAGCATAAACATCTGTGCTGAGGCCCACTTGCTCCCTCACTCCCCCAGGAACAATGCCCCTTTCAAGAGACCTTTGGGTACAAAGGTTGTCTGGCAGGCTAACCAAAGGATTCTCTGTGACCTGATGTCCAATCTCTCTTCAGCCCCACCCCCGACCTCCATGCCTCTTCTCCCACCCTTGATTTAAAGAACACAAGTGGAAAATGAGAACTGATAGAAGGGCAAGTTAGCCAGGCTGTGGCTTATGATCACCAGCATCTGCCAGGCCCGTTCCAGGAGGACCTACTCACCCCTAAATGAGACCTGGAAGCCTCTCCTTGCCCCAGGGCTCCTCTGGGACCCGTCGTGCAAGGAAGAGGGAACTTTACTGCCAGGATCCCCTCCTCCCCAGTCTCGTCCATTACAGCCCCAGCAAAGCTCTTTGTTTGCAACAGCTGTGGGGGGGCAGACGGCCTTGGAGAGAGGGGAGAGGTCACTCCCTTGCTCCCGCGGCTGCCAATCTCCAAGCCCTCCTGCACAACAGCCCAACGCACGCACAGGACCATTCCCTCGGAACCGGTTCCCTCTTCATACACCACCTTAACCCGGGGCACACCTTTCTACACAGAGGCACTCCCGGAGACCTAAATTTCTGTTACCCACATCCTACACAGCATGATGATTCCCTAGCTAACCTCCCTCTGAATCCACACACACGGGGTTTACTCCAGGACCCCCTTCCCTCCTCCTCAATGTATACCCCGGCACATCCCTGAGCCCCTGGCTTCAGCCAGCACAACGCATACAGCAGAGGGTCACTTCCATGGCCCCAGGACTTTCCCTGCTCACAGACACAGACCCGGGGTCACTCTTGAGCCCGGAGCGCCCACCTCTCAACCCAAAAGACACACACAGTCACGCTCCATGGCCGATCTGCGACCTCTGGGCCAGCCGCTCCCCTTTCCCACACGACCCTTAGAGACCCCAGTGCCCCCCAAGAAGGAACCTCCCCAGCGCACGGTCACTCCCCTGGCCCCTCATCGTCACACAAGCACACAGAAAAGCCCTGCCTGGGGCCGCCCCCCTCCCTCCCCTGAGCCTTCACAACACAAACATGCGCTCCCGCGTGCACACCCACGACCACACTGGGAGCCCCAGCCGGCTGCCTCCCACTTGCCGACCCGGCCTCATCCCCTCCCCACACGACCGGCCGCCCGCGCCCAGCCACTTGGCACACACGGACGCACGCACGGCCACTCCCCAGCCCCACGCGGGTCCCCAAGCCCGCATCGCGCGCTCGCGCCCCGCCCGGTGCCCTCGCTCACCCCGGGCCCGGCTCCCGGACCCGCACGCCCCGGCCTGGCTGGGCCGCGTCGCGGGGACCGGGCGGGAGGAGGCGCGGGGGCGGAAGGAAGGAGGGGCCGCAGAGGCGCGCTCCGGCCGGTCCTACCTGAGCAGTTGATGCTCTTGCCTTTGCCGCCGGGACAGTCCCCGCCGCCGCCGCCGCCGCCACCCGGGGGCTGGTTGGACGCGCGGCTCCCGGGCAGAGAGAAGGCGAAGAGCAGAAGCACCGACGTGTAGCAGCAGAAGGCGAGCGGAGGCGCGGCCGGCAGCCGGAGCGGCGCCTCAGCGGCCACGGCGCCCATGGCTGGCGCCCCTGGACGGCGGGAAGCGCAGGGAGCCGCAGGCCCGGGGCATCCAGCCGCGCGCCGGGAGCCCCGCCGCTGCCTCGGCGCCTCCTAGCAGCCGCGCCGCTGCGCCGGGGAGCGGCCCCTCAGCATCCCCGCCCCACCCGCAGCGCCCGCCAGGCCCGGCCAGCCGCGCTCGGGACGGAGTCGGAGGGTCGGGGCGAGTGCGCGCGAGCGTGCGAGCGGGCGAGCCCGCGCGGGGAGACCGACGCCGGGGAACGAGCGGGCGCGCGCGCGCGGCGGGCGGGGGTCGCGGGGCAGGGTCAGGCCCAGCCCGGCGCTCGACTCCTCGCCTTCCCTTTGTGTCCGCGGCCGTCGCCGCCGCGTCACAAAGACCCCGGCCCGCCCGGTGCGGGGCGCGTGACAGAGCCGCCGGCGGGAGGGGTGGCTGCGACCCCGCCCCGCGCACACCCCTAGCGCCCGCGCCCGCAGCCCCGCCCCCGCCCGCGGCCGGCGCCGCCTCCGGGGGAGCTATTGTTCCTGCGGCGGGGCGGGAGCGCTGGCGGGGCTTGGGGGCCGCGGCCGCCCTTCGGTCCAGCCACCTGGGGCCGGCGGGCGCCGAGCAGGCTCCGAAGACGTTACCCTGGCAGACGCTTTTGCCGCCCTTTTGTGAGCGTTTCTGAAGCGTTTCCTTGGCCCAGCAGTTTGGCCGGGAAAAGGGCAGGTGGGCTATTATACAGCTATTCCCTAGGTGAAGAAACTGAGCCGCGGAGAAGTGAAGGTGACTTGTCCAAGGTCACCTACGAGGAAAACGGCCAGGACCCCAAAATTAGAACTCACGTTCTGACTCCAGCTTTGTCGTTCTTAGAGATGGGGGTAAATAGCTGAATTACCGGGATCCTCACCCTTACCCTGTTCCCACAAACACCAACTGAATTTAAAATAGTTTTTAAAATTCTGTATTGCCCTCTCCCACTAAGAGTAGCTAATATTTAGATAGGATTTGCTACATACAAGACCTGGACAAATTCCCTCCAGTTCTTTCTTACAGCCCTACACAGGAGTTTTCACTCTCATCCCTCTTCTACAGAGGAGGAAGTTGAGAGCCAAAGAGGAAAAGTGATCCGACTCCCAAGCCAGTGCTCTTCCCACCACATTGTGCGAAATGAGTGAGACCCAGCCACAGCAAGAATGATGGACTGAACTGTCTGAAATTCCTCTACGTTTTTCATTTTATTATGCTGCCTCTCACCTGAAAAGGAATTTATAAATCTCGTTGAAAAACTGATGAATTTGACTCATAAAATTTTTTAATGTGTGGAAAGCTGCCACGGGCAAAACCACACTAGGGATAATATCTTCAATGTAAATAGGAGACAACACAATATAAATCAGGAATAAAAGGTTGACAGAGTAAAGAAAAAAAAAAGTGGGGCACTAATGTCTTACATTAAATACAGACAATAAATATATTAAAAGATATTTAAACCCAGCAGTAGTAAAAGGCAGATTAAGCCGACAAGCTTTCTTTTCCTGATGATGACTAAAAGAGACAGAAGAAATGACAAAGTTAAAGCCGCTCAGTCGTGTCTCTTTGCTACCCCATGGACTATGCAGTCCATGGAATTCTCCAGGCCAGAATGCTGGAGTGGATCGCCCTTCCCTTCTCCAGGGGATCTTCCCAACCCAGGGATCTAATTCTGGTCTCTGGAATTGCAGGCAGATTCTTTACCCAGCGGAGCCACAGGGGAAGCCCAAAAGAAATGACAAAACCTTGCTTTATTAATTTATGTTTGAGGTGAGCAATTGAACTATGTATCAGAAACCTTTGAAACATTTATCCTTTAATCTAGCAATTCCAAGAATTGGAATTTATCCTAAAGAAATAATCAGACAAGAGCACAAAATGTCTATATGAATATCCATCACAGCCTTTTTATAATAGTAAATATCATCTAAATGTCCATCTGTGGGAACTAAAGTATGGTACCTCTTTTTGCAATGGAGTATTATGCAGCTTTAGCAATGATGATTAGATTAGTGTTTACTGACATGGAATAAAGGATACCAGTGAGTATGTGTAAGAAAATCTTATTTTTATGAAATAGACATGTGTGTGTACATATACATAGGGAAAACAGTTCAGAAGAATATACAGTGATATATTAGCAGTGGTTATCTCTAAAAAGTGAGGTTATGAATAAGACCCCTGTCCTTTATACTTTTCTGTTTTTTTTCATTTTTTTCAATGAAAATTTTTGTTAAAACTTTAAAAAGCTATTTTCTTTTAAATTATATTTTCATCATGCTTTTTATATAAATTCACATTTGAAACATTTTACTAAGATTGCCTCAAACCTCTAAACTGGGCTGTGGCATGGCAGTCATTACAGCTGAAATTCAACTAGCTTCTGTATTAGGTGTGCTCTCGGGTTCCTGACTGCCAAGTCACAGCTAAAGGCTCCTTCTCAGACCATTCCTTCAACAGCTACTCCATTAAACATGACCTCCCCAGTGATTTTTTCCTGCCATGTGTTTTGGCTCTCCAAACCCGTCTTCTGCTTTTAATTTTCATTTGACTGCTAACCATAGTCCAGGAAAAAATACTATGAGGAGACAATCCTTATATAAAACCAGAAACCCTATAGCCATAAATCACAGATCATTTATTTCTGCATCTTTCTCCAAATCAGGTAAGAAAAATTTAACACAGATTTCTCAGTTTTCAAATTGAAAAGGATTGTACTTCAGAAACAGGAGTCCTCTGACTTCAATCATTCAGTCTCAGAGAGGAAAAAAGATCTTAAGAGGTACAAACTTCCGTGTATAAAATAAATAAGCTACAAGGATATATTGAACAGCACAGGGAATATAGCCAACATTTTATAATTACTTTAAATATAATCTATAAAAATTTTGAATTTCTGTTATATACTTGAAACTAACATGTAAATCAACTATACCCCAATAAATTTTTAAAGTTAAAAAAAATCTTAGTGGTCATCTAATAGAATTCCCATCACATGCCTTAACTTTGGTGACCCACTCAGACAGCAAAAGAGTGGGGGAACTCACTACATAAAAACCACCCAGAGGAAACTTCCCTGGTGGGGGGGGGCGGGGGTGAGGGGGAGAGGGTGCAGATTCAATCCCGGGTCTTGGAACTGGAATCCCATATGCTGCAGAGCAACTCAGCCTGCTCACTGCATGCTGCAACTAAGACCCAAAGCAGCCAAAAATACATATATATATATTTTTTAATCACCCAGTCAGTTTTAAAAGAATATAGATTTCTGAATACGACTCCAGGAATTCTGGGGGAAGCTCAAATAACCCTTATTTACTTTAAATTTGTCTAAGTAATTCACATACACTGCCAGTTTGGAAACCTCTGGCCTATCAGGCAGTGATTGCTCCATAACAAACAGCCACAAAATGGCAGCAACCTGCCATAGCAAACATTCATTTCTTATAGGTCTGGGGTTGACCGTAGGCTTGGCTGAGTGGCTGGGCTCCAGCTGGGCTTGGCTCCTGTGTGCAGGTTGAGTTCTGATCTTCTCCAGGCGTATGCACTTTGGGGCCCCAGTTGAAGGGGCAGAACCTAAGGGAACCAGTTTTAATGGAGGTGGCAGAGATACAAGGGGCATAACCAACTGTGCAAGCACTTTTCACACCCCTCTTTGTACATGTCTGCTATGATGCCACTGGCTAAGGCAAGTCTCATAGCTGAGCCCAGAGATAGAGGTAGAGAAGTCTGTTGTTCTTAGGTAAGAAGGAGTTACTATGGAATAAACATTTTTTAACAATGATCTGTCAGATTCTATACCTGAACACCATGGATTGTGCTCTATCAGAATGTTTTCAGTTCCAAGTCACAGAAAACAGAACCCAAATTAACTTAAACAAAAAGAGACTTACTGACTCAGGTTTAAAAAAAAAAAACAGAGGTAGCGCCCTCTCCTTTAAGCTAATTTTTGTCCTCAGTAAAACTTCATTCATGGAAAACATTGCATTCCTTCAAGAAATCTCATTGCATTCTTTCAAGCCTCTGGGAGCAAGAGCTAGTCCTGCCTTGCTAGGGGATGAGGGGGGTGACACATCTAAATCATTAATCATAACAACACAGTATGATAAACACTAGATAGAAGTAGAGGGGGGTGGGGGAAGGAGGAATAAATGGCAAATCCTACTTCACACTCCCAACCCAGCCAAAATTCTGACTTTTCTAGACCTCGTGCTAGAGGGTCTAGCAGCATAATAAAGCCCTGATAAGCGGTAATGAGAACTCTGGGACTGACAAATTAGCCTTAGTAGGAGAGAATCATAGTACTTGAGTTAAGTTCAAAAACACTGGAATGACTTATGGCGCAGCACCGACGCAAACCTGGGATTAACCTCTGACCCAACTAGAAATTGGACACCACTTCCTGGACAGAGGGGTATTTTTAAAAAATGAAAAGAGTAGGGAGTTCCCTAGTGGCCTAGTGGTTAAAATTTCGGGCTATCACTGCCATGGACCAGGTTCAGTCTCTGATGGGGGAACTGAAAACCCACAAGCTGCATGGTACAGTCAAAAACAAAAACAACAATGGAAGTCATTCATTCATTCAGCAAATTTATACTGAAGGTCTACCCCGGTCCCTGAAAATTTACAGTAATGAGTACCACAGATAAGGTCCCTCTCCTTATGAAGTTTACAATCAAATATTAATCAGTTATACAAATAAAAGTAAAATTGCAACAGTATTAACAGAGGCTATGGAAGGCAAAGTCAGAGATTTCTCTGAAAGAATTGTACTCGTGCTTAGATCAGGAGGATGAGTTAATTAGGTGAAGAGGGGAGTGTTCCAGGCAGAAGAAAAATCAGAGCAAGGCCTATGAATTCGTCTGAATGCCAGCCAGCATACTGGGGACAGAGAACAAGATCAACTGGTTGTAAACTTCAACAAATATTTACAGAGCACCTACTATAAATTACACACTGTTCTAGATGCTGAGAAATAGCACGGAATGAAACAAAGTCGCTGCTTCTCATGGAATTTATAGTTTAGTGCAGAGACCCCATAATATCATTGGTGGGTTGAGCCATAACAATAGTAACTATAATTCTCTGAAGACCCGCTACATCCCAGGTACTGCCAGGCACTTCCTATTACTTGTCACTAATTTTCCTATCTACTCTGTTGGTAGGTATTAGTTCCATTTTATAGATGAGGAAACCGAGGCTCGTGAGGTTAAGTTACCTACCTAAATCACAAAGCTAGGACATTGGAGTCACCTAGCTCCTCTACCTCCAAACCCCATCACATCACAAGCATGAACAGGTGGAGAAGCATCATCCATCACCCGATAAAAGATGGAGCAAAGATTGGCACCAGTAATACTGCAGGGTGTACAAAGGTATGCACAAGCCATCCTGGGCCCCCGCCCAGGCATCAGGAGACTTTTGTTAGGGCTTCTTGTCATCATAAACAGCGATTATTGTGATTACATTGCTCGTAATTACAACTCCAGTTGAAGGTACCATTCTTGTTACGCAAATGGCCTTAATGGCCCTCAATTTTATAGATGGGCAGAAGCCAAGGAGGCCGGGGTTAAAGATATTTGAACAAAAAGTGCTGTGGGAATCCACGGAGGTAGCATCACTCTGCCTTGAGAATAGGCTTCACCACTGTAACTGTGTATATTTGAAAGGCTCCTCACCCAAACAATCCCTGTGAGTGAGTAAAGAGACTGAGGAGCCACCTCTGGGTTTTTCCTGAAGGTCTTCTTGTCATTCAGTTGCTCAGGATTGCTCTGAATACAGAATGCAGGTTTTCTCCATCTTTCGGTAAATGGAAATGCTCAGCTGCAATTCAAAAATTTCTCCAAAGGTTTAACTCATAAAAGGATTGTACCAAAAAAATAGCTTCTCGGACAATCACCCATAAACTGTAGTAAGAGTTCAGTTCAGTTCAGTCGCTCAGTTGTGTCCAACTCTTTGTGACCCCATGAATCACAGCACGCCAGGCCTCCCTGTCCATCACCAACTCCCAGAGTTTACCCAGACTCATGTCCATCAAGTCGGTGATGCCATCCAGCCATATCATCCTCTGTCGTCCCCTTCTCCTCCTGCCCCAATCCCTCCCAGCATCAGGGTCTTATCCAATGAGTCAACTCTTCACATGAGGTGGCCAAAGTATTGGAGTTTCAGCTTCAGCATCAGTCCTTCCAATGAACACCCAGGACTGATCTCCTTTAGGATAGACTGGTTGGATCTCCTTGCAGTCCAAGGGATTCTCAAGAGTCTTCTCTATAGCATAGTAAATAAGAGTGTACGCTCTGAAACCAAACCGTCTGGTTTTGCATCTTAACTCTGCCACTTGCAAGCTTAATGACCTTGGGCAAGTTACTTCAATTCTCTGGGCCTCAGTTTCATAATCTGTAACACGGATATAAATATTTTAGTTACTTCATAGGGTTGCGGTAAGGATAAAATGGGTTTGTATAGATAAAGTGCTTAGAACAATGTTTGAAGTGAAGTGGCTCAGTCGTGTCCGACTCTTTGTGACCCCATGGACTGTAGCCCACCATGCTCCTCTGTCAATGGGATTTTCTAGGCAAGAAAGAGTACTGAAGTGGGGTGCCATTTCCTTCTCCAGAGGATCTTCCCGAACCAGGGATTGAACCGAGGTCTCCCGCATTGTAAGCAAGACGCTTTACCGTCTGAGCCACCAGGGAAGTCCTTAGAACAATGTTTAGTAATGGCTAATTATCACAGCTTTCCCTTCTAGTAGCTGGGCTGCCCCTGCCAGTCACCCGGCTCCCCTCTTGCAGGTCTCTCTAGCAGCCAGCCAGATCAGATGAGCTCCTTAGACTGCCAACTCTAAGGGTGACCATAGGCTTTGGAGTCAGACAGACCTCAGTTTGAGTCCCAAGTCCTACTGCCCACTAGCTGTGTGACCTTGGGCAAATAATTAATTTCTCCAAACCTCAGTTTTCTCATCTACAGAATGAGAATAATAATAGCACCTTCCCCATTAGGTTTTTGGGAGCATTATGTTATATAATACATGTGGAGCTCTTAGCCTAATTTAGTACATTGTAAATATTTAATAAATAATTGGGTAGAGGTAGCAATAAGCAAATAAATGTTAGCTATTATGAGTGGCAGTGGCCATTAACTGCATTTACATACTAGGCTAAGAGCTCCACATGTATTATATAACATAATGCTCCCAAAAACCTAATGGGGAAGGTGCTATTATTATTCTCATTCTGTAGATGAGAAAACTGAGGTTTGGAGAAATTAATTATTTGCCCAAGGTCACACAGCTAGTGGGCAGTAGGACTTGGGACTCAAACTGAGGTCTGTCTGACTCCAAAGCCTATGGTCACCCTTAGAGTTGGCAGTCTAAGGAGCTCATCTGATCTGGCTGGCTGCTAGAGAGACCTGCAAGAGTGCAGCTGGGTGACTGGCAGGGGCAGCCCAGCTACTAGAAGGGAAAGTTGTGATAATTAGCCATGTGGGTCAAAGGGAAGGGACAAGAGCCTGGAAACTTGAGAAGAGCATCCACTGGGCTTAAGACTCATGAAAAAGAAGTAAGGCAAGGAGTTAAGTACAGCGAGGAACTAGAGTGAGTCAATGGATCTAAATAATTCTCTTTTATCACTGTGTATGTTTAAGTATGTCAGCTTGATTCTGTATGTACACATATGTACTGAGCATATGTCATTTGCTATGTGTATATATGTAATGAGTGTATATCAGCTTGCCTCTGTATATATGCATAAGTGCCAAGCATATGTCCTTTTACTCTCTGTGTGCATATGTAGGGAATGAGTCTAGGTTGCCTCTGGGAGTGTGTATGCTTGCATATTTGAGTGTGACAGCTGGACCCTGTGTTTGTACATGCACATTTACATGTGTGTATCCATGCACACATCCCTGTATAGAGCGACTCATCTGTACATGTACATGTGAGCTTGAATGAAGTCAGTGATTCTCTTTCTCATTCTCCCTTGGCAACCAGTTGAAAATTATTCCCTACAGTCTGATGGCCTTGGAACTCATCATCGGGATCAACATAGTTAGATTTGGCTCTTAGTCTGGGTTCCTACTGAAGGGAGTTGTAAAGGTGAAACAGCAAGACCCCACACTAAAGCTGTTTCTCTCAAAGCAGAACAAGAGTGGTGAGAACTTGGGCAGCTCTGATAGTGATGATTTCAACAACAATGGGAGCAGGGGTCAGAGTAGGGCATGGAGAGCAAGGACAGTAGTGCCATTCATCCAACAATATAGAAAGATTGCCCATTACATGCCAGACAACCATGTTAGGCAGTGAGGAGGCAGGGGTAAACCAGATAGACACAGTCCTTGTCTTACTGTCTAACAGGAAGTCAGACTTTAGATGGCAAATTTCAATAATGAAGGATTTTGTGAAGGATGTGTGAAAGCATCAGACAGGGGCCCTAACTCCAAGGGGCTGGGTACTAGTATAAGGAAAGCTTCCCCTAAGAAGGGATATTTAGCCACTCCTGGAAGGCTGATGAAGAGTTAAAAGGGAGTAGAGAGGGAACAGTATTCTATGAAAGACGTTCCACCTGTAAATGATAGGAATATGGCAAGTTTAAGAAACAGAGAAAAGGCAGCTGTGGTTGAAGCCTGAAGACTGAGGAGGCAAATGACACAAAGGATGAAGTTAGAGACCAGACCACATAGGGCCTTTTAAGCCAGAGTAAGGATTCATATTTGATCCTATGATTATGAATGGAGAACATCCTGCTCAGATTTATGTCTTTAAAAGATTACTGGGTTATGAAACGTTGTAAATCAACTATACTTCAGTTTCAAAAAAAAGAGTACTTGGTTATCTGCATGAACCGTAAGGTATGTTAATTATATCCCAATGACACTGTTGAAAAATAGCTTGGGCTGTAGTGTGCATAATGGATTGGAAAGGCAAAATGTGCCCAAGAAAACCACAGGAGAAAAATTGCAGTAGTACAGGTAAGGGATCATGGTGGCTTGAAACTAGGGAAGATGAGGATAAGTAAAGGAATTAACTGAAGGGGGTAAAATCAACAGAATTTGGTGACTGACTAGATGTGGGAGTGAAGGAGAGAAAGTGTCAAGCCATGGTTATCCCTAGGTTCAAGGATATTTACTAAAATGTCCAACTCTGCAGAAAAAGCAGGTTTGGAGAGAGAATGATGGGCTCAGTTGTAGGCACACTGAGTTTGAGGGGCCAGTGAGGTATCTATCACTAGGACATCCAGTACCAGTTGGATTTACAAGTCTGTTGCTCCTGGGAGATTTACACGGAACACATAAGTATGGAAGACACCAACTGAAGTCATGGAAGTCGGTGTGACATCTTAAAAGTGTATAACATACAGTTGACCCTTGAAAAACATGGGTTTGAATTACAAGAGTCCACTCAGTTGTTGTTTGTTTTTTTTTTTTTAATAAATAGGTACTATGGTACTACACCATGAAAGGTTGGTTGACTCTTTAAATGCAGAGCTGTGGATACAGAGGGCCAACTGTAAAGTTATGTTCAGATTTTCAACTGTGAGGGGGGTTAGCCCCCCTAGCTCCCATGTTGTTCAAAGGTAAACTTACTATAAAATGAGAAGAGGTCCCAGGTTAGGGAAATCTACTCAATGTTCTATGGTGACCTAAATTGGAAGGAAATCCAAAAATCAGGGGGTTTATGTATACATATAGCTGACTCACTTTGCTCTATAGCAGAAACTAACACAACATTGTAAAGCAACTATATACGCCAATAAAAATTAATTTTA
This sequence comes from Redunca redunca, assembly GCA_006410935.1. Classification (NCBI taxonomy): domain Eukaryota; kingdom Metazoa; phylum Chordata; class Mammalia; order Artiodactyla; family Bovidae; genus Redunca; species Redunca redunca. The sequence continues at coordinate 401,826 of SJYQ01002488.1, forward strand.
AAAAAAAGAGGGCTTCCCTGATAGCTCAGTTGGTAAAGAATCCGCCTGCAATGCAGGAGACCCCAGTTTGATTCCTGGTTCAGGAAGATCCACCAGAGAAGGAATAGGCTTCCCACTCCAGCATTCTTGGGCTTCCCTGGTAGCTCAGTTGGTAAAGAACATGCCTGCAATGCCGGAGACCTGGGTTCCATTCCTGGGTTGGGAAGATCCCCTGGAGAAGGAAATGGCAACCCACTCCAGTATTCTTGTCTGGAAAATCCCATGGGCAGAGGAGCCTGGCAGTCTACAGTCCATGGGGTCACAAAGCAACTACATACTCCATTAAAAATTAATTTTTAAAAAAGAAAGAGGGTCTAGGCTGAATCCCTGAGGATCTCCAATGATGGGAACTGTGAAAAAACTGCCAGAAAATTAGAAGGAAACCAGGAAAGAACAGGATCACAGTGACCAAGGAACAAAATGTTTCAAGGAGGACATGCCCACCTAGTCAAATGCCGCTGAAAGGTCAAGCAAAATGAGTCCTGAATAGTGTCCAATGGATATAGTCACGTGAAGTCATCAGTGATCTAAGCAAGAGCCATTTGGTGAAATTGTAGAGGCAGGATCCAGATTGGAGCCTTCTGAGAAATGAGTAGGAAGTAGGAAGTAGAAACAGAACGTTTGGACAGCTTGACTGTGAAGAGAAGAAGAGAAACAAAGCTAGAGGTGACTGGGTGGAGGAGGGACTTTTTGAAATGAGACTGTAAAATATTTAAAAGGATGATAAAGATCCTGGGGTTGGGGAGTTGACTGTACAACATAGGAAAAAAGGATAATCAGGAGTGTAACGTTCTTGAGAAGACAAGGAGGTGTGGAATTCAAAGCGCTGATGGAGGGACTGACTTTTGAGGAAGACACTTTCTTCTTTGAAACAAGATAGAAGAGTGGAAGGTGACATGGGGGTTTTAGATATGGTATTGAGACACTGAGGAACATCCTGAATCTTGGCTTCATTGTCTCTCTGAAAAGAAAGGGGGCAGGGCAGAATGGGATATTGGCCGGTGGGGGCTGTGGTGGGGGTGGCGGTGCTGCTGCATCCAAAGGTGGCTGAAGGCACCTTTGGCCCCACTATAATCTCCATCAGCTCCCTCTAGGCTGTTCTACTCCAGTCTGCATTACCATCTTTACTGTGGGCAGTTGCATTCTCTCAGTCTTATGTAAAAAGTTACTTTTTCTTTAAACTGACTTAGAGTTCTAAGGGAAATGGTCTCTTAAGAAAGTTTGGGCAAAGTGGACCCTTTGCTTTCTGAGTAGTCAGTGTGGCTCAAGATAACCTAAATTCAGATTCTCTCCAATCTAGCATGCCATCTATTCTGTAGAAGTGAAAGTGATAATCGCTCAGTTGTGTCTGACTCTTTTCCACCCCATGGACTGGAGCCTGCCAGGCTCCTCTGTCCCTGGGATTCTCCAGGCAAGAATACTGGAGTGGGTTGCCATTTCAAATGCTGGCAAATGGTCAAGAGTGATTTAATCACCATTTTGCAATCACCATGAAATAACTGATTTGAGTAATGATCACCAATGGATGCTAAAACTGTGGGGTGAAAGGTTGTAGGGGACAGGATATTCACATAGTCTTAAAATATCACCCCACAGATAACTTATTAACTATAAACAAAAGGAGATAACTTTATAATGGAGAAATCTAGTAGACATTGCCTTTGCCAGGTGATCAAATTTAGCCTCACCAACGGTGGGGCAGCTTTTGACCACACAGCTCCAGAAAGGATGTAATGAGAGATAGGTGACATTATCTGTAAGATAGTCTTGCCAGAGAAGTTTAACCTGAATCTAATCACAAGGAAGTAATCGAATAAATCCAGAACATGGGGCACATTGACGAGGCCTGGACTTTAAAAGAAATTTAATGTCAGGAGAAATAATAAAGGAAAGAGGTTTCTTCTAAATTAAATTAGGCTAAAGACACAAAACAACCAAATGCAATAAGCCTTGATTGGATCTGAGAAAATAAACAGCAATAAAAGACATTCTTAAGACAACTAGAGAAATGTGAATGTAGACTACATATAGATATTATGTGGTAACGCAGAAGATATTACTAAGTTAATATTAATTTTCTTCCATGTAATAATGGAATTGCGGATGTAGGAGCACGCTGAAGAATTAAATGGTGAAGTGTCAAAGTCTGCAACTTTCAAGTGGTTCAAAGAGAGAGAAAAGCAAACTGTTAACAATTGGTGAATCTAGGTGAAGGATTAAAAAAAGGATTTTTAAAAAATTCAATGCAATTTATTTCATTACTTCAAACATATTTTTTTGCCATGACCTTGGATAGCTTTTTGTGCTTCTTAATATGCTAAATTAGATAGAAATCTTTAAAAGCATCACAGCAAGAAAACTACTCTGCAAAGCCTTTTAGACATAAAAGAATTTCTAATTTGTGTAGGAGTATAAGTGAATATATGGTAAAATGGGAGAGAGGGCCACAAAATAACAAAAAGAAAACTCTCTGGGAGTTGAAGACCTTTGTGTATAGCACTTAACCCGTGGAGGTGTCTGTTTGCTCATCTGCAAAGCAGGGGTAATAATATTGCCTTTGTCATCCTGCGGTCCAGGCACAAGAGAAACAGGATAGGAAAAGACTTTATAAACTGGAAATGGGAATGGAAGTCATACTATTGTGATGTTCTGTTAGCAATGGTTCTTGAGCTTTATTACACCTACCAAGCAACAGGGAAGCTTGTTAAAAGCATAGATTGCCAGTCTTGCCCTCAGAGATTCTGATTTCAGTAGGTCTGGGTACTGGTCCAGAACTTGCTTTGGGGAAGCACGCCAGATTCTCTGATGCAAGAGATCTGAAACACTTGGGGAGCCACTGAGGATGTTGTTGCTGTTTAGTCACTCAGTCGTGTCCAATTCTTTGTGATCCCATGGACTATAGCCCAACAGGCTCCTCTGTCCATGGGATTCCCCAGGCAAGAAAACTGTATGGGGTTGCCATTTCCTTCTCCAGGGGATCTTCTCAGCCCAGGGATAGAACCTGTGTCTCCTGTATTGGCAGGCGGATTCTTTACCACTGAGCCACCAGGGAAGCCTGCCATGGAAATTACTGTGATTTAAAATCCTTGCTACTCAATGTTTGGTCCATAGATTGGCAAAATCACTAGCCCCTGCAAACTTGTTGGGAATGCAAAATCTGGCTTTACTCCAGACTTACTGAATTGGAATCTACATTTTCAGCAAGATGCCCAGGTGATTCTAATGCATGTTAACATTTGAGAAGCACCACAAGACAGATGGGTGACCTCTCTTTCGTTTTAGTCACTGATTCTCAGCTTGCTGTCAGAAGAACTGGGTACCACCTTTGCCGCTGCTGTTACCTTTAACCTCATGTAGCTCTTCTCTCTGGAGAAGGAAATGGCAATCCACTCCACAGTGTTCTTGCCTGGAGAATCCCAGGGACGGGAGAGCTTGGTGGGCTGCCGTCTATGGGGTCGCACAGAGTTGGACACGACTGAAGTGACTTAGCAGCAGCTCTTCTCTCTGCTTCATTTTGTTTCTGGCTCATCATTCCTAACAGATGTTGATAAACATAACCATCCATAAACAGACTAATCAAATCATACTAACTCGGGATCTAAATCTAGTTGACCTAAATATGCAATTTTTTTATTGCCATGAAATACCATAAAAGTTACCATCTTCGCCATTTTTAACTGTAAAGTTCAGTGATGTAAAGTACATTCACATTGTTGTGTAACCATCTGTAGAACTTTTGGTATCTGACTTTGAATGACATTTAACCTCTCTAAGCTTCATTTCATTATCTTTAAAATATGGATAATATTCCTACTCCTACAGAGTATTTTAAGAATAAAATAATATATGAACACGCTTAGGGACCATAAAAGATATTCAACAAATGCTAACTTCTATCCTTGGAAGTAGGGTTCCAGGCAGCCCTGGATGTTCACAACAGATATCTTCTATTGAAAGCAACTGATTAAGTGTTAAAAGCATATACACAAATCTACACATTCTGGGTATATTACTGCCTTGCTGCTGCTGCTGCTGCTGCTGCTAAGTCGCTTCAGTCGTGTCTGACTCTGTGCAACCCCATAGACGGCAGCCCACTAGGCTCCCCCGTCCCTGGGATTCTCCAGGCAAGAACACTGGAGTGGGTTGCCACTGCCTTCTCCANTCTGTGCAACCCCATAGACGGCAGCCCACTAGGCTCCCCTGTCCCTGGGATTCTCCAGGCAAGAACACTGGAGTGGGTTGCCACTGCCTTCTCCAATGCTTGAAAGTGAAAAGTGAAAGTGAAGTCACTCAGTCATGTCTGACTCTTAGCGACCCCATGGACTGCAGCCTACCAGGCTCCTCCGTCCATGGGATTTTCCAGGCAAGAGTGCTGGAGTGGGGTGCCATTGCTTTCTCCAATATTATTGCCTTAGAACAGGGCAATTTGTAAAATAGAAGGATTCTATAATCTATAGAAGTGGGCAATTTAAAAGAGCTAAAGTAAACAGCAGCTAATTACATCTTATTGGGAAAATTACATTTTGGGAACCAACAACATTTATGTACACCTTATATAGAAATTCTTGTATTGCTTGTATTTGGTTTATTTTAGAAACAGTTTAAGTATAATCATTATGCTAATTCAATAACTTTCACAAATAGCACTTTCAACTTTGAAGTTGACCCACTTGAATCGATTATTTTAATTCCATTTATGTACACATTATCAGGCTTTCCTGGTAGCTCAGACGGTAAAGCGTCTGCCTACAATGCGGGAGATCTGGGTTTGATCCCTGGGTGGGAAAGATCCCCTGGAGAAGGAAATGGCAACCCACTCCAGTATTCTTGCCTGGAAAATCCCATGGACTGAGGAGCCTGGTAGGCTACAGTCCATGGGGTTGCAAAGAGTCGGACACGACTGAGCAACTTCACTATGTACACACTGGAAATCTCAAGTGGCACTAGTGGTAAAGAACCTGTCTCCCAGTGCAGGAGACATGAGACACGGGTTTGCTACCTGGCTGGGGAAGATCCCCTGGAGGAGGGCATGGCAATCCACTCCAGTATTCTTGCCTGGAGAATCCCATGGACAGAGGAACCTACCAGGCTACGGTCCATAGGGTCGGAAAGAGTTGGACATGACTGAAGCAACTTCGCACACACATACATATACACATTATCTTTTAAGGAGAATGGTAAATTGAAAACTTGTGTTACATGCAGTAAAGTGAAAAGATTAGTTTAACTTCAGAATCAGATGAGTTAGAACAGGGGAAGGGAATTTAGAGATCCTCTTCTCCAACACCCTTATTTTACACACAAGGGAATTATATTAATCCAGAGAGTGATGAGTGCGTCCTGGTGTCACTTGACGTTGAAGGATGGATAACACTTCAGCAAGTGATGGAGAGAGGTTGTAGAAAGGCTGACAGCATTCCAGGTAGAGGGATCAACAGAAGTAATTTCACAGAGCCCGGCTGTGAAACCTAGAGGTGATGAGTGTGTTCAGGGATTGTCACAGAGTGGGAAGGCTGGAGGGAGAAATTAAGATGAAGTTTCGTGATGGAAGAAGAGAGTCTTGGATTGCCCTATGACACAGAATATCAGAAGAAAGGTGCAGGGTTTTTTTGGGGGGGTGGGTTGTATAGTTTGTGTGGCCCTTTCATGTTTATATTCTCATGTAATCATTTTGGAAAGTAGGTTTTTTTTACAGATGATGGTCTAATATTCAGGAGGCCATGTTCTTTGTAAGTGAAAGTGGAGTTGCTCGGTTGTGTCCAACTCTTTGTGACCCCATGGACTGTAGCTACCAGCCTCTTCCATCCATGGGATTTTCCAAGCAAAAATACTGGAGTGGGTTGCCATTTCCTTCTCCAGGAGATCTTCCTGACCCAGGGACTGAACTTGGGTCTCCCGCATTGTAGGCAGATGCTTTACCATCTGACCCACCAGGGAAGTTCAGGGAAGTTCTTTGTAAAGCAAAGGCTTGAATGCAGGCTCTGAAGAGAAAAACTATATTCTGATTCTTAAAAGCATGAACTCCAGAGCGAGGCCACTTGGGTTCAAATCTCTCTGGCCCCATTTAAAAACCATATAACCTTAAGAGAGAGGAAAAAAAAAAAAGTGTCTGTATGCCAAGCTTTGTTCTAAATACATACAAGTACTCATTTAATACAACAGCCCTAGGATATGTATTCTATTATTATCACTATTTTAAAGCCTCTCCCTCCAAAAAAGGAAAAGAGAAAGGAACTGGGATGCATTTCTCCCCTAAATTCTCTGTTCTCAGTTTATCATCTAATCTCAACTCCTTGGTATCCCACTCATAGCCTCCCCACTTGTGTCACTGTGGTAGATAAGATTACCATTCAAATTTTTCACCTCCTCCCCTCACCAGCTTCGTGCTTAGTTGCTCAGTTGTGTCTGACTCTCGGCAGCCCTGTGGTCTTTAGCCCACCAGGCTCCTCTGTCCAGGGAATTCTCCAGGCAAGAATACTGGAGTGGGTTGTCATTCCCTTCTACAGGGGATGTTCTTGACCCAGGGATCAAACCTGGGTCTCCTGCATTGCAGGCAGATTCCTTACCATCTGAGCTACCAGGGAATCCTCCCCCTCAGCTGCTTAAGAGGCGTCTGCTTCCCTCCCCCTCTTTTGGCTCAACCACATGACTTGCCTTGGCCAAGGAGATATTAGCAGCTATCACACACTGTGCTTTCCCAGGTGGGCTTGCCCTCTAGTCCTTCTGCCGTCACCTTGAGAAGGGCTTCCCCTGGACAGCTCCTACCCCTGCAGCTTGGGGCTCCAAGCGACCCCAGCAGTGCCCCCAGACTTCCCAAAGGCTGAGTGACTAGAGTGGCTACCTTCCATTCCTGCAGAAAGTATAACAGCAGCCCACCAAGAAAATGAGGTTCAAGGATAAAAATCTAGAACCACGTGCACCTCACAGCAGAGCAGAGTTTCCTTCTTGGTTGTTCTAGAAGCTAAACCAGATGAGGAGGCAAAAAAGAACTGGAACCTTTTTTTTTTTTTTTTTGCTGCACTGCACAGCCTGTGTGATCTTAGTTCCTTTATTAGGGATCAAACTTAGGCGCCAGGCAGTGGAAGCGTAGAAACCTAACCACTGGACCACCAGGGATTTCCCTGGGACCTTAACTTCTGCTGCTTACAGTAGTTCCATTATAACAGGTCCTTTTAATTAAAAACAACCAATTTCTTAAACAGCAGGGTTTGTAATTTTTGTCTCCCAACAAACCCATAAAAGAGAAAACTCAGACCAGAACCTAACTAAATCTCTTGACAGTTACCGGGAGTTATGACAGGGAACTCAAGTTTATGGCTAGAGAACCCCCCCACTCTGATGAACATACATGGTTAGTCTTGCCCTCCACACTGGCAGTGCTGTGAGAATATTTTTCAAGTGGAACTGGAGCTGCTGATCCCCTCACTCAGGAGTAGCAGGAGCCCCATTCTGTCTACTCTAATCAGTGGCAACCGTGAAAAAACCTTCACGAACAAAACCTGGGCATCTGGAGAATGTAGAACTAGAAGTTTCCCACCTAATGATGATAAACTGCACTGTTAGGTTAATAATCAGCTTGCAAACCCTACTATTATATGAGGTAATAGAGGTTCAATAGATATGTTCTTTAAAAATCTTACATAAATCACTCTTCTATAATCACATCTCATTCTAAATGAACCAAAGTGCTGTTTAAAGAAATGCTATGGTGAAATCTTTCATATACCCCCCAAAATCACTCTGGTATCTATTAGGGAAATTTTCTACAGTGGGTATTCCTAAAGCATGGTATCCTTGGGGTTCTTCCCCTACAGAGCAGCATCTCTACAGGGTTGCATCCATGTCACAATGACAACAATAATGTTAAAACGCTTTACATCACTCTTTATTTCAAAAGTGCTTTACTAACATAGACTAAGCTTTACAACATTCAAGGGAGGTAGATAAGTATTACACCACTTTCACAGATGGAGAAACCGAGGCAGAGATTAGTAAGTTGTGTTAAAGGGCATAACATATGGCACAATTAAGAAAAGAATTTGTTGCAGTCATGAATCACCGGTGACCTTTCCCATGACATCTGAGTTCCACCAACACAGAAGTAGCGGATGCCGCAAGGAAGCAGATGGTCGATATTATGGCTAGTCTAAGGCTACACACTTCACCTTGTTGATACCACATGTTCAGTATGCTGGGTGTTGGCAAGTATCTCCCTCACACACATTCTCAGGTGACTCCAACTTTAAACCAGGGGTCAGCGGACACTGTCGTGGGTGCAGAAGGAGGGCTGCAGAAACAGGGCTGGGAAGGCAGAAGATAGAAAAGGGCAAAGAAGAACAAGAGGAGCAGCTGGGAAGCAGCCCAGCAGAAAGGAAAGCCGCAGCAGAAAAGAAGTGCTATACCATCTGAACAGCTCGGACATCTAGAGATGCTATTAAGAGAGTAATTCTTTGCAATGACATTACAGAGTCACTCTTCATGGCTTTGCCAAATATAATTATCAGGTCCTTCTGACATTCCCAGGAGGCAGAACCATTCCTCTCCCCTGGTCCAGACCAAGTGCTGATGTAATTGACCTGACACTGCAGAAGCTGTTGACAACTCAAATACACTGCCCCACCATGCCTCTTTCCTTCTGTTGGCTCTTGTCTTAAAAAAAATAAAATAAAAACAATGTATTTTAAGATTCTCCCTGAAAAGTTCCTATAATATTTCCTAATTTTTAATGCATAATAAGGTAGGATTCTATGTTTGATTACTGCAAAGGGGCTGTAATAAGCATACGTGGGAATTAGACTCTCAGTCGGTGCATCTTCACACAACAAGGGACACTTAAAAAATACCCTGAAATTTGTGGGTGCCAACTAGGAAAGAACTGAAGCCCAAGATAAAAGAAATCAGTTGACCCTTGAACAACACAGGTTTGAACTGCGCAGGTTCACTGATACTCAAATTGTTTTCAATAGCTGGGTACCATAGTATGACATCATCTGCGGTTGGTTGAATCCCCAGATGCAGAATTGCAGATACAGAGAGCTGACTGTAAAGTGACAGGCAGATTTTCCACAGCTAGGGTGTTGATGCCCTTAGTCCCCCAGTTGTTAAGGGTCAATGACAGTCTCTCCTGACCTTTCAAGTGTGAAGCCTTTATAAGAGATGGTGACTGATACACTGCTGGCTGCAGTGGAGGTACTGATGGCAGAGACAGCACCAAATGAGTCGGGTGATGAGGACCCAGCGGGGAGGGGTTAAAATGTCAGCTGAACAGGTGCCAGGGGCAGCACGGGCAGCTGAAGTGGCAGAAGTCAGAGCAAAGAGGTGACAGCCAAAAAGGAGATGAGAGGAGGAGCTGGTGTTCCAGGCTTCTCCTAGGACATTGCCAGCCAGATGCATCTTTCCTTTGTTTCAATCAACATCATTCTTTCAGGCATCAACTTCAAAACCTTAGTCATCCGCTTCAACAAAAGAAATCTGCTGCCAAGCCTGAGTGATTCCACTCCCGCCCTTCACATTGGTCTCCCTCGTTTTGCACTACAGCCTCCTCTAGGTCCTCCTATCATCTCATCCTAACTACAGCCAAGCCCTCCTACCTTGTCTTCTGGACTCGCCTTCTCTAAACTCAGTTCCATCTTCTAATCTTCCTCCTGGAGCACCATTTTGATCATGTTACTGCTGAATTTGGAAATTACCCCACATTCTCCCAATTACATGTCTCACTGCACAAATCTTCAACAGGATCTTACATCTAGTGAATTTGCTCTCCTTTCTGAATCTCCACCTACCAAAATACCAGCTCTAAAGATTTAGCTCAAATGCTGCCTCCTCCAGGCAGCCTTCCTTCAATCTTCTTCATGCTCTGCTGAGCTACAAATGCTCTAGAAGACGTGCACTGATCAAATACATGGCAGCTGTGTAGAAGCTCTCCTACTGGGCGATGTCCATGGTTTGGCAGCGCAGGGGATGTATTTAGTACTCATCTATCAATTCTCTACAGCACCAGCCAAGAGATGTTTATTGCATTTCCACCTCAGGTAAAGAAATGCTCAAAAGTGGAGTGCATTGGGATACACCTGTTCATAAGTGGAGGCCTTACAAGTAAGCTGTAGATGTCATCTGGCTCTCAGGATAAAGCAAATCCATGACCGAGCTCTTGAGGGATGGGGTGGGAGCAGGCAGGTGGGGCTATTTAAGTCAAGAGACCTAGCACTGAGGTTCTGCTTTGCCATTCACTAGCTTTCAGCCTGGTGCAAGTATTTCTTCAGAGCATCATTTCCTCACTCCTGCTGGACTTCACAGGACTAAGGACCCAATGATACACGTTTGGGAACTCGACACCAGTGGGTCTCAGTCTCAATTGGGCATCATCATCCTTTGCAAAGCTTCCCAAAATATAGAACACCAGGCCTCAAACCAGGTAAACTGAATCTCCTGGGAATGGAACCCGTTGAGACAAATTTTTTATAAAACACTGCTTCTAATGCAACTCAAGGTTGAAAACTGTTATAAACTCATAAATACCATTAACAGTAGAACACGTGCTTTAGCCTGCTGGTTTAATTATCCTTTATTTGTTCAGTTAGGAATTAGTTCAATGCTTTTACAATTCCATTATATGTGTGAGCTCTTTCTGTGTTGTTCCACATTGTTATTTGTGTGATAAGGTGGCAAATTCTGAGAGAATAATAATATATGGCGCAATGCTGTATACAAAAATGTACCTAACCCAATGGTGGTGCATTTTTTTAAGACCAGGGTCCCCTAAAACCTTGCTCCACCGAATCAAGGTGATCAGACAAGCAGAACTGGCATAACCTGGAAGCTTATAAGAAACGCACAGTCTCAAGCCCCCTGCCAGAATCAGCATGTTAAGGAGATTTTCAGGTGGACCAATAGATGAAGCAAATCAAACTTTTGTCAGTTCACATCTGTGTTGAGGACCTGCCATTCTCTGGCCTAATCTGTCTCCCATAAACCCATGAAGCTTGAGACTTTTTCCAGATGCTGCTTCTCTAAAGGGTCCATTTGGTAAAAAAAAAAAAAAAAACTAAGAACACAAATCCTTACAAAGGCATCCTTCCTTTGAAAGAAGACTAGTCTTCATGGGTCCCCTGTAATAACTGGTTCCTCTAAGGTATTTAAAATATGATCAGTGCATATAATAAATTGATATCCATTTAAGTTTTATGCAGTCCATATGCATATATGAGTACATACATACTTTATTGAATTTGCAGACCCTGAGACCCAAATTCCAAAATTATGAAAGGAAGCTTAGCCACTGTAGTTAACTCTCCCCGTTGACTCATGTCCTACGGACAATCATGATGTTAGCAGCCATTGTCCAAGACTGTGCAGACCACACCATAGTCAAGGAGTTGGTCTGATCATTATCTAGACCAACTCCCTTGTTTTAGAGACAGGAAACACCACGGCCAAAGACTAAATGGAGTTACCCAAGGTCACACAGCACTGGAGGCAGAGCCACGCTCAGAATTCAAGCCCTGACTCCCAGTCCTTCACTACCCACATCGCCTCTGCCACACACACTCCTCCTTCCCGACACACAGTCTTGAAGTTTCATTCTCAGACTCTGCTGACCTGCCATGGCACTCGAGTGTCACTTTGCTTCTCCCAACTACTGCTATGCCCAGCTCCCAAGGCTGTTTTTCACACTAGGCTACAGGAGAAGTTATATCACAGCTCAGTCGAAATATCCATTTATCAATCCATATTTCCAAATCTATTGGTAATGGATTCTGAAAAAGCTCAGTACCAACTGTGTAATGCCTATGGAGCATTACTATTGGCCAGCACCAGGAGTGCGGCGAGGGAAGGGTCTTCCCTTAGGTGGCTCAAGATTAAAACTAAGGGCAAGCATGAACTCAGTAGTACAGAGTTGGGAGGAACCTACAGCAGGAAGGCAAAAACTGGAGCACAGCGGGGGAAGCAGCACCTTTAAAAAACATACACAGTGTGACTATAAAATTGCAAGTCTTGTCTTTTAATAAAATAAGAAATAAGCATGACAGAATGTAGAACTCTAAACGAACATTTCTCTCTCAAAGTAATCACATCCTTAGTTCCAACAAAGCTACCATTGTTGGAGACATTATCTGGAACTCTTCTTTGAGGAAAGGGGGAAAAAAAGGCAGTCTGTGAGCCACATTAGAAAATAACCTTCCATATGTCGGGCTGTTTAAAAACGGAAAATCCACACTCAGAAGATGACACAGAAAAACTGAAAAGTGTGCTGTCGCTCTTGTGGAGGTTCCCGAAAGACCTCTAGCAAACTCTGAGCAACAGCATCACCACTGGAGAAACGTGTATCCTCCCAAGACAGCCGCTTTCAATGGGAGGGCATTCATTTGGATAGAAAAGGTCTGCTGTTTAATTTTAAAAAAAAAAAAAAAGACCCACAAAACCCAGCCACACTCCCTTTATAGTCACACTTGCATTTGATTAAAAAATACAACAACAACACTCACACATGGTTCTTGTATGAATTCTAATTAAGAGACATTACATTCAGAATGATAGCACTCAAAGTGATAATTTTCAGAAAACTCTAACAGCTTCTTTACCACTGAAGGGGTACATAGGGTGCAGCTGTTTACCTGAATGTATTCTTAAGTGACTACTACCACTCTAATTTTCCTAGTTCGTAGCTCTGTTACAGGTTACTGACCGCAAGTTCGTGTTCCAGACTTTCTTTGCCAACACAGATTAATTACAAGGGGGCCACCCCCACAGTCTTTTAGGGTGAATTGGGAAAGGGCCGGTTAAATGAGGAAACAGGCCACTCCTTGGTAAAAGTTTGCAGTTTTCTTTCCCAATACATCTTCTTTTTATTGAGAACTTCCATTTTTATCCTGTGTTCCTCCTCTGCCATCTCACACTCTCGCTCTATCTGCTGGATTTTGGCCACATGCACCTCATTCATTTGTATCAGCTGCAGTTGTAAGATGGACATTTGTTGATGGTGTTCTTCCTCATGCATCTTTTTTAAAGCACCTTCCTGAGAGGTTTTGCTCCTGTAGTTTTTATTGGCTGTTATTCTGACAGCTGAACACGAGGGTTCAGGTTGAGAGGTCCCCTCACATACTGGAAAATGTATGAACTCTTTCTCATCATCGCACAGTTCTCTATTTGAAACAGCAAATGATTCTGAAAAACAGTAGCAGAAAACATATGTTCAAAGATCTTACAGGCAGAGAGTAAATCAATCCTATTTCAAATGACAGGATCCCCCATGGCAGGATGACTTGAGACAGCATCTGCTCTGGTCTGCATGGCCACAGGTACCCCCATCACTCCTAACTTTAAAAAAAAAAAAAAACATACATCGAAAGCAATTTTTCCTTAAGAAAGTAACGATAATAGTTTTCATCATGTCATTTCTGACACTGCGAACTATGAGAAAAGTGGTCCGAGACTGTGCTTATCAAGGACTGGAGACCTGGGTATGTGGATGTAAGTTCTAAAATGAAACGTGCACAACCCCCAATGAGCAGAAGACCACAGTACGAAGCCAGTGGTTGGTCTGCAGATTAAGAAGTTCTCCCTTGGTCTGATCTCCCTCTCTGATTCTCATTCAGCCACGAATACTGAAGTTCAGTCTCCACAAGGGCACCACTGTTGGGGGTCCTGTTCACAGGTCTTACCCCTTACCCTGGAGAGGCATCTCACAAAGGTTCTTCCTGGAAAGATGAGGCTACATTCCCCGGCTTAACTTCCTCAGACTTCTCTTCAGTCCCCTACATTTGGCTGTTCCCTCTAGCTGCCATCTGGGGGTCGATATTCAGATCCTACAATTTCTGACATCCCTCTTATGAAACTTCTCCCTAGCACTTGAAAGATCCTTCTTGACTTCCCCCCCCCGCCCCCCGCCATTAGCTTCTGAACCATTGCTTTATCCTAAGTTTCCTCTCTGATTGTTCTTCCTTCTCCTTTCTGGCTCACACTTAAATGTTCCCCTGGGGTTCCTATCTCTGGCTCTGTTTTCAATCCACCCTAAGTAACCCTCATAATCTAATTCCGACCTTCCTTTATCTTCCTTGACTTACTCTTCAAAATCCCAGGTATCCTCCAATTCTACCACAATCCTTATTTTGTCCCATGATGCTGTCTCACTGCTCCTTCAGCCTACAGTTGAGCTCACTAATTGTCCCCAGCCCCTCACTCAAACACACATTCTTACTCCAGTTTCCCTTCTAACCTCCTCCCTAACCCCTACTTCATTCAGGATCAATGCTACTTGCTCTGTGAAACCTCAGCCCTCTCCCTTTCTCTTGTTATAGAACTTAACACATCCTGGTATTGTTTGAGGACTGTGACTTATTCATTTCTTTTATCCTTGGGCACCAATTATTTTGCTTGGTACCTAGCGGATGCCTAGTAAACATTTATGCGCTGAAGCTTTGAACAGAAGGGAACAGAGCTGATGGATACAAAAGGCTGCCATGTTTGCCCTAGTATTTTTATAGGGCCATGATATGAGTATCGGTTAGGGAGTTTCCATAAGGAAACCACTAACACCACTAACCCATGATTCCATGTGGTAGGACTGGATTCTAGCTTTGACTCCGATGCTTTCTTGGGGCGCTTTATATTTCCAATAATGAGACTCCTCTCCTTGGAGAAAAATAACATCAATTTATTAACAGAGTTGATTACATTAGTACGTCCACTCCATTATTCCAGAAGATGGGATGCCGGGAATGTTAATGGCTACTGGGGGAGACCTAACTCGTGACACTCTGTTAATAAAAAGAAAATGGCTGCTGTTTAGATGATTTCACTCCAAGGGGTTAGGTAACAACCATAACTAGTCCCTAATTAAGCTTAAAGAAAAGGTAACAAAAAAATCTTACTTTTGAAAGGGAAGGTTAAAAGGACTCCTGCGTCATCCAGAGATAATGAAAATGTCTCCCTAGGAGTCTTCCCAACTCCAGCGGCTACAGCCTCAATTAGATGTCCTTCCCTCACGCTCCCACTGCCTCCGGAGCCTACCTCTGGCAGAGCACTTGTTAAAACTGGCGGTTTAACTACCTCCCCTTCAGGTCTCTGAGCACTTTGAAGACAGACACTGCCTCTAATTCATCCTCCTGGAGGACCCAGCTCAGGGCCTGACACAGTGCCGGGCTTGTAAGAAATGTGTGCGGGATGAATTGGCTGCAGAGGGTCACATCGCTCTCAACACGGCACGACTGTGAAGAAAGAATAGCATTCTGAGTGGAGAGCCAAGGCGCAGGACAAAGGAGTGGAGACGGCTGGGCCCCGAGAATGGGGTCCCTTAGATGGGATCAAATGCAAAGAGGATTACCTCATCCGCTTCCTTTCAAGTCTCAGATCTGAAATTGTCTTCAAAGAAGACGACACATTAGACGTTTTTTGGTACCTTTAGCCTCTTCTCTCTTTGATTTCATTCCAGAGGACAGTTCTGGATACTCCTCTGAGCTTTTAAAAAGTCCATGCCCTGACAATGCTACTCATCTCTCCCAGTTTCTAAATGCTTATTTTTATCTCAATAAGCCTTGGCTTTAGGGGCCTTTTGATGATGACGATGACAGCAATACCATTTTCTGAGCAGCTAACCGGGCACCAGGCTAGTGCTCTGCAGCATTATCTCATTCAATCCTTACAACAACCCTCTGAGAGAGGTGTTTTTAATTTCATTTTCGGTCACACCCTAGGGCATGTGGGACCTCTGCTTCCCGACCATGGATCGAACCTTTGCCCCTGCACTGGAAGATGGAGTCTTAACCACTGGACCACCAGGGAGGTCCTTGAGGGAGGCACTATTATAGAAAACCAAACACAATCAGCTAAAGTCACTTGGCTAGTTGAAAGAACCGGGACTCCAATCCAGGTCTGCCTGACTCAAGCTCAACTATTACAACACCCAGACTCTCATCATATCACCTGCTCAGCTGATTACTTACATATCTTGAAATGCAGTCTTCAGGTTGTATCCACTACAAAACCACTGATTATTAAGACTACGGGTGTATATTTCAAATTTTGACCTCCAAATTTCTCTCTAGACTTATGAACATGAACACAGTATGTTTATGTCTGGGAACAGATAAATGAGTCTACTTTAAAATTTTTTTTTAGTTTAAAAGTGTGCACATTTTAAATTTAAAAAGCCAGATCTCTCAAGACTCTGCTAGAAGCTGGAGCTTAAAACTAGAGAAGCCCGATGGAGTAGTTAATTAACTTTCACACAAATATTAGCTCCAATGATTGGAAGCTAGTGTTCAGATAGGGAGAGTCTCCTTTTAATTGGAAAAAGACTCTCCTGGGAATGGCAACCTGCTGCAAACACACACTATGTAATCTCTCTCCCAGGTAAAACAAAGCCACCTGAAGTAGCAAACAACACGATCGTGTGCAAAACGGGTAAGAAGGCCTAAAGTGTTTCCTGGGAGCAGAGAACACAGTCAAGGGGTGTTCTTCCACTTGGGCAATTTAAGTAAGTTTAATTTCATCAGGAAAACCAATGAAGGCAGTCAAAGGATGGGAAGGAAACTATGTTCAGGCTAAAACTCAGCCCTTCTCAGCAGAAAAAAAAGGAACCAGGACTGACAGGGAATATGGATAAATAAGATGCCGGGCATGTACACTACAGAATATTATACATCAACTAAAAGAAACAAGTTAGATTTACTCACTGTGGTGGGGATAGATCTTTAAAACATTCTAAGAAAAGAGGTAAGAGAAAAAGAAATGGCATTTATAGCACGATTTTTAATCTATGTAAATTTTTAATACTTGCAAAAAATAAAATACACACACACAACACCGATGCATGCTTTCAAAAACACGTGAGAGAATATACAACACATTAGAATGATTAGTTTTCAGGAGAAAAGAGTGAAAGTGGTGAATGGGGATTTTTTTAAAAAAAGGAAAAAATAATGCTGATTTTTGTACAAGTAATACATACACAAAAAAGGACTTTTCCAGCCCTTTATATATCTAGTGTGTCATGACTAGAAATAAAAATCAGTCCCCTGTACTGGAGTTCCTACCCCAAAAGAACAGGATTAAACTAAAAAGACTAATAATGGAATTTATTAAGAAATGTTTTGATAGGTTGGCATGCCTATGTCTGCTCAAAGCTATACTGGAGTATAGCTGTATAGCAGAGAACTAACAGCATATGAATTAAACGTAAGTTCTCTCAAGATACTTGAGTCCTACCTGAAAGCTTAGTTTTCCTACGTGTATCTGACATTTGGCCATTCTACCCTCCTGATCACCTCCAGCAAATTTTGTCGACTCCCTTAGTTTGTTCTGCAAACCTGTTCCCCAAAGATTATGGAAGATAAGTATCGAAGCCAAGTTATCACGTATCATAAATCTACAGGGTATAAATTCCTTTAATATATTTCAGGGGAAAATACCCGTTTTTTACAAATTCGTTCCTAAGTGTTAAGACCAGTGCATTCAAATACAGATATACATTTCATGAAAGTTATTGACAAAGCTAAGAACATGCAAGGGACGGTGATCAAGATGACACAGTTGAAGACATCTCACATAAGAAATAGTTGGAGGGAGGCCTCTAGGCTCCTCTGTTTAACCTCCAACAAATCTTTGAGCACCTAATTCTGTCACAGGCACCGTGTAAGGTGTTAGGACAGTGCTGTCCGACAGAAATATGAGTTACATGTGCATTAAAATTTCTTCTCATAATCACATTAAAGAAGTAAGACGTGAAATTAATTTTAGTAACATATTTTTAATCCAGTAGATCTAAAGTATTATCATTTCAACATTCAATCAATATAAATGTTATGAGTAAGACTTTACATTCTGGTTTTTTGCTACTAAATCTCTGAGACATAGTGCATACATTTATAGCACCTCTCAATTCAGTCTCCCAACATTTCAAGTGCTTACCAGCCTCACATGGCTTGTGGCTGCTATACTGGACAGCACAGCAGAGACAGACAGACAGTAGAGACAAAGTTAGCAGAGATACTAACTAAACACACACACACACAGAGTCCATGGGCCAAAAGGTACACGATAGGATGAGAGCCATAACTCTACAGCAGGTTCTCAACCTTTTTCCCAGCAAGACCCGGAAACAGTGATTAACAATACCAGCTTTCTTTTTCTTTCTTAAAAGTAAGTTGAAATGCAAAATGGGTGAGGTAACCTTAAAGCTGTTTTAATGTATGGAAAGAGTTCCAGTACCTTCACTACTAGAGAAAACAAATTATTTTGGACCCAGTTCCCAACTGACAAAGCAACACACTTCTCCACCACCCTCCAGATCTGACCTGGAAACAGGAACCAGAGAGCATATGGCTGTACCTTAAAAACCATTGGCAAAAAGTCTCACGTGCCATATATGTACACACAGCCAATTTAAAGTAAATCTCTTTACAAGTGAATCTCTAGCAAACGTCACTATAGGAGGGACACTGAGAATCCACATTTATTCCCTTCTGGTTGAAAATTTAGAAATTGTGTTTATAAGTAAATAAGTTATATCCTTTCCTCTAAAAAGCAAGAAGAAAAAAATCTGTAAGAACAGACTTTCTAGTTCCTACTCAAGAATTTGAAAATGGGGAAATAAGACTGTCCCCTTAGAATAAGCTGATGAAATCAATACACAACCATCCAGGCTGCAGATCTGCAAAGTGAACGGCATGCAGTCCACACCAGCATCTTCCTCAGCAACATCTCTCAGGGAATATAAGCAATTTGCAAAGCAGCCCTGCTGATTCACCTCCCCCAGCACCATTCCTTTCACTACCTCACAGACACAGAATCACCCAAGGCCAGCATAACGGAGAGGAACTGGCTGAAGCTGTAAACATCTCCAAGGCAAGGACACTGTCGATTAGCAGCTGACCCCACTTTAGCACAGAAGCAGCAATAAGGATGGAGGAGAGAGAGCTGGCAGTGTCCATATTAACACTGGAAGCTTCCCCACCTGGGGAACTCACGAATCAACTTAAACACAGAGATCCTACCCTGAGAAACAACACATGAGTTGCCTGACATTCAACTGGCTTCCTAGATTTAANTGACATTCAACGGTCTTCCTAGATTTAACCTTGGCCAAATGATCAGAAAACAAACATTTGATCATAATTAAGCTTCCCAGGACGATCTGCAGACATGAAAAAAAAAAAGTGCTAATCTGAAATGTTATTATCTTTTCCACTCTGCATGAATAACATTCTTGGTTTTAAACAGTTTCTTGTGACTTTTAATTAACCAGTCCCTCAGAGCTTCAATTTACTCTAAGGACACTAATAAGTTAATTTCTCATCCTGCAAGCCAAGAGTTGGATTTTTCCAGGCAAATCCTTGCTGTCTGGGTCCTTGGAGGGCCTTTTGAGCAGCCTTCTGGCCTTCCCAGAAATCTTCCTCTGCATTAAGGTATATTTTCTGCAAACTGCCATGAATCTTTACATAAACTGTCTTTCCTATCTTAAAAGAGGCAGAAATGACTGATACTTTGTCTATATGCATTCTCACCCTCCCCTTGCCTGGAGACATTTCAATAGCCCCTTAATTCCAACTTTTTAAAGCCATGACCCGCTACTGTTACAGTCTTAATTATATGACATTCTCTAACTTCCTAAGAATTATGTATGACGTATCTTCTCTTTTCAAAAAAGTATATTAAAACTAAAATGAATTTTTTCCAGAATTTCTCATGTTTCCTGGAGTACACAAACCAAAACTATAGATCACAATATTATAATAGGTAGAAATGCTAGTTTTTAACTTGGGTGACTGCTAAATGGGTGTTTGGTATATTAGCCTCTGTACTTTTGGTAACTTTGAAATCGTTCACTTTCTTAACGTGGCCTTTTGAGGAACTTAATGTTGTGCTTTGCACACAACAGTCCTCAAAAACTACTTTTGAAAGATAAAAAATATGATTGACTGAAGTGAGTATAAATCCTCAAAGTCTCTTTAATATATAAGATAGATTGAAATAAGCAACTAAGGTACTTCATTCATAACTATATTGATGCAGCCCCTTATTTTTCCCTCTTAGGGGATGATAGTGATTACTGAGACCTCTCACAAGGAGAGAAGAGCTTCTGTTGTTGTGGACAACATGCCTTGAAGTCCTATCTAATCCAGAAATTCTGAATTAAGAAAGTCAAGTCTGATAGGGAAGTTATTTTTTTTCCTAAGCTCCGTGGAAAATGAAGGACTTGAACACTGCAATGTCAAACGGCTACCCGAGGGGAAGGTGCCAGCGGGCCGCACGCACGATACCTTGGGCAGCAGCCTCAGCGTGGCACTCGGGCTCCTCCTCAGGAGGGCTCTGCAGGAAGTACAGCTGCTCGGGCAGCATGCTGGCGATCTTCTCCTTCCCCAGGACGTGGGTGCTCAGAAGCGGGCTGCCGCTGCGCTTCCCTTTCTCTCTCCTCTCGTGGGCCATAATCTTTTTGGTCCGAGCCTTGATGTTCTCCCAGCACTTCTTCAGCTGTTTGAAATCCCGCAGAGACACGCTGGGCTGGGAGTTGTACTCGTGGGCAAGCGCCTGCCAGGTGCGCTGCTTGAGGGCAATAGTTCGCGCATCGCTTTTCTTACATTCCAGCACATACTTGTACTTTTCTACTAACGCCAGCAGGATGCTCTTTTCCAATTCTGAGAAGTATTTGGCAGGTTTTATGATTTCGTTGTTTTGCATTTTCCACTGTGTTTCTCCTGGCTGTTAGCTATCCTGGAACAGGAAGTTTGAAACAATCATTATCAACTCCAGCTATAAAGGCATCAGCCACTCACTCAAGCTCCATCCCTGACTTGATTCCCTTGTCTGAAACAGGGCACTTTCCCTCCTCTTTAATATTGAGTTGTGATATTCTCAAGAAAACATTCAGAAGTTTACCAGGAATGGGGTTTTTACTTAAGAATAGATTTTCAAGTGGGGGTTTCCTGGTGCCTCAGATGGTAAAGAATCTATCTGCCTGCAATGCAGGAGAAACGGGTCAATCCCTAGGTTGGGGGGAATCCCCTGGAGAAGGGAATGGCTACCAACCAGTAGAACCTTTGCTGTACCTCTTGGCTATTTTGTGGTTAGCTGGTTATTGTGTCTAGTCATGTCTGACTCTTTTCCATCCCATGGACTGTAGCCCACCAGGCTCCTCTGTCCTTGGGATTCTCCAGGCAAGAATACTAGAGTGGATTGCCATTTCCTATCCAGGGGATTTTCCCTGCCCAGGGTCGAACCCACATCTCCCACTAGGCAGGCAGGTTCTTTACCTCTGAGCCACCAGTGAAGCCTGACTATCTGGTGCATGCATGTGCGTCCAGTCGCTTCAGTCATGCCCGACTCTTCTCGACCCCATGGGCATTAGCCCACCAGGCTCCTCTGTCCATGGGATTCTCCAGACAAGAATACTGGAGTGGGTTGCCATGCCCTCCTCCAGGGGATCCTCCTAACCCAGGGATCGAACCTGCATCTCCTGTGTCTCCTGCATTGAAGGTGGATTTTTTTTTTACCGTTGAGCCACTGAGGAAGCCCCTATGTGGTACAGAATAGCCAAAAAAAAAGAAAAGCTGAACATCTATGTGAAACTCTATTGTGTTAATTTGTTTCTATCACTCACTTAGAGCCAGACATCCTGGAATGTGAAATCAAGTGGGCCTTAAAAGAATCACCACGAACAAAGCTAGTGGAGTCAATGGAATTCCAGTGGAGCTATTTAAAATCCGGAAAGATGATGCTGTGAAAGTGCTGCACTGAATATGCCAGCAAATTTGGAAAACTCAGCAGTGGCCACAGGACTGGAAAAGGTCCATTTTCATTCCAATCCCAAAGAAAGGCAATGCCAAAGAATGCTCAAACTACCGCACGATTGCACTCATCTCATACGCTACTAATGCAGAGGAACCAGAGATCAAATTGCCAACATCCTCTGGATCATCGAAAAAGCAAGAGAGTTTTAGAAAACATCTATTTCTGCTTTATTGACTATGCCAAAGCCTTTGACTGTGTGGATCACAATAAACTGTGGAAAATTCTGAAAGAGATGGGAATACCAGACCACCTGAACGGCCTCTTGAGAAACCTATATGCAGGTCAGGAAGCAACAGTTAGAACTGGACATGGAACAACAGACTGGTTCCAAATAGGAAAAGGAGTACATCAAGGCTGTATATTGTCACCCTGCTTATTTAACTTATATACAGAGTACATCATGAGAAACGCTGGACTGGAGGAAGCACAAGCTGGAATCAAGATTGCCAGGAGAAATATCA
>SJYQ01002488.1:426317-539864 GCA_006410935.1 Redunca redunca
TCTAAATAAACCTCTTTTTCCTACCCTTGATTATTTCTTCAAGATAAATTCCCAGGAGAGGAACAGTTGCCAAAAAAGATTAAAAAACGCTCAAGACTTGTTCCATCACTATCTGTCCTTCAGAAATGGTGTACCAACTGATATTACCACTTGATTGACTTCTGCTGTTAACATTTTTTAAAAATCTGTGCCAATTGTGGAGGTGAAAAATATGTCCCTTCATTGTTTAGTAATATATGAATTGCAGCTCCGAAGCAAATAGGCCACACTCTTGCCTAACAAAGTCCCTGTGATACTTAGTGGAATTGAAACTACAGGGAATTAGTTCCAAGCTCTTTCATAATTCCTCCTCAAAAGGTGTGCAGTACCACTAACTGCCACCAGGTGGTGGTGGGCTGGTGGGGATCTAAATTCATAAAGGATCTTAACCTAACTGCGGCCGGTTCGGTCTCTAATACGAGCAGTAATAACAATAGCAGATAACCGTTATTCAGGCTATACTGTAGGCATGACACTATACTAACTGCTTAATATGCACCATATCATTTAATCCTCCCCAAAATAGCCCGAGAGCATCATTTGTTACAATGCTGAAACAAAAAAACTATGAAAGTACCAGAAGAAATTATACAACTCTGTCAAAAGCAAATAGTCAAAATACCAACACCTGAGGACCATTAATAGCCTATTAACTAAACTGTTATTTAATTACTAGCTAAGTAAATCAAAAGTTACCAATTTACTTTGCCTAATTTTGTAGAACAGCAGGCCTCCCTTGGCCATGCGGTTGCACCTTGACGGGCTATAAAAGGATTCTGGTATGAGACAGGGTACCCCAAAGGTCCCCTATGGATTCCCCAATAGTCTTCTGAAGTGGGCTATACATCTCCACTAACCAATTATTATTTGTGTTTCCCAGATCAGAAAAATGAGGCTCAGTCACTTGCCTGCGGTCACACAAATAGTAAGTAGCAGAACCAGGATTTAAACCCAGGTCTGACTCCATGCCCAGGCTGCTCTCTGCTCTACTTAGCCCACTTCTTTCAGACCTAGCGACAGCCTCTAGTGCCCCTGCTCAAATTACTTGTCAACCAGCAATCCAACCGTCAGCAGGGAAAGGTCCTGGGGCAGAGCAGCCTAGGAACTGTGCCTGCTTCTGCCCTTCTCCATCTGTTGGCTCCCCCCTCCCCTTTCCTTCAAACCCAGGGTCCCCAGTCCCCCACCCCCACCCAGGTGCCTTGCTCTCACTCTAACCAGGGCCCTGAAATAATGTCCACTGTTGATCTGCTACGAACATGTGTCTGAAAAGTAACTGTAGCAATAATATGGAGCTTTAAAAGGGTCACACCTCAGGGAGACTGGATGCTGACACTGTGCTGGAGCACCTGACTGACAGTCCTAAGTGAACAAACACTTCCCGGAGAAGATGTCTGGGCACAGCTTATTAGTAGAAACGCCGAGACTAGAAAGCACCTTCCAGCTTCAAACTGCTCAGGAATGTCCATAACTGGTTGTATATGACAACATAGCAAGCCTCTGCTGCATCAACTTGGATTAAAAACTGCCCCCGGCTCTCCTCGGTATGGATCATCTTTTCCATCCGTTGTTCTGCTAGACAGAGTGCAGCTGCAAGGCTGTAGGACAACAAGCAGCCCAGAGACCCTCACCTTGTGGGCCCTCGGCGAAATTTAACGAATCAATGTCTTTTATGTAGACATAAAACTGCCTACCATGCACAGAATGGGTATCATATGTGATAAAATAATCAGTACACCAAAAGCTGCACGAAAGTAAAAATGGTCAAATAAAAGAGCAAAATCCAAATACGATGGAAAGTCCTCTTGGGCTAAGCAAAGACTCATAGACAGAACTAAATAAAATAGCAGGATTTCAATACTATAAAAGAACAAAGAGGAAACGATCAGCACAATTCCCAAAACAATAACACTGACTAAACCACCAGAAGATTGTAATAAGTACATTTAATATCCACCTTAAAAATCCATCTGTTAGGGGACTAAATGTTTGTATTCAACCCATCCCCCTAAAAAAACTTAATTGTTGCAACCCTAACCCTCACAGTAACTGTATTTGGAGATAAGCTTTTAAGGAAGTAATTAAGATTGAATGAGAAAACAGGCCAAGAAGCAACAGTTAGAACCGAACATGGAACCACAAATGGACTGGTTCAAAATTGGGAAAGGAGTGCATCAAGGCTGTATATTGTCACCCTGTTTATTTAACTTATATGCAGAGTACATCATGAGAAATGCTGAGCTGGATGAAGAACCACAAGCTGGAATCAACATTGCCAGGAGAAAGAGAAATAACCTCAGATACGCAGATGGTTCCACCTTTATGGCAGAAATCGAAGAGGAACTAAAGAGCCTCTTATGAAGGTGAAGGAGGAAAGTGAAAAAGCTGACTTAAAACTCAACATTCAAAAAATGAAGATCATGGCATCCAGTCCATCACTTCATGGCATACAGATGAAGAAACAATGGAAACAGTGCCAGACTTTATTTTGGGGGACTCCAAAATCACTGCAGATGATGACTGCAGCCATGAAATTAAAAGATGCTTACTCCTTGAAAGAAAAGCCATGACAAACCTAAACAGTGTATCAAAAAGCAGAGACATTACTTTGCCAACAAAGGTCCATCTAGTCAAAGCTATGGTTTTTCCAGTAGTCATGTATGCATGTAAGAGCTGGACCATAAAGAAGCCTGAGTGCTGAAGAAGTGATGCTTTTGAACTGTGCTGTTGGGGAAGACTCTTGAGAGTCCCTGGGATTGCAAGGAGATCAAGCCAGTCAATCCTAAAGAAAATAAGTCCTGAATATTCACTGGAAGGACTGATGCTGAAGCTGAAGCTCCAATGTTTTGGCCACCTGATGGAAGAATAGACTCATTAGAAAAGACCTTGATGGTGGGAAAGATAAAAGGCAGGAGGAAAAGGGGAAGACAGAGGACAAGATGACTGGCTGACATCACTGACTCAAGGGACATGAGTTTTAGCAAGCTCCAGGAGATGATAAAGGACAGGGAAGCCTGGCATGCTGTACTCCACGGGGTTGCAAAGAGTTGGACTGAATGAATAACAAGATGGAATGAGGTCATAAGGGTGGAGTCCTGGCTCAAGAAGATTAGTGACCTAATAAGAAAAGACAAGAGAGCCCTTGTTCCCTGCCTCCCCAACCACCACCAACCACTAGGTTACAAAGAAGTCATGTGCGCACACAGAGATGGCAGCCACCTACAAGCCAAGAGAAGAGGCCTCAGAATGAAACCTACTTTATTGGCACCTTGATCTTGGACTTCCTAAGCTTCCAGAACTGTAAGAAATAAACTTCTGTTGTTTAAGCCTCCCCTCCCCCCATCTAGTCTGTGGTATTTTATTATGGCAGGCCAAGGTGACTAATACACCATCCAATAATATTCTAAGTCCACTAAGGATGAAACGAAGTCCTAAAATTTGGGCAAAGACTAGAGAAAGTTGGCCAGGTTTGATCTCTACTGCCCTTTGTAGGAACCATGACCAAAAATCGTGACACTGCAACTGCAGACAGATGTTAGGATGTGAACTACTGCTCTTAAAGTGAAGACACTGGATGCAGGAAACTTGGGCGCAAATCTTAACTTTAGCACTCACTTAGCGGTGTGACTCTGGGCATGTCAATTAACCTCATGCTTTATCTATAGTAAGAGTTAATACCCCCTACTCTGCCTTAGTCCCTCTATATGACTGTCCTGCAATGGGAGTCAAGAAGCACAGACTAGATCTTCAGTAAAGTTTAGTTCTTTCCACCCCTTTCACCCATACGGAACTGCTTCCAAAAGTCAAACAGTGGCCTAAATACAACATACACTAAAATACTTATTGGTTCTTCTATTCACTGACAAAAAAAAACCCCGTCAACAGATAGGTAATGAATTCCTGCCAAAGGCTCAGTACTATCCTAGAATATGTGGCAGATACAAAGACAATTTGAACCACAGAGCCTGGAAGGAGCACTGGCATGCAGGAACTGACAACCGAAAGGACAGGCACGCTGAGACCATAACACAGGACAAAGCACCCTGCGCACTCAGAAGAGGGAGGAGGTTAATTTGCACTCTTCATGAACAAGAGAGGACATTTGAGCTAGATCTTTTAAGAATGTATAGCATATGAACAGAGAGCGCTGAAGGAGATCATGCAGATAAATAATTGATAAGGAAGGGCCTGGATTCTGAGTGGCAGCGAGTTAATGGAGAGGAGGCAGTGCGTGCCAGGGGCTGTTTCAAAGTGAGAAATGACCAGGCTGTGTGTGTGTGTACACTATGGTGGGGGAATCAAGAGAAAGCAGAGGCAAAGAGAATGCACGAGGATTAAAGAAGCACCTGCGTGTGCAGGCATTGGACGGGGGAGGGGTATGTCTTAAGATTCAGGAGAAAACAAAACAAATTCAGGAGATCACGGTCCAGTGAAGACACAACGCAACACAGTGTACTGTGGATGGACTGGTGACAAGACAGTGTGATAAGCACAGAGAAAGAAACGTGCCCAGGGGTGTGACTCCAAGATTGGGGAAGACCTAGAATAAAGAGGAACTCAACTCCCATCAGCACAGACTGGAATCAGAACTGCCACTAGAACAAAGCAGGGCAACTTTGGAGAGAAGAAAAGTATACAGAATTGGCAAGTGAGCTGCCGGAACTGTGGCAGCCAATTCCCTGAAGGGGGTCCTGGCCACGGGTTATGGGTGATCAGTTTGTTCTAAAGCGTAGAAAGGCTATTTCCTATCCTGGTCTATTGACTGTCTCCTCTCTCAGCATCCCCCCAAACCACCTTTTAGGGAACAACATCGATCCTGACATATTAAACTCACAAGGGATTTCAATCCAATCTTCTCACCTTACAGATGAGGAAACTGAGTCTCAGAGTGAGCTACAGGGGTTCCTAGAGACAGAGGAGGGGCTAAAAGTGAAGCTTCATTATTTGTTTTCAGCCCCTCCCGCCACATCTCTTCCCTGGAACCCTCTTACCACCAAGATGCCCTTTGGCTAGGTACCCTCAAGCCTTCCCCATTACCCCAACTGAAAACTTGAGGCCACTGCCCTCAACTCTGACACTCACTGTGTGCCATGAGGCAAGTCCCCTTTCCTCCTGTTGATCCCTCATCTCTAAATTATAAAACTACCATGCGTGTTCTCTAAAGCCCCATCCAGTGCTGTAGCCCACACTAACAACACTGTTACAATGGTTTTTCTGCAACCTAATTTCCATGGTCCTTTGCCAAAGACACATAGATGGCATTTTCTGATTATTTATGAGGCTAGTGGGGCTACTAGCCAAAGAATAGAACACTGCAACAGAATAGAGCGAACTCGGCAGTTTAGGGGAGGTTAGCCCAGCTTTAACTCTGTAGGTTATTTCTAAGTGGAATGTCTAAAGCAAGTGATGGACCCCTCCCTCACTACTGTAGCCCAAGCTCCTTGAAGAGCACCTGGAATACAGCAGGGAAATGAATACAGGGGAAATATATGTTGAAACTAACCTGCTCGCCATTTGCACTTTCTTTAACTAATTATATCTAGATGTTCCACTATCTTAAATTTCTCCTTTGATCAACGATATATCCTAACAAAAATCATTTCATGGCTTCGTCTTATAAATACTATTGTACTATGCACCAAACTTTTTAAATGTATTTAGTTTTGGTTGCACGGGGTCTTTGTTGCTGTGTGAAGGCTTTCTCTAGCTGGAGTGAGCAGGGCCTACTGTCTAGTTGCGGTCCGTAGGCTTCTCATTGCAGTGGCTTCTCTTGTTGCAGAGTATGGGCTCGAGGGTCATGGGCTTCAGTAGCTGCAGCACAGGGTCTCATTAGTCGTGGCTCTCAGGCCCTAGAGCACGCTAGGTTCAGTAGTTACGGCTCATTAGCTGCAGCTCACGGGCTCCAGAGCACAGGCTCAGTAGCTGTGGCACACAGGCGTTAGTTGCCGCAGCATATGGGATCTTCCTGGACCAGGGATCGAACCTGTGCCCCCTGCATTGGCAGGTGGATTCTCATCCACTGTACCACCAGGGAAGTCCCTGTATGTCAAAGTTTTAAGGTCCTAGCTAGAACTATGATGCCTTCCTGACTTCATCTGAGGCAGTGCACGCTCAGTCACTCAGTCATGTCTGACTCTCTGCGACCCCGTGGACTCCAAACTGCCAGACTCCTCTGCCCATGGGATCCCTAGTCAAGAATACTGGAGTGGGTTGCCATTTCCTCCTCCATCTGGCACAGAAGTTAAGAATAATCAGACATTCCCGTTCCCGTGCACACCTTGCCATGCACCTGCTCTCACGTGTACTAGACCTCTCTACTCAGGATGGCGACTCACCTGTGCCCTCTCCGCCTTCTTTCTTTCCTTTAGAAGGTTTTCCAGTCTATACCCAGCACTAAACTTGCTTCCTCTGGTGCTCTCCCTTCCTCTTCTCCTTCACCACCCACTCCAGGTGGCCAAGCAACCCGCAAGTGTTTATTTTTACCATCTGTGTCTAAGTGTGACCGTGAGCAGAACCAGCCCTGTGTTTAAGGCAAGGGGCTCCCACCTCCTGTCCCCCAGCCCCCTCACGGTTCCCTCTGCCAACCAGGGGAAGGTTCTTGAAGGTCCTGACCCCTCCCTTCCCCTCCCCCACAGCTCCATCCCAAACCATCTCCCCACACTATCCCAGTTTCCCTGAAATTCCCTTGGGATCATTATTCAAGTACCCTCCACAGAAAGTGCTTTTACAAAATCAAAGTCCCCTTACTTAGGTGTTCCTGCTCCGGCCTGCTTCTCATCTGAGGACAATCTCCTCTTCAGCAACACTCACCGCTTGAGCAACAACAGCTTTCAAGTCGCAGGGCCCAGGGTCCCACGTATTTACCTCTTCCTTCAGCCTCAGAATTACTCTGTACTAGTCTATCCACTGGAGAAGGCAATGGCACCCCACTCCAGTGTTCTTGCCTGGAAAATCCCAGGGAAGGGGGAGCCTGGTGGGCTGCCATCTATGGGGTCGCACAGTCGGAGATGACTGAAGCGACGCAGCAGCAGCAGCAGCAGCAGTCTATCCATAGCTTCAGGGGGTCCCCTATCCAACTATGAGCTCCTGTGGCTTGCAGCTGTATTTTATTTGTTATCTTGAGCACATAGCTGATTCTTGGCATTTGATCGCAAGAAAGTAGGGACGTCGGGAAGAACCTCTCTCCAGCCCCATCCTCTCCCCTCAACACCACATACATTTCCAGTTGTCTCCTGGCCACCTCCATCTAGCTGTCTATTATGGGTACCTCAGCAATCTCCCAAAGCAAATGAATTATTCATTCCCAAACCTCCGATTTCTGATGATTTCAGCCACATTAACTCTGCTGAAAGCAGAAACCTCAGTGTGCTCTTCAATCCCATGGAACCACTCATCAAGACCTACTTCACATTTTACCTCTGTATCTCTTCTCTCCGCTCCCATCCTCATTGCCTGTGTCCACGGTGAGCTCTAGTCTCCCAAAATGACCTCCCAAACTTCTGGCCCCTCAAGGAATCTTCCTAAAATACAGTGATGATGCCACAGTCCTGCATGTAGACCTCTGGTGATAAAGTCCAAACTGCTCACAAGGCTTTTCCAGATCTGGCCCCGATTACGGTGCCCCCCCCACCAGCCCCCGCCCCACATCCCACAACATCCTTTCCCTGTATGTTTCAACCCAGCCAGGCCAAACTCACCTTCATGCCTTTGAACTTGTTGTGTTCTCATGCCTCTGGACATGGGGCTTCCTCTGGCTGGAATCCTTTACCCCAAAGTCCACCAAGGGCTTATCTTCATCCCTCAACATCCAGCTCTCATGAAATTTTTGTGAAGGCTTCCTTAACTAACACCCAGGCTATTATGTTGACTTTATAATAGCTTCCTCCTAAAATGAGTTTGAGGCAGCCTAACAACTATGTACACACTGCAACTAGGTTGTTGTTTTTTTTTTTAGGAGAGAGAATATGAGGGCAAAGACAAGACATAGGTAAAAAAAGAAATTAAGAGTTGGTGTTGCATTCAAAACCTCTATGATAACACCTCATCTTGTTAAATCTTGTTAAACAGGTAGTTAGCCCTGAGTCTTCTATCCAGAATGAATGAGTTACTCTCCTGTGAGCTCACTGCCAGCTGTAGATAATTGCACTTCCCTTATTTTCTTTAATTTGTTCATTGTGTCCATCTCCTTCACTAGGCTGGGAAATTCCTAAGGGAAATACATAATTTCTGACTCATCTCTGGGTCCCCAGCATGAAGCATATGACTCAGCATAAGACTGGTGCTCCGGAGACAAGAGTTAAACAAATGTCACCGTGGACAGGGGAAAAGGTCCTAGTGCTTGTTGAGCTCCCTATCTGGCACTTGAAAAACCATTATTTAATCCTTGCAAAAAATTACATGGCTGAGAAATGGCAGACCTGGAACTCAAACCTCCCACTATCTGTCTCTCCAAAGCACCTGCTCTTTCTACTAGGCACAGGGCTCCTACTTTCACCATCATTATGCGCCCAAACACCCTGTCCTTCAAGACTGCTTTTCAAACAACCCTTCTCCAAGAAGCTTTTCCTGCTCACTCAGGAGAAAAGTCAGCCTGAGTCAAGCCCCGATCATCCACAACACTCAAGGAAGATGCAGTCACAAGCTGGGAGAAGAGGGGTACCTTCTGGGTACTCGAGCACTAGGGGGCTGGATGGGTATTCTGCACGTGGTGTTCTGGGGGCCTCAGTGCTCCTTCTACCCCCTGCCCCAGGGGACAGTGCCTGGGCCTTTGCCTTTCTCTTTTTTCTTCAGGGTCCGGAATCTTTCCAGTTCTCATTCCAAACTGAACCCCCAAATAATATCCTCAGGCCCACTGCTCATCCAACCAAGGGAGCTGTATTCAAACACACTCCTTCATTACATCAATTAGGTCTTTGTTATTTTAAGCATCTTACCAATCTTTAGGGTTGGTGAGCATCCCAATCTCCTCAAACATATTAAAAGAATGTAAAGAATCATGAGAAGGGACCATGGTGCTTTAGGAGGCCCTGTCATCCAGCTCTCAACCCAGCTGAATACTTTTGGAGTGGCCTGGGAGTAAGAAGAGACAATCCATTGATCTTGCCCCTGGATCCTTCCCCCACCCACCCCCCTTCCCTCCTCAGATAGGATGCCTAGTCTCTAAGGGCAGGATGAAATCTTGGTCCAGAAAACTGCTGGGGTGGTGGTCTCAGGTCCTTCTCTCCACTCAGGACTTCAGAATCCTCCATTTCCTCCTAGTCCACCCCTTGTCTCTCTGGCCCCAAACTCCCAGTGCAGTCCTCAGTCCTAACTCTGGAACTATGTTTTTGAATTAATACTCGACATTTTCCTTGGTAACACAACTGACTTACATGACGCTGAAGTGCACACCCCTGGCCCTGATATTATCCTACCTCCCGGTTTTAAATGTGTAATAAATATATCCCACAACTGCTCTCCTGACATTGCAGGGACATCTGTAACCTTAAATGTGACCATGCCTAAGAAACACCCAATTTCCTTAATCAGAATAGGGAGGCTAAATTCTTTTCTATTTCCTACTCCTAAATAAAGATTACTAGTGCAATTTACAGTAGCTACATCACAGCGCCAGCATGATGATTTAATTAGATAACTCATGCCAACTGTTTGGTACCCAGGCCTGGTATGTAGAAAGTGCTCAAAATGTATGATCATTTGCGTACCTCATCTCTCACAATAGCACCTGCGGGTAGGCATTACACCACGCACTCTCAGCCACCATCCCTCTCCCCCATCCCACCCTCATTTACAGGAGCTGCAGCCAGGGGCTCGGGGTAAAGGCGCTTTCCCAAGGTCAGGCGGGCACCGCTGTGGTGCTCGGCGCTCGGCCCCAGAATGAGGGACCCCCTCCCCTCACACCTCTGTAAGGGACACAAGGGGTCTTAAAGAAGACAAGTATGCAAAAGCGCGAGCACAGTGCCCGGCTACTGTGGGGACACTGAGATGGGGAGACGCCGGCACTGAGGGTCATCAGGTTTCTCCCCCATCCCCCCAAGCCGCTCCTCTGCCCTCGGAGTCCAGAGTCCCCAGAACCCGGTTACGTCGCTGAATCTCCCCGAGGTCCGCGCCCTGGGGCTTTGTACGCCGCAGGCCGGCCCCACTCACCGAGTCCCATCGCAGCGCGCGGAGGTGGCCGTCGGGCCTGCAGGGCAGGGGTCGTGGCGCCCGGGCCGGAAGCGCGCCCTACCGGCCCCGCAGCCCCCGCACGCCTGGCCCGCGCCCCCGCCCCGCTGCGACCCGCCAGCCTGGGGAGCCTCCTACCTGCAGCGGCGGCGCAGCGGCCGCGGCGATCGGGGGAGGGGCCGGCGAGATGCGAGCGCGGGCGGCCTCGACTCCTCTCGCAGGCTGGGCGGCCGGGAGGGCCGCGGGCTCCGGAGCGCCGGGCGGCGGCGGCGCGCCCCCGGCCGGCCAGGCCCCGCCGCGCGCGCAGCGGCCACAAAGCCCGGGAGCCGCCGCCCCCTCGCGGGCCGCCCGCCGCCTGCGGGTCCGCAGGCGCCGCGGAGGGCGGGAGCGCGGCCCCGCGCAGTCCCCACCTCCCCGAGACGCGGTCGCCGACCTCCGCCGAGGTTTGGGGCGGGGCGCAGGGGGTCTCCGGCCTAATCACCCCTCTCCCTCCTGCCCGACATCCTTGCGCAGATTTGAGTTCCGTCTTCCCACCTTGGGGGACGAGCTCCTGAAGGGCCTGGAAAACTGTTTCATTTCCATGAACAACAAAAGAATGCGTTTGTCGCCAGGGACTAGGCGGCCATGGACAGGAGTCGGCTCAGTCCATGGCCCCTGTCTGACAAAGACCCCCTTTTTTTTTTCGGAACACCCTGCTACTTAAGTAGCCAACCCTCCTTTACTGGGTTCATCACGGAGTTTTGCTTTATTTTTTAATTTGCGGGATGTGTCTCCCCCTAGGCTGTGCGCTCCCGGGGCAGAGACGGTTCCCTCTGCAGCCCAAACCTGGTTCAGACGCTGTGTGCTGAGTAAGTGGGAAATGTTGCAAGAACAAATGCAGCTGTAGGACAAGGCACCTTTTATCGTGCCCCTGCAAGGATGGTGGCTAGCTGTTTCTTTTGCTTTGTGTCCGCTGGGAAAATTCCAAGCTCGGAAGGGTGGAGAGGATTGAACTTTCTCTTGTTCTTATTAGAGTGAAATACACATAAAAATAACTTTAAAGTCAGCAATCTGGTGGCATTTATGACAATACAGTGTAAAGCAACCTCACCATCTCTATCTAGTTCTGAAACAGATTCATCACCCCAAAAGGGAACCCCCTCCCCACACATTAAGCAGTCACTCCCTATCCCTTGGTCTCCTCAACTCAGAGTAACCACTAATTTATTTTTTCTCTCTGAATTTGGCTATTCTGGACATTCCGTATCAATGGAATCATGTAACAGGTAGTCTTTTGTGCCTGGCTTCTTTCACTCAGCACGATGATTTCAAGGTTCACCCTTCTTGTAGCGTGTGTCCTACTTCATTTCTTTTTATGGCTAAATAATATTCCATTGTATGTATACCACAATGTGTTTATACGTGTATCTGTTGAGGGATGTTTGTGTTATTTCCACCCTCTGTGAATACTGCTGCTCTGAATGTGCCTATATAAATATATTTGTCTGTGTTTTCAGTTCTTTGAAGTAGGATTGCTAGTAAGCCAGGTCTTTTGACTGCAAAGAAACACCCAAACACTTCTAGAAGTCAGAAGCACTAATAAAAATAAAGACCCTTTCCATACTGTAGAGGTATACTCCCTGTTCATTATTTTAACAATAAGTGTCAGGTGTCCAAGTAGATCTGAAATTGTCCAGAGAACTTAGAATAAGACCACCCCTAGGGAGATGCTATCTGGAAACAAACTGTGTGACATCTGCCTCACTGGAACCAAAGGCAGTACAGTATAGTTCAGATACTGAAATCTCAGAACTTCTGAAGTATGTTGATATAGCTAACGACAATAATGTACCAAGATTTTTTTAAATTGAGACTTCCCTGGAAAATTTTGTCACTGTTGAGTCACTAAGTCATGTCTGATTCTTTCAGACCCCATGGGTTGCAGCACCCATGGCTAGGGTTCCCTGTCCCTCACTATCTCCCACAGTTTGCTCAAACTCAGGTCTATCAAATCAGTGATGCCATCCAACCATCGCATCCTCTGTTGCCTCTTCTCTTCATACCCTCAATCTTTCCCAGCATCAGGGTCTTTTCCAATGAGTTGGCTCTTTGCATCAGGTGGCCAAAGTATGGGAGCTTCAGCTTCAGCATCAGTCCTTCCAATGAATATTCTCGGTTGATTTCCTTTAGGATTGACTGTTTCGATCTCCTTGTTGTCCAAGGGACTCTCAAGAGTCTTCTCCAGTACCACAGTTTGAAAGCATTAATTCTTCAGTGCTTAGCCTTCTTTATGGTCCAATTCTCACCTCTGTACCTGACTCCAGGAAAAACCATAGCTTTGACTAAATGGACCTTTGTCGGTAAAGTGATGTCTCTGGTTTCTAATACGTTGTCTAGGTTTGTCATAGCTTTTCTTCCAAGCAGCAAGCATCTTTTAATTTCATGGCTGCAGTCATCATTCGCAGTGATTTTGGAGCCCAAGAAAATAGTCTGCCACTGTTTCCACTTTTTCCCCATCTATTGGCTATGAATTGATGGGACTGGATGCCATGACCTTTGTTTTTTTAATGTTGAGTTTTAAGCCACTCTCCTCTTTCACCTTCATTAAGAGGCTCTTTGGTTCCTCTTAGCTTTCTGCCATTAGGGTGGTGTCATCTGCATATCTGAGGTTGTTGATATTTCTCCCAGCAATCTGGATTTCAGCTTGTGATTCATCCAACCAGGCATTTCACATGATGCACTCTTCAGCAGAAAAAGTTAAGAAGAGGTGGCAAGGATACACAGAACTAGACCAAAAAACGTTGTAATAGCCTGGATTAACCATGATGGTGTGGTCACTCAAGTAGAGCCAGCCAGCCTGGAATGTGAAGTCAAGTGGGCCTTAAGAAGCATTACTACAAACAAAACTAGTGCAGGTGATGGAATTCCAGCTGAACTATCTCAAATCCTAAAAGATGATGCTGTTAAAGTG
This sequence comes from Redunca redunca, assembly GCA_006410935.1. Taxonomy (NCBI): domain Eukaryota; kingdom Metazoa; phylum Chordata; class Mammalia; order Artiodactyla; family Bovidae; genus Redunca; species Redunca redunca. The sequence goes on from SJYQ01002488.1 coordinate 439,468, forward strand.
CTCCACTCAATATGCCAACAAATTTGGAAAACTCAGCAGTGGCCACAGGACTGGGAAAGGTCAGTTTTCATTCAAATCCCAAAGAAAGACAAGGGTAAAGAATGTTCAAACCAATAACTTCCAGATGTACAAGCTGGATTTAGAAAAGGCAGAGGAACTAGAGATCCAACATCAGTTGGATCATAGAAAAAGGTAGAGAATTCCAGAAAAACATCTGCTTCATTGACTACAGGAAAGCCTTCGACTGTGTGGTTCACAATAAACTGTGGAAAATGCTTCAAGAGATGAGAACATCAGCTCACCTTACCTGTCTGCCTCCTGAGCAACGTGTATACAGGTCAAGAAGCATACAGTTAGAACCGGACATGAATTGGGCAAGGAGTATGTCAAGTCTGTATATTGTCATCCTGCTTATTTAACTTTTATGCAGAGTACATCAGGTGACATGCCTGGTTGGATGAATCACAAGCTGAAATCCAGATTGCTGGGAGAAATATCAACAACCTCAGATATGCAGATGACACTACCCTAATGGCAGAAAGCTAAGAGGAACTAAAGAGCCTCTTAATGAAGGTGAAAGAGGAGAGTGGCTTAAAACTCAACATTAAAAAAACAAAGGTCATGGCATCCAGTCCCATCACTTCATAGCCAATAGATGGGGAAAAAGTGGAAACAGTGGCAGACTATTTTCTTGGGCTCCAAAATCACTGCGAATGATGACTGCAGCCATGAAATTAAAAGATGCTTGCTGCTTGGAAGAAAAGCTATGACAAACCTAGACAACGTATTAGAAACCAGAGACATCACTTTACCGACAAAGGTCCATTTAGTCAAAGCTATGGTTTTTCCTGGAGTCAGGTACAGAGGTGAGAATTGGACCATAAAGAAGGCTAAGCACTGAAGAATTAATGCTTTCAAACTGTGGTACTGGAGAAGACTCTTGAGAGTCCCTTGGACAACAAGGAGATCGAAACAGTCAATCCTAAAGGAAATCAACCGAGAATATTCATTGGAAGGACTGATGCTGAAGCTGAAGCTCCCATACTTTGGCCACCTGATGCAAAGAGCCAACTCATTGGAAGAGACCCTGATGCTGGGAAAGACTGAGGGTATGAAGAGAAGGGGGCAACAGAGGATGGATGGCATTGCTGACTCAATGGACATGAGTTTGAGCAAACTGTGGGAGATAGTGGAGGACAGGAAAGCCTGGTGTGCTGCAGTCTATGGGGTCATGAATAGTTGGACATGACTGAGCACCTGAACAATGACAATAGATTGGAGGGGCCAGCAGCTTTAGAATTTTTAAAAATGTGGCCCTAGGAATCAAGAGAAATACTATTTGCACATATGAAAAAGGAGGAATGAAAAAGTTTACTGAAGCACTACTGTAAAAAAAGTGAAAACTTAACATCTATTGATACAAAAATGATTAAACTATGGAATAGCCACAGTGTAGAAAATCATATTTCACTGACTTCAGGACATCATGAATGATAAACACTATTATTTTATGTATCACTAAAAAAGAAAAAAGTGCTCCTAATTAAACCATGACAAAAAAGTTTTCTTAACACTTACAATTTTTATTTTATATTTATTCAAAAAGCCACATGAATTTTAATTCCATGTTATCCTCATGCATACATTAAAATAAAAGTATTCATCAAATAAATTGATTAAAACATATATAAATCTTCTTCTTGGAGTTGGAACCTTCTGAGTCATATGCAGACTCAGAATCATTAATATTCCAGGCTGCTAACATCCATTCTGCAAGTTTTGAAGCATATCCAGCAGGCAATGACAATTACATCACTACTACTGCCTAGATGATGGCAAGTGTAAGATGCATACCAATTTTAGAGATAATAACATATGAATGAAGGAGTATGCCTTAGAATAATGAAAAAAGGGTATTATGCAGCAGCTAAAGGAGCCAAGGAAATGTCATACAGTCCACCTCAGAAAGTAGTAATTCATTCATACTGCCAAGGAAAATTAGCAAGTTACCAAAAATATATAGTGTAAGTTTATTTTCGGAAAAGCAAAACCAACCTCTGTTTCTGCAGCAGGCACTGAAAACTTGTTTAGCTCAAAGATACTCACCCCTCACTTTTACTACGTCATTCTATATTTTGTTGTTGTTCAATCACTAAGTCGGGTCCGACTCTTTGCACCCCTTGGACTGTAGCATATCAGGTTTCCCTGTCCTTCACTATCTCCCAGAGTTTGCTCAAACTCAAATCCATTGAGTTGGTGATGCTGTCCAAGCATTTCATCCTCTGTTGTACCCTTCTTCTCCTGCCCTCAATCTTTCCCAACATCAGGGTCTTTTCCAGTGAGCTGGCTCTTTGCATCAGGTGGCCAAATTGTTGGAGCTTCAGCATCAGTCCTTCCAATGAATATTCAGGGTTGACTTCCTTTAGGATTGACTGGTTTGATTTCCTTGCTGTCCAAAGGACTCTCAGAAGTCTATATTTTAGATGCTTAAAAAGTAAATTATTAATATTTGCCAAGACTCCCTTGTCTTACTTTTTTTCTTTTTTGGACACTCAGCATTCAGGGATCTTAGTTTCCCCACGAGGGATGGAACCCCATGCTCCCTACAGTGGAAGCATGGAGTCTTAACCACAAGACCACCAAAGGAAGTACCTCCAGACTCCCTTGTTGATAGAGGGGTCATGTGATACAGTCTGGCCAATGAGTTGTAGGCAGATGTTCCAGTCAGCTTCCTTTCCTGAATTAAAATATAAAACTTCACAAGATAGCCTTTGTCCTTTTCTGTCCAATATATGGACACAGTTTTAGAGAAGCAGCAATCACCTTGTGACCGTGTGGACAAATGTGTGGATGGTGAAACCAAGACAGAAAGAGTCTGCTGGCTCTAGACTACCTGCCCTTGGGTTTCCTTTCAAATGAGACTAAAACACTGTTTTCTTTTGCTGGTTATTCAGTTGGCAGAATAAAGTTCTAACTGCTACAAATCAGTGTAGAGATAGATTTTTAAGTATCAGAGCAAAAATGCACACTAAATTGATGAGTGGAGGTAGAAACAGAATTGGGAAGGGGACTTTCCCTTCATTTTCAGTTTTTGAATTTTTTACAACATAAAGGTATTCACATATTACCCATTTAGCTAAAAAAAATATTTCTGTAAGATTTATGTCAGAAATGAAAGAGACTCTGACAAGAGACTCTTAAAATGGGGCAGCATCTCAGGCTGAGGTAAATGACAAAAAAGGGTCTTAAAATGGGGCAGCATCTCAGGCTGAGGTAAATGACAAAAAAGGGTCTTAAAATGGGGCAGCATCTCAGGCTGAGGTAAATGACTAAACCAAAGCTTTTCCACTGAGCTATCAGTCTACTCTTCGTTCAAAAAAGTTAATCTGGCTTGATTTATTTGTTCTTAGAGAATGCAGACTGCTTCATGGTACCAGTTCCTTTTCTAAGGGCTCACAAACTTTTTTTTTTTTAGGCAGTACTGCTTGGCTTGTGGGATCTTAATTCCCCCATAAAGAATCAAACCTACAGCCTCAGCAGTGAAAGTGTGGCGTCCTAACCACTGCATAGCCAGGAAATTCTCCTCACTAACTACCTTTGATATGATCCATCCTGGGTTTGTGTTGGTGCTCAGTAAAATTCAAGATTATTAGAGTCCATTTTTCAAGATCCACTTTTTTCTCTCTTCTAAAATCAGAATATTTCCCAATCTCTAATTTCCTGTTACTTCTCAGGTTCTCTGATATTTGCCAAAGATTACCAGTGTAACAACTGCATAGAAAAGATTCTGGCACACAAAAAAAACCCATGATGATGACACTTAGTGCTTCTAACATTGATGATAGTAATAGCACTTACCACTTACTGGGCTTGTGCCAAGTACTTTACACGCACTGTCTGATGTCGTCTTCACAAAAGTCTTGTGAAGCCCACAGCTATTACCAGGTCCACTTTACAGAGGCAGACACCGGAGCTCCGGCAGGTAACTTACCCAAAGCCACATAGGCACGCGGTGTCAGAACACTGGGACCTCCAAAGCATCAGCTCTTGAACACCGAGCTTAGTTGAAAAAAAAGGCGATTTTGTAATGTAAACTCAGCAACAGACTGTCTTTGTGTACCCTGCAAACACCCACTAACCTGGCCCATCTCCTCTCTCCCGGCGGAGCCAGAGCGGACCGCCATCCGGATCCTTTCCGTATTTTCCTTATCACCTCAGTCTAAGCTTCTCAGGCTCCGCCCCCCCCGCCCCGCCCCGGACCGTTGCACCTTCTGCGCAAGCGCACTGTGGCCCGGAACGTGCCCACTGCTCCGCGCGTCCCCGAGAGACACGGACCCGAGCAGAAGGAGCGCGCCGAGCGGGGCCGCGCCCAGAGGTGGGCGGGGCCTCCATGTAACTGGTCGAGACACGCGAGCCCAGAACTTGCGGAATGAATGGCGGGGATTATAAGGATTGTACTCGCTCGGGAGTTGCCACAAGAAGTTTCTATTGCACAAGTATTTCATCCCCCCATCTGTTTATTCCAGAAATATGTGTTAGTGGCTACTGAGTGCGGCTATCTACTTAGCATGAAGAATGTGCCCACAGGGCTCCCCAGCTTGAATAGATACTTGAGAAGGTGCAGGAGCGAGGTTCCTTGAGCCTCACCCCCCAACCCCCAACACAGGAGAATTCTGTACTGCAGGAGGAAAAGCAGGCCCAGGTCAAGGGTTCAGATCTGCACCTACCTGGGAAATAGATCCCGCTTGTCTCTAGGCTTGTCATTCCATGCTCTTCTCTTCTCCCAGTCACTTGTACTTAACCCATCCGCCCATATGTCAGGGTCCTGTCAATTCTGCTTTCTAGAAGCTTACAGTGTTGTGGGGTTAGAACACTGCAACATGATACAGAGGAGGAAAGGGGGCACTCAAAAGAGGAGTAAATAGCTAAAGATGGGTCTGTAGAAGGCAGATGATTAATCTTCATGCTGGTTAATCCTCACTACGGTCCAAAGGAGCTAGATAATGATAGAACCAGTGTTCAAAATATTTGAGAAGTGTGGGCCCTTCCTCAGGGAGCTCACGATGTTTCAAGAAAGAAGAGAGGGGCAGAGAGTGGAATAAAACAAATAAAAAGGTGGAAACAGGAGGCTGTGCTATTTATTAGGAGGAAACAAAATAAATAATGAATATAATTTTGTTTGCTTGCTTATTTGTGTTTTTGTGATAGCTTTTATTGCATTCCTATTTTCTCCAAATTTGACTCATTTCTTGAATCTGGAACAAACTGTGTTATTTTTGCATAAGTTCTTCTTTCCTCAAGGTCTGTCTCATGTCATTGCCCTCCCTCTCAGATTTTCCTTTCCCTGCCTTCCACCTTCCTCTAATAATTGTTTAACAAATACTAAATTTTAGAAATGGTTTCTGCTGTCAGTGTTCAGCTTTAAAGCATCTTCTTTTATTTCTGGAGTCTACAGTCTTTAATTCACTAAAAATCAGTCAGCCCTTATTTGGTTAATTGTTATTAATTATTTTGTAACTTCCCAGTTCCAAAAATCTTTTCTCCTAATTCCATCTTACAAGCAAGTGATCTAGTACACTCCTTGACACTGCCATCACCTCCAAACTGCTATATCCCTATATATATTTCTCAACAAGTCTTGTCAGTTTCACATCCCTAAAATTTCTCAAACTTTTCTTTGTCTCACTATGTCTGTCCTTAGTTTAAGCATTCATCTGAATCTCTGGTATAACCACATCCATTTCATTCTTCCCTTCTTGTTAATCCATTCTCCCCAGAGTAATTTTCTTGAGAAACAAAATCTAACCTGTCATTGGATGCCTAATACCTATCAATGGCTTACCTTTGCTTTAAGGATAAAAACCAAAATCCTTAGCAGGACTTACAATACCCTGCCAAAATCTGTACTCCCTTTGATTCTATTCTCTCCTTTGTCTGTTTCACCCACTGCTTTATTTCAGTCCTTTGGATGTGCTCTCACCTCAGGGGACTTTGCAAATGCTCTTCTCTCTGCTTAGAATGTTCTTTTCCTTACTTGCAACATTACTTATTACTCACATTTTCTCCAATATTACTGAGGAAAAATTGACAATATAGTTGTATATACTTAGAGGGTAAAATGAGATTTGATCTATTTATCAAATGATTAGAATAATTACCAAGGTGAAGATAATTAATTCATTCATCACCTCACACAACTCTTTTTTTCAGGTAAGAATGCTTGTGATGTACTGTCTCAGTAATTTTCAAGTATATAATACCAAATTATTAACTATAGTCAACATGCTTCCACATTCACACCAACGGTTGTTATCTCTTGTCTTTTCTGTTATAGCCATTTAAGGAAAGATATAAGCATCTGAATGCAGAGTTCCAAAGAATAGCAAGGAGAGATAAGAAAGACTTCTTCAGCAATCAATGCAAAGAAATAGAAGAAAACAACAGAATGGGGAAGACAAGAGATCTCTTCAAGAAAATTAGAGATACCAAGGGAAAATTTCATGCAAAAATGGCCTCGATAAAGGACAGAAATGATATGACCTAACAGAAGCAGAAGATATTAAGAAGAGGTGACAAGAATACACAGAAGAACTGTACAAAAAAGATCTTCATGACCAAGATAATCAGGATGGTGTGATCACTCATCTAGAGCCAGACATCCTGGAATGTGAGGTCAAATGGGCCTTAGAATGGAATTCCAGTGGAGCTGTTTCAAATCCTGAAAGATGATGCTGTGAAAGTGCTGCACTCAATATGCCAGCAAATTTGGAAAGCTCAGCAGTAGCCACAGGACTGGAAAAGGTCACTTTTCATTCCAATCCCAAACAAAGGCAATGCCAAAGAATGTTCAAACTACTGCACAATTGCACTCATCTCACATGCTAGTAAAGTAATGCTCAAAATTCTCCAAGCCAGGCTTCAGCAATACGTGAACCGTGAACTTCCAGATATTCAAGCTGGTTTTAGAAAAGGCAGAGGAACCAGAGATCAAATTGCTAACATCTGCTGGATCATGGAAGAAGCAAGAGAGTTCCAGAAAAACACCTATTTCTGCTTTATCGACTATACCAAAGCCTTTGACTGTGTGGATCACAATAAACTGTGGAAAACTCTGAAAGAGATGGGAATACCAGACCACCTGACCTGCTTCTTGAGAAATCTGTATGCATGTCAGGAAGCAACAGTTAGAACTGGACATGGAACAACAGACTGGTTCCAAATAGGAAAAGGAGTGCGTCAAGGCTGTATATTGTCACCCTGCTTATTTAACTTCTATGCAGAGTACATCATGAGAAACGGTGGGCTGGATGAAGCACAAACTGGAATCAAGATTGCTGGGAGAAATATCAATAACCTCAGATATGCAGACACCACCCTTATGGCAGAAGGTGAAGAGGAACTAAAAAGCCTCTTGATGAAAGTGAAAGAGGAGAGCGAAAAACTTGGCTTAAAGCTCAACATTCAGAAAACTAAGATCATGGCATCTGGTCCCACCACTTCATAGCAAATAGATGAGGAAACAGTGGAAACAGTGTCAGACTTTATTTTTTTGGGCTCCCAAATCACTGCAAATGGTGGCTGCAGCCATGAAATTAAATGACGCTTACTCCTTGGAAGGAAAATTATGACCAACTAGACAGCATATTAAAAAGCAGAGACATTACCTTGCCAACAAAGGTCTGTCTAGTCAAGGCTATGGTTTTTCCTGTGGTCATGTATGGATGTGAGAGTTGGAGTGTGAAGAAAGCCGAGCGCCAAAGAATTGATGCTTTTGAACCGTGGTGTTGGAGAAGACTCTTGAGAGTCCCTTGGACTGCAAGGAGATCCAACCAGTCCATTCTGAAGGAGATCAGCCCTGGGATTTCTTTGGAAGGAATGATGTTGAAGCTGAAACTCCAACACTTTGGCTACCTGATGGAAAGTGCTGATTCATTTGAAAAGACCCTGATGCTGGGAAAGATTGAAGGCGGGAGGAGAAGGGCACGACAGGGGATGAGATGGTTGGATGGCATCNAGTCTGAGTGAACTCCAGGAGTTGGTGATGGACAGGGAGGCCTGGCGTGCTGCGATTCATGGGGTTGCAAAGAGTCGGACACGACTGAGCGACTGAACTGAACTGAACTGAACCTGTGTGAAGTGATATCTCACTGTGATTTTGATTTTCATTTCCCTGATGCTTAGTGGTGTTGAGCATCTTTTCACTTTGACCATTAGAGTGTCTTCTTTGAACTGATCACATTCTAAACAACTGCACATCCTTTAGATTTCAGATTCAACATCACTTCTCAAGAGAAAATTTCTCAGATTCCCAGCGCAGGTCATCACAGAGATAAATTCTGGCAAGCAAGCAAGAAAGTGTATGTGCTTAGAATTCCATTTGCTCTTCTGGATGTACTCTTCGCTTTTCTTTGCTAGGCATTATACCCAAGGGAGTCAACCTGTGCAGAACACACCAAGTCTCCTTGGCCCCATGGCTTCTGATTGGGGAGAACAGTCTGAGTGGGGTGCATAAGCAGGAGCTCAGAATCAGGTGGGGTATTGTGGCTTTTATCCCCCTGCTTCCTCCTTTCGGGTCCCTGAAGACTCTTGAGACTCCCTTGGACTGCAAGGAGATCCAACCAGTGCATTCTGAAGGAGATCAGCCCTGGGTGTTCTTTGGAAGGAATGATGCTAAAACTGAAACTCCAGTACTTTGGCCACCTCATGCAAAGAGTTGACTCATTGGAAAAGACTCTGATGCTGGGAGGGATTGGGGGCAGAGGAGAAGGGGATGACCGAGGATGAGATGGCTGGATGGCATCACGGACTCGATGGACGTGAGTCTGAGTGAACTCTGGGAGTTGGTGATGGACAGGGAGGCCTGGCGTGCTGCAATTCATGGGGTCGCAAAGAGTCGGACACGACTGAGCGACTGAACTGAACTAAACTGAACTGAAGACTAGCTGCTCCCTCAACCAAGTACTTTCTAAGCTTCTGTCAAGCAGGAGTTTCTGCCAGCTTTCTTGATTTCCAGGTTCCCATAATTGCCTCTCCTTCCTCCTGTCACCACTTCAGGCCCATAGGTGCCATCAGCAATGTGGTCACATATTCCATTATTACTTTTGGCTTCTTTAATCTCTGCCCAGTCTTTTATAAACAGATCATAAGTTAAACATTCCTCAAATTACTATCTCCAAGTGTGTCATCTGTTTCCCCTGGGGACCCTGATAGAGACATTGCCCCTGGGATTTTTCAGATAACTAAAGTTTATATTGAAGTGAAGTTGCTCAGTCGTGTCCGACGCTTTGCGACCCCATGGACTGTAGCCTACCAGGCTCCTCTGTCCATGGGATTTTCCAGGCAATAGTCCTGGAGTGGATTGCCATTTCCTTCTCCAGGGGATCTTCCCAACCCAGGATCGAACCCTCGTCTCCCGCATTGTAGACAGACGCTTTACCGTCTGAGCCATAGGGTCAAAACCCTTCTTCTGGCCCAAAATAAGAGATTATCTAATCTATTGTATTTACAAAATGGAATGTATTGGTTATTGAAAAATCATATTTTTGAAAAATGGAAACAGGATACAAAGGAATATACTGAATTTGATCTCAGTTTTATAAAACCGAAGAAAATAAACTAAAACAAATGTGTGTGTATAAAAGAGTCAACATATATGTTGCCAAAATGGTAATAGCTCCTTTCAGAATTACAGGGTTATTTTTTCTTTATGATTTTTCTATTTTTCTCAGTTGTCTGCAATAATGCTACATTACCATGATGATGAAATATACATATATATGTGTTATTTAAAAACATTTTTTCTTGATCCAATACAAGTTATAAAAGTAATTAATCAATTAAAGTGAAAGTTAAATAAGACAATGAAAGTATATTGCCTAGCATATGTGCCTATTAGTTGGCACAGAGGAGGCATTCAATATATCAAAATAGTGTCTTATTACAAATCATGTATTATGTACCTCTCTTCATTATGAAACTAAATACAGAGAATAGAAATTAGCTTTTTTTGAATGACTTGGGATATTAATCATTATACTGTACTTTAATATTATAGCATGATGCTCTGAGCTCAGTTCAATCCTGCTGCTGCTGCTAAGTCATTTCAGTCGTGTCCGACTCTGAGCAACCCCAGAGACAGCAGCCCACCAGGGTCCCCCATCCCTGGGATTCTCCAGGCAAGAACCCTGGAGTGGGTTGCCATCTCCTTCTCCAATGCATGAAAGTGAAAAGTGAAAGTGAAGTCGTTCAGTCATATCCTATCATTTAGCATATAAAGTGAAGAGAAGTCACTCAGTCCTGTCCAACTCTTTGCGACCCCATGGACTATAGCCTACCAGCCTCCTCCTTCTATGGGATTCTCCAGGCAAGAGTACTGGAGTGGGTTGCCATTTCCTTCTCCAATTAAGGAAATGCCTAATACGGATTCATCCTCAGAGAGCTCAAATGACTTCACTGAGGCCATGTACTGCTAATTAGTGCTCTCAGGTCACCCTCTCCTCCAAAGACTTCCTCCAAGACATCCTTCCTTCCCTCCAGAGAAACACTTCTTTTCCTGTATTTGTCACTACCCACAACTTACTTAATACCATTACAGGCTTTTTGTTGAGTAATTATGTCTATTTCTATCTTTATCATAGTACACCATGTACAATTTTTTCTCCTTTCCTCCTTGTCTCAGTTCTATTTTGGTTCTGGAAATGGAACTAATCTGGTAAAATGAGTGCTAGTGATGGAACACAGTAAAAGGACATAAGAAAGTTTCAGAAAAAAATTAACTTTAAAAAAGGAATGAACGCCATCAACTTTTAGAGACCATCAACACGCCTGGCACTCACCTTCAGAAATCACACAGATGGGACTTCCTGACAGTCCAGTGGTTAAGACTCTGTGCTTTCAATGCAGGGGTATAGGTTCAATCCCTTGTCAGGGCACTAAGATCCCACATGCCTTGTGGCCAAAAACATTTCTTTTTAAGATTAAAAAAATAATAATAATTGAACAAAAAAGAAATCACACAAATGTGTATTGTCTCCTTTTTTTCCAACTCTTTATCTTAACAGTATTTTGGTAATATAGACTTTACATATGGAAAAATGAACAGATTTAAGTGTAAAGCTTATTGAATTTTGACAGATATATTTGTGCAACCAATGTCTAGATCAATATAAAGAAAAGACTTGTAAAAGAAGAAAGACAGAGAGCATTGCATTTCATCGAGTTCTGCAAAGATTAACCTGCTGCAGTTGTTGACTGACAGTGCACTCTACTTCAGAGGAAATTAAGACGATAACAGGATGAAGCACTCTGTGCTTCAGACAGAAGAAATTAAAATGATAGCAGGATGCTCTATGCTTTGGACAAGCAGGGCCTTACATGGTTAGATGTGTCTCAGGAAGAATTTTAGTGAATGAAGTTTCTTACAACTTTCCGTGCATTGAAAAGCACCAAAATCATCAGCTCATTACATTCGTTCTTGATGACTAACAGTAATCTGTTACCAATATATATAATATACTTGACTGCATGTATTCCCCAGCCAAAAATCATATATAAATTAGTTTCCCCAGCTATCTCTTCAGAGTAGTTTCTTAGAGCTACTGAAAAGCTCTCACTCGGGTTATAGTCTTCAATAAGACCCTAAATGAAACTTAGCTCACAACTCATATTGTGCAATTTTCTATCAGTCTATAGTCCTTCACCACGGAAAATTCCATGTTTTTCTATGCCCTGAACCCTCCCTCCCCTGACTCCCTGCCATGGCACAACACAACCACTATTCTGATTTCTTAACATGCTTTTGTCTGTTCTTGAACTTCCTATAAATGGAATCGTACAGTGTGTGCTGTTATGTATATCAATTGTCCCTTCCTTTATATAGCTTTAGGATTCAACTGTATGAATATACCACAATTTCTTTGTCCATTATTCTGTCAATAGACAGTGGGGTTGTTTCCAGTTTGTGTTATTATGAATAAAGCTGCTGTGAATATTCCAGTACAAGTATAGAAATATTCTTGTACAATAAAGTGACGAATACGGAAAGTGTAAAAAAGGTTTGTGTACATGGTAAAAATTTCTTGAGACATTAAACTGCCTTTGAAATCGTTTATTGTTACTTGGATTAAGTAGATAACTATTGTTTCACAGTGAACGTAAGCTGGTACCAAACTGGAATTTGGTTTTCTCTCGCTGATGAAAAGAACAAAGTTTTCTTGGAATACGGCCTTTGATAACAGACTATGTAGATTTCTTTGCCTTTAAGTGATTCATATTTGTTTTTTAAATCTTTTGTTACTTTGATAAAATGAATGAATATTATTTCACAAAGCTCTATGAAGACTATGGCACACATAGACAAAGTTCATTCTACTTCTACAAAATTAACCCTTCACCAGGGAATTTAAAATGGATAAACAATGGCTGTAAACCAAACAGTTGGGGCTACGGGAAATCCAATATGGCTGCTTGGCTTTTCCTGGCTCCCTGACAAAACTCATTTTTATCTGATAGGATAAGGCTTTCCCTGGCTGCAGGGTTAGTGTCTCACAGTGGAGAAAAAACGGTTAAACTATGTTTTCTACAATCTCCAGTGATCAAGGCACCCACTTTACTGAACAAACCACACAAGCATTACAGTTTTCATGACTTTTTGTCTGACATGCTGCTGGCTTCTACTCTTTGTTTTCAGATATAAAGAGGCTCTTCTCCTCAAGTTACTGATGGTTTAAAGCAACTTCGTAATTTACACCTGTGGGTAAAATTATAACTTTTCTCTCTCTGTCTTGTCCTTCCAGAAATTGGAGGCACTAGGTTCTGAACAGATTTATCAGGTAAATAAAAACACTGTCTCCCAACATATACAGAAATCTCAAAGTATACTGCTGCTGCTGCTAAGTCGTTTCAGTCGTTTCCAACTCTGTGTGACCCGTAGATGGCAGCCCACCAGGCTCCCCCGTCCCTGGGATTCTCCAGGCAAGAACACTGGAGTGGGTTGCCATTTCCTTCTCCAATACATGAAAGTGAAAAGTGAAAGTGAAGTCGCTCAGTCGTGTCCAACTCTTCGAGACCCCATGGACTGCAGCCAGGCTCCTCTGTCCATGGAATTTTCCAGGCAAGAGTACTGGAGTGGGGTGCCATTGCCTTCTCCGCCAAAGTATACTGGGGACCTTTAAAAGAAAAATGCACCTCAATAAAAACTGATGTCAGTCCTATGGTATCTATAGTCAACGGACCAAACTTATTTTAGAAAGGAAATTAGTTTTGACTATATTTAGTAAAAATGGGGATAATTGTAGAAAAATATTATGTTTCACTGAATACTAAGTTCTAATTTTGTTAATTAAGATCTGTATTTACTAAGACTCATTTCTGAGATAATTCCTTGTGGCTATGTTATATTGCTAAGAGGTTTAATTAAGTCATTGAAAAGGACACTCTGAGTTTGTTTCCAAAGCTTATCTCTAAAGCCTATCTTATCTCTAAACCAATCTTTGAATAAAGATCAGATCCTTCAAGATCTACAACCAGGAGATTAACAGCAGGACATGAAAGTGAAAGTGAAGTTGCTCAGTCGTGTCCGATTCTTTGCGACCCCATGGACTCTAGCCTATCAGTTTCCTCCGTGCATGGGATTTTCCAGGCAAGAGTGCTGGAGTGGATTGCCATTTCCTTCTCCAGGGGATCTTCCCGACCCAGGAATCGAACCCGGGTCTCCCAAATTGCAGGCAGACGCTTTACCGTCTGAGCCACCATGTAACAAACTAAGTCAGATGACTTGGAGATATCACTGGGCTATACCTAATGGAAGTTCTTTACTTAAGTTCTTACTTATGATTTTACTATTGGTGCTAACTATATTGTTTTCTACATTGCCTGTTTCATGTTGGGACCTAACAAACGCCATGATAGGCTTCAAGGACTAAGGTAGGACTCACAGGAAAAGCTGAGTTATTGCCCAGTGAGGTCATCCCCGCGGATGCCAGGACTTGTCTAATCAGCATACTCCCCGTAACCTGGTTTGAGTTTATCAGGACATAAAAGACATCCCCCTGCAGCCAATAAAGATTAGCCAATTAGTAAATACTAGGAAACTCCTGCAGCCAATCAGCCCTTGCCAAATCTCTGTTCTAACAAGAACCTATAAATACTGCTGTAAATCTGGGCTCGGGGCTCCTTGCTCCACTCCACTACATTGGATGTGGCGGGAGCCCTAGCTACAGCTAGAAATAAAACCCCTTCATGCTTTTGCATTGCTGTGGACGTCTTATTCTCTCAGTTTTGGGGACTCGGGCCCTGGGCACAACATTTCAAAAATTGTTGTCCCATACATTATCAATTGTGTGACTGAGCCACTGATATAATGATGGTGTATGGTTCCATATGAAATCCATAACTGTAGCATGTGACTCTCTATATTAGGAGAAGCAACAAGAGGAAATATTTTCCTGGACCAAGAGGCTAGTAAGACAGGTGTGGTCCAGAGACTTCTGCTATTCACAGGGCCTAGTCCAGTAACAGCACACAGAGAGGCCAATCTGTGAAATCTTCGACAGACCTGGGAATGAGCCTTCCCAGCACCGTGGACAAGATGGTCATGAAATGCCCCAAAGGATGGTCAAACTCATGGCCACTATGGGGTCCTGCTGACTGGAAACTGGCACTTGCCAACTTCCTCTACAAATATTAAATCATGGACATTATAGCTGCTGACCTTTAACATCCCCTGAAAGGAGTTCAGGGTGGAAATCAGAAATTAGGTGCTCACTCTGTGCTCTTGGCAAAATGGACAAAACAAGACTTCAGATAGTTAAATATTTTCATGTAAAAATTTTCTTGAGCCCAAATTCTTGCATCTTCTCATACCTAGAAAAACACTAAAATTGTTAACAGTGATAACTACAATAGCTTATATGTTAATACCACAGTAAGAGGCTAAAGCCTACTTGGACAAACCTAGACAACTGGCTGCCTGGCTATAGGTCTACATAAAGCACCTGTCTACATTGGGTTAGAGACACATTTCCTAAAAAGAAATGATGAGATTTATTTTGTCTGTTAAAGTGCAAGTTGTCACTCTTTCAACTACTTCTGAGTACTGGGTTTGCTATACCTACCTTCAAAATGTATATGACCACACCAAATGGCTCCATTCTTACAGACAGGGCAACCCAAGCATTGACTATGTCTAGACCAGGATCAAATTTCCTGCCAAATGTAACCTGATTCTTATTCTTGCTCGGACTGCTGATTATAATAATTCTTTTACTGATTTTTGGTTTCTGCCTTTTAAATCTACTTGTCTAGTTTGTTCTTCCTAAATGATACAATGGCTTCCCAGACAAAGTAACAGTGATGTAGAGATTCTGGTCACTCTTCAAGGTGGACTCCCTTGATGTTCCACTCTGGTCATAGATCCAGTCTTGATTTGGGAAATATAGTTTCCCCAAATTCACAGACTATTGGGAATGTGTAGTCTGTGGGCCTAACCTGGTGGAAAACTACTTTAGTAGTTATTCTTATTATTTGCACCCTTTATCTTTAATTGTCTAATGAATTTTGTATCTAAGCAGCTTGAGGCATTTAAGTTGCAAATGATTGTTCATGCTCCTACAATTTCTACTGCCTCCTCTAGCCATTACTTGGGGTCCCTGGATCAGAAACACTAAATAAAAGGGTAAGAAGAATATGTTGCTTCAGCAACTTAGAGCCAGGGCCTCTCACCAACACAGAGCAGTTAAAGACAGATTTCTTCACCCCTTTCCCATCAGCAACAATATTCTCCTAAAAGAAAAAGGGGAGAATGAGAGAGTTAAAGCATAGGCAGGTAGCCCAAGGCCCTTAAAGGAGGAGGCAGCAAACATTCCTTTATCCATTCTTTTGCCTTAGTCAGGTAGGACATGTTTCTTTTAAGCCCTGTATTGGTATTGCAACAATATATCTGGCTTGAGACCTGGCCTTCTTTAGGTCCAGAACTAATGATTACAAAGCGCAATATATCTTACTCATCAGTATGCTTTTCTTAGACTCTATGTTAATGATTATAATTGTAACAAATCTTGCCTGGGAGCCTGTTTCTCAACAACAATACATCTCGCCCAGAAACATGGTGCTCCGGAACTCTCCAGAACTCCTTCCTTCTGGCTACTCTTGTACTGAAGTTATCTCAGGATGTGTGACTTGGGAAAGGGTCTGGTGGAATTCTTACAACCTCAAGATATTCTTTTTATCTATTTTCAGCAGCCAGTTGAGAAGTATATAGTTTAGTTCAGTCACTCAGTTGTGTCCGACTCTGCGACCCCATGGACTGCAGCACGCCAGGCTTCCCTGTCCATAACCAACTCCTGGAGCTTACTCAAACTCATGTCCATCGAGTCAGTGATGCCATCCAACCATCTCACCCTCTGTCATCCCCTTCTCTTCCCACCTTCGATCTTTCCTAGCATCAGGGTCTTTTCCAGTGAGTCAGTTCTTTGCATCTGGTGGGCAAAGTATTGGAGTTTCAGCTTCAGCATCAGTCCTTCCAATGAATATTCAGGACTGACTTCCTTTAGGATGGACTGGTTGGATCTCCTTGCAGTCCAAGGGACTCTCAAGAATCTTAACCAACACCAGAGTTGTTGTTTTTTTAAGCAGGGCATTACATACTTCTCATATATAACAACCTGCTTAAAAACTAGTGATGGTGGGTACTCTCCTTCCCTGTTTTGCTGGAGGCTTTCTCTAAACTTTTCACTCTAATAAAACTTCGTTACACAAAGCGCTGAGTGACTGAGACTGTGTTTCAGTCAAAACTGAAATTTTTGTGAAATTTTAGTTTTGAAATTTTCGCCTTTAGAGACTGGGAATACCAGCACGATTCACCATAAGCTTTCAGTTTTGGGTGAGGTGCAGGTGGGACCTATTTCTTAAGGTCCTCAAGTTCATACTTCACTCTAAGTTAACAAGGGCTCACCCCCGTACCCCTTCCAGGATCTACCTTGAAGGCCACCTGTGACTCTGGGTCCCACTCAAAAACCCAGTTAACCTAGGGCTTGGGAAAACCTCCTCAGCGCCATCTGGGAGGGAAAGTGATAACAACAAAGACAGATCTCCCTCTGGAGAGTCCCCTCCCTGCTTGCTCACAGGCAAGTGAGGAAACCAAGGGCGCGCTGGAAGGACCCCCATATGGGGACATCCATAAAGCCCTCAGAGGTTCCTCTGACTGGACAGGAAGACAAGCCACCTCTCAGGCTCCCACAGACAATTTTGTGGCAGAATTGGCACAGTGAGCCTGTGGTGGGAGAGGACAAATGCAACCTGGAGCCTAGTCAGAGTCCAGAAACAGCCAGGAATGAGCCACAGAGGGACGCTGGGGGGCAGGCCTCCCCAGCATCTTGCTCTAGCACGACAGCCATGGACCGCAACGGATGCCCCCAGTCTGCCAGGACCAAAGGATCTGGAGAGGAGGCCCTGCATGGTAAGGTAGTTTTGAACCTAGAGCACTTACAAATCCCAAATCATTAACATTGATATGAGGAGATCACAGTCTCCAAGGTCCAATAAAAATCCCTCCTCAAACACAAAGTTAGAATCGGGAAGATCTACACACCGATGAACAGTTTCGTAAGCTTGAGTTCCAAGAGTGCACAGTTCCAAGGGCACACCGTGAAACTGGTGTGCTCCTTCAAGACTGTGCCACCGACACGCTTCTCAAGGACTGTCACTCGGATATGTTCTTTGCTGCAAACATCTGGGCTTCTCAGGAATCTCTTTGCTCTTCCCAGAACTTGCCCAGTGGAGGTGTGTCCAAATACCAGATGTTCTGTAACATTACCTTCAGTGAAGGGAGCACCCAGGGGGCATCAGGAGATCCTGAGATAGCAACCCCAATTTAAGAATCTGAGCAATAAGTTTGTCCCCACTGATACAACAGAGACTTATCGGAGGTCCAAACTAGGACAGCATAAAAAGGGTTGGCAGAATAGAGGGCCTACAAGGCCTAAGGGATGAGTACCCTGGGCCAGCAAAAGATATCAGCAGAGTCCCAAAGAAGCAAATTGCGACAGTTAAACCTGAAGAAGGGACAGGTTCCTTCAGAAAGCCACTTCAGAACACAGATTAAGCAGGTTCTGCAATGGATTTTCTCCAGTAAATGCAAAGGATAAGAATAGCCCCTGCAAAAAGGCAAGCTTGCAGCATCCGCTGCCCAGGGCCAGGAACCAGTCAAAAGCAGATTGATTACCAACAGCAGGGCTGTTGAGGATCAGACTCTCATGACAGCTGTTGGATAGATTCTAAAGAAAAGATGGAGCTTCACCATCGACTTCATGCCTCGGAGTTAAATTGGTGCAAAGCAGAACTCTGGGCCCCATTTCTGCTGCTGCTGCTGCTAAGCCGCTTCAGTCGTGTCTGACTCTGTGCAACCCCACAGATGGCAGCCCACCAGGCTCCACCATCCCTGGGTTCTTCAGGCAAGAACACTGGAGTGGGCTGCCATTTCCTTCTCCAACACATGAAAGTGAAAAGTGAAAGTGAAGTCACTCAGTAAGGGTCCGACTCTTGGTGACCCCATGGACTACAGCTTACCAGGCTCCTCCGTCCACGGGATTTTCCGGGCAAGAGTACTGGAGTGGGGTGCCATTGCCTTCTCTGGGCCCCATTAGGTTCACATTACTGCTACACTAGGTTTCTCTCCTCCCCAGAGTAAAGGAGAGTGAAGAGAAACATAGCCCGCAATCACCAAGTTACCCCCATGGGCCACATGTGTCCAAAAACGAGTAAGCAGACCAGTCCCAGGGACAGCAAGTGGACCGTCCCACCCAGGGAGCCAGGTCCCCCTCCAGGCAGAGCCTGCCAGCATGGATCAGAGTGACATGTCCCAGGCTGTTCCTCTCCACTGTCCAAGGCACTGTCTTCTTAGGAAATACACCTCTTCTGGTCAATCAGAACATGCTTTACACAGCATTCCTGGTAGGAAAACTCTTCTCCAAGAAAAAAAAATTCATATTCTGCAGAGAAAAAAGTTTTTCTCTCATGTTAGCACATCCTCTATGTGCTAATGGTTTCTTCCAACCACGCATTATTTTGTTTCCTGAAATAAATGTTTTCTTTTCCTCCCCATGAAAGGTGGTGGCCTCTGTCTGTGCCCTGCTGAGGGGTAGTGAGGGGATCAGGGGCCATTCTTCCCAGGTGCCTGCTGTGACTTCCAAATGTGCCCCTAGTGTGGGAGGTAGAGGAAGGAGGCAGGTGGCAGAGGTGCCCAATGACTAAGGAGCCCCTGGCGTCCCACCACCATCTGCAGCCCAGAGGAAAGAAGTTAGGGGCCCACAGCTCACGGTGGCCCCACCCCAGAGTTTCCCCTTACTCCAGCTCCCAGAGCCCAGACAGAGGGCGAATGCCTAGAGCTCCTCCACAGAGGGCCAGGCTCCCAGAGACAGCGGAGCCTCTGAGCAGGGAAGCTTCACTTCTCCACAGTGTAATTAATCAGCTTTCACAGGACTGGGAGCTTGGGACAGACTCATGATCTGACTCATGCTCATGATCCAAGGCGGCTCCTAGGGAACATGTGGACTCAACAGGCCCAGGGACTATGTTGGCATCACAGCAAGAGTCAACTACTATCAGCGTGTCAGAACCCCAACGTATAGGACTAGGACCTGGGAGGGAAGGGCAGCGGCACGGGCCTGCTTGTGCTGTGGTTCCTCCCTGGAGCCACATCCTGCCTCTGGGCCCCATCCTCCAGGGTGGGCCCAGCAGTGGGGGCTCTGCCAGGGTCTGAGGGGAGGATCTGGAGCCTAGGTTACAGAGTGACCTCCAGAGCTCCGGCAAGGGGGCACAGAGCAGGGACCTTGAGCCTGGTCATTCTGTTCCTGTGTGGGGTTAGTGGGATCCCTATGGGAGATCAGTGTGGGTCTGTCAGAGGTCTGTTTACAGTGGATAAATGGATAAAGAAAGGTGATACACACTCGTGCACATACACAGCATATACAATGAGATATTCAGCCTTAATCAAGTAAACCCTGACATTTTCAAGAACGTTGAATGAACCTGGAGAACACTATGCTAAGTAAAATAAGCCTGACAGTATCACTTATATGTGGAATCTAAAAGGAAAAAAAAGCAATCACAGTACAGAGAGTCGAAATTGTTGTCTGCAGCTAGTTGTGGGGAAATGAGAACAGGTTGGCAAATGGATACAAATTTTCCAATATAAAATGAGAACCAAAATGAAGGAACAAGGTCTGAGGAGCTAATGTACAGCATGATGTCTCCTGCATTGGCAGGCGGGTTCTTTACCACCCGAAAAGTCCTTGAATGTGCAAGCTGAGTTGCTATCACACAGCTGGAATTCCATCACCTGCACTAGCTTTGTTCATAGTGATGCTTCCTATGCTTGACTTTGTATTCCGGGATGTCTGGCTCTAGGTGAGTGACTGCACCAGCGTGGTTATCTAGGTCATGAAGATCTTTTTTGTACAATTCTTTTGTGTATTCTTGCCACCTCTTCTTAATATCTTCTGCTTCTGTTAGGTCCATACCATTTCTGTCCTTTATTGTGCCCATCTTTGCATGAAATATTCCCTTGGTATCTCTAATTTTCTTGAAGAGATAGCTAGTCTTTCCCATTCTATGGTTTTCCTCTATTTCTTTGCGTTGTTCTTATCTCTCCTTGCTATTCTTTGGAACTCTGCATTCAGATGGGTATATCTTTCCTTTTCTCCTTTGCCTTTCGGTTCTCTTCTTTTCTCAGCTATTTGTAAGGCCTCCTCAGACAGGCATGTTGCCATTTTGCCTTTCTTGGGATGCTTTGAACACCGCCACAGCTCCGCTATCTGGGGCCAAGCCTGTTTCCTTGCTCACCTTGCTTCTTGCATTCCCCCAGCTCCTCAGCAATCACCATGGGGTGGGAGGCGGAGGTGGCAGCATCACTGGACCCCAGTTTTGGGAGCTCTCATTCACATCTGGAGGCTAGAAATTACTGATGGCTGTGACAATTCTTGTTGATTAATATGGCAGGAGATATTTTCATTTCACAGTGGCTTTCTCTGTCTCCTTTAGTTCAAAGTAACAGGAAAGTCTCTGCTGGTTTATCCCTCTCTATTCTTGGCCTCGGAGAAGGCAATGGCACCCCACTCCAGTACTCTTGCCTGGAAAATCCCATGGATGGAGGAGCCTGGTGGGCTGCAGTCCATGGGTTCAATAAGAGTTGGACATAACTGAGCAACTTCACTTTCACTTTTCACTTTCATGCATTGGAGAAGGAAATGGCAACCCACTCCAGTATTCTTGCCTGGAGAATCCCAGGGACAGGGGAGCCTGGCGGGCTGCTGGGTATAGGGTTGTACAGAGTCAGACACGACTGAAGCGACTTAGCAGCAGCAGCAGCAGCATTCTTGGCCACTGTTGAGAAGACTGATTAAATTAATGAGCCACATCCATGATCTCTTCTTCAAATGGTTGCTCAGCTATACCCTTAGAGTTTTCTTCAGAACAAGCTTGCTCACTTTGAAATATGGATAGGCTGATAATTTTCCAAATCTCTAAGTTCTGATTTTTTTTTACTGTATAAATTTATTTATGTATTTCTAGATGAAGCAAAGATGAATATTTTTAATGATAAAAGGTACAACTCACAAAGAAGACAGACATCATAAACCATTCGGCACCTAACAACAAAGACACAAAGATACAAAAGGCAAAAATTAGAAGAAATATATGGGAAAAGAAAAATAAATATAATCATAGTGAGACATACTCACATTTCTCTGAGAATATTTTATCAAGTACATAAAAATAAGAATAGAAGCATCTTGAATGATGTCATTAATAATTTAAATATAATAGATTTCTATTTATATTAATTTATATTAATCTTANGAGCTTTTCTACTACACTTGATAAAGGCTTGAGGAAGAACACCAAGAGAAAAGAAGAGATGGAAAAGTTAGAAAACATAGACTAAATGAAATGGGAGCCCTGAATATGAAATGGAAAAAGTTAAACATACTAGATAAAAGAGCCTTATATAGTCCAGATATATTCCAACACCTGTTGGGTCATGGAAAAAGCAAGAGAGTTCCAGAAAAACATCTACTTCTGCTTTATTGACTATGCCAAAGCCTTTGACTGTGTGGATCACAACAAACTGTGGAAAATTCTTCAAGAGATGGAAATACCAGACCACCTGACCTGCCTCTTGAGAAATCTGTGTGCAGGTTAAGAAGCAACAGTTAAAACTGGACATGGAACAATAGATTGGTTCTAAATAGAGAAAGGAGTACGTCAAGGCTGTATATTGTCACCCTGTTTATTTAACTTATATGTAGAGTACATCATGAGAAATGCTGGGCTGGAAGAAGCACAAGATGGAATCAAGATTGCCGGGAGAAATATCAATAACCTCAGATATGCAGATGACACCACCCTTATGGCAGAAAGTAAAGAAGTACTAAAGAACCTCTTGATGAAAGTGAAAGAGGAGAGTGAAAATGTTGGCTTAAAGCTCAACATTCAGAAAATTAAAATCATGGCATCTGGTCCCATCACTTCATGGCAAATAGTTGGGGAAACAGTGAGATACTTTATTTTGGGGGGCTCCAAAATCACTGCAGATGGTGACTGCAACCTTGAAATTAAAAGACGCTTGCTCCTTGAAAGAAAAATTATGACCAACCTAGACAGCATATTAAAAAACAGAGACATTACTTTGCCAACAAAGGTCCATCCAGTCAAAGCTATGGTTTTTCCAGTAGTCATGTATGAATGTGAGAGTTGGACTATAAAAAAAGCTGACCACTGAAAGATTGATGCTTTTAAACTGTGGTGTTAGAGAAGACTCTTGAGAGTCCCTTGGACTGCAAGGAGATCCAACCAGTCCATCCTAAAGGAAATCAGTCCTGAATATTCATTGGAAGGATGGATACAGAAGCTGAAACGCCAATACTCTGGCCACCTGATTCAAAGAACAGACTCATTTGAAAAGACCCTGATGCTAGGAAAGATTGAAGGTGGGAGAAGAAGGGGACAACAGAGGTTGAGATGATTGGATGGCATCACTGACTTAATGGACATGAGTTTGAGTAAGCTCTGGGAGTTAGTGATGGACAGGGAGGCCTGTCGTGCTGCAGTCCATGAAGTCTCAAAGAGATGGACACAACTGAACGACTGAATGAAATGAACTGAATGTTCATTAGAAACATATCTGAAGCTCTGGCAAAAAATTTAAACAAGCAATGCTTGAGTATTTGTATATTTCAAAAATTTCCAAGATAATTCTGATATGCATCTGGATTATAAACAGTCATTACAGGTTTTCCTATTAAATGGTAGTTTTGATGATATAGAATGCCATTATTTTTCTTTTGACCAATAATGATACAATGGGGAGCCCCTACCACCCATGTCTCCGCAGGAGACCCTCTAACAATAACAGTTTTGGTTCAGTCTCCCATGGAGTCACCGTTCCTTTCCTCTGGGTCTTGGTGCGTGCAAGATTTTGTTTATGCCTTCCAAGACTGGAGTGTCTGTTGCCCCAGGCCTGTGAAAGTCCTATAATCAAATTCCGCTGGCCTTCAAGGCCAGACTCCCTGGGCCATATGTTGTCAGGAGGAACTGTCTCATGTGTGAATACAGATCAGTGTCGACCCCAATACACACACATGTCGAGCCATGGGTGGGAAGGGAAGGGACAGTAGTTGTGGGATGTCTTTGCAGAACCCTGGGCCCCTAAGGTCAGTCCCAATAGCCACAGCAAGATGGGTCCCCTCCTACCCTTGAACAAGAGACTCCTGCACAAAATTCCCATAAATTCCAGAAAGGGGCCCAAACTGTCATTTTCCTTAAACACACCTTTAATGGGCACCCCATGATTCCCTGGGTATTCCCAGTCCCTTTGTTAGATTCCCAAGCTGGGAAGCCTGACATGGGGTTCAGAACCTTCACAGCATTGGGAGAACTTCTTTGGTGTTCTTATTCTCCCATTTGTAGGTCACCTACCCAACGGGGTATGGGATTCGATTTTATCTTGATGCACCCCTCTTACCATCTCACTGAGGCTTCTTCGTCTTGTCATGGGGTATCTGTTTTTGGTAGGATCCAGCATCCTGCTGTCAATGATTGTTCAACAGCTAGTTGCAGTTTTGGTGATCTCTCATGAGATGAGTGCCCATCCTTCTGCTCCGCCGTCTTGAACCAGAACTCTCATGTGTGTATACTTTTGGTAGGTGTTCTTGTGTATTTCTCCTAGTAGGGTAAATTATGGTTCCCCAAAGATGTCCATGTCTAATCCCTCATATGACAATATATAACTGTTACCTTGTATGGCTAAAGGCACTATTCAGGTGTGACTAATTAAAAAATGTTGAGATGAAGAGGTTATCATAAATTTTCTGAGTGGACTAGATATAAACACAAAAGCCCTATTGGAGGGAGGCAGAGTCAGAGATGGAGAGACCATGTGATGAGGGAAGCAAAGTGAAGTGATGCACTTTGAAGATGGAAGAAGGAACTAATTTCAAGGAATGCAGGTAGCTTCCAGAAGCCAGAAAGGAAACAGATTCTTCTGTAGGATCTCAAAAGGACGAGGCCTTGCAGACCCCTCTTACAGGTCAACTGCACCCTCTAAACTCTAGGAAACTCCACCCAGACTCCTGTACTCCAGACTCTCCTGCTATTTTTCCTATTTTTCCTGTGGCCCCAGATACTCCTGAAATGTTTTCTTGGACTTGTACATCCCCAGACATTCCTGTGACTATAGCCAAGTCTCTTAAATCTCCAGACACACTTTAAGCCTTCCACACTTTGCTCCTTCTTAGGAGTCTCAAGAGTCCTTCCAAAGGTTCTGTGGTCCAGACACTTCTGTGACTATATCCAGGCTCAGGGAGTCTCTGCCATCACCACCTGGTCAAGGGAAGGAACACCAGGACTCAGAACCTGGAGAAGAGGCATTGGCCAGGACAGAAGTACGGTGAGGCCCAGAGTGGGTCTACAAAGGAGCAGAGCATCTGAGTGGGGTTGGGAGGAAGGGCTTGAGAGCTGGGCCAGCACAACCTATGACAGGGACTAAGCAAGTTGGAAGGGGGATGAAGCAGTTCTGGGGTACAGCACGGGTCTGCTCCCTGCTCAGCTCCTGCCCTTCATTGTCTTCTCATCTCACCCTTAGAGAGGGACAATTCCTCTGGCCCGACCAGTGAGGTCTCTGCCAGCACCCACAGAGGGTAATGGAAGCCTCCACACTCCTCAGCATGAATCCCAGCTCCTACCCAGGTTGGGAACACAGACACATCTCTCCCTGCTGTCCCTGCTGGGTGAGCTGCTCTTGTGAAACTTGCTCACTTATTGCTAGGAGGAACTGTCTTATGTGTGAATACGGATCAGCGTTGATCCCAGTACACATACATGTCCAGCCATGGGTGGGAAGGGAAGGGACAGTAGTTGTGGGATGTCTTTGCAGAACCCTGGGCCCCTAAAGTCAGTCCCCATAGCCACAGCAAGATGGGTCCCCTCCCTCCCTTGAACAAGACACTCCTGCACAAAATTCCCATAAATTCCAGAAAGGGGCCCAACTGTCATTTTCCTTATACACACCTTTAATGGGCACCCCATGAATTTCCTCTCACCCATTTTCCCTGTTTCATCCTCACTGGGACTAAGAGGTAGCTGCCTCCACCACTCTCCACACTGCAGTAATCCCTCTGAGACTAGAGGGTGCTCACCCTCCAGCCAGGCAGAGAGGCAGACAATCCAGACCCTATGGCCGAGATTCTTCCTCTCTGGTCAGGCCACCACACAGGAAACCCTGGATGAGCAGAGGATCAGCCCAACCCCTTCATCTGGCTGCTTCAGGAAGCAGAGAGAAGCTCCCTAAAGACAAAAGCTGTCTTCAGGCTCCGTCCTGGAAACTGCTTAATGTCCAGAGGGCTGAGGGCAGGACAGCAGCTCTCCATCCCTAGATGGTCCAGGGATGCAGATGACGGTACAGATGTCCCCAAGGTCTCGAGCCAAGCTGGCTTTAGACAAGGGGATGACGAGGGGGTCCCTGTGGAGGATGAGAACTGAGAGCTCCCAGGAGCCACCTGAGGAGTCCTTGTCTGTGTGGAGGCAAGACTTGGCCACCTGGAGGCCCACAGCACCTGTGACCTCCCTTGTCCTTCCTTCCTGTCAGGACCCCTCTCTGTGGAGCAGAGCAGACACGAATAAGATGACAGTGACCCAAGAGCATTTCCCAACAAAACTACGTTTATTCACATTTTACATACATCTCTCCAAAGATCCTGCTGCCACCCTCGCCCACCCAGATCCACCTCCCCCACCTCTCAAACCTCCCACAAGCCCAGTCCCCTCCCTGCCCTGGAATCCCTTTCTCCAACAGCAGCCAGGATCACCCATGAGCTGAGGAGCCCTGGGCTCCCCTTGGGGCTGGCCCGCTGTCCCCTACTGGCTGCAGAGCCGCTTCCTCTTCCTCCCTGTGACAAACGGGCCACACTTTCTCTTTCTCAGCTGTGAGGGGCAAACCAGTCCCAGAGCCAAGGCTGGCCTCTCAGAGACCTCGAGACCAGCCCCCGGGCCGGGCAGCATCTCAACAGCAGCTGGGCCTCCGCACAGAGCCCGCTTCCTAGACTTGGCAGCAGCCAGAGGAACTGGGCTGAGGCCTATTCTCTGAGAGGAGGGGGCCTGGCCTGAGGCAGGGACAGGACTCTGGGACAGCCTCCAGGGCAGCAGGCTGTGCTGCGAGGCCAAGAGGAAGGCCAGGCTGGGGAGCTCTTCCTCATCCTCGCTGGATCCGTCCCTGGGCCCTCGGGCCTCCAGAATTGGAGAGGCCATTCTGAGAACTGAGGTATCCCTGGGTCCTGGCTGAGGGCCAGTGCACCTCTGACCCTGGGGAGGGGAGGGTTGTCCTGGCTGGAATGGAGGCAACTCCTGCGGTCCTAGAGAGGGAACAAGGTCTTTGGCCCTGGACAGGCCAGTGTTTGCTTGGCTGAACCTGTGAACAGCCTCGAAATCATCTTCTGGTGGGCAGGCCTCATGACTGACCCCTAGCTGGGGGCCTTGATCATGTCTCTGGGCATCTTTGCTGGTGTCGGACTCAGAAGGACTTGAGTCCACTCGGGGTACACTTTGACTGCTGGGTGTCCACACTCCCTGGTCTTCCTTCAAGGCTAGGAGTCGTTTCTGCACCAGCTGGTAGGAGAGAGGAGGGCAGTGACTGTTCTGCACACCCACATGTGAGGAGGAGGCCTGGTCAGTGGGACATGGCCCTGGGTGGGGTGGAGAGGAGGGGCGACCCTGAGACTCCTGCTGGCCTCCTGCACCTTGTTCCCAGCTTTGTGTCCTTTCCTCCCCCGTCACCTGCCCCAGCTCCCTATCCTCTCCCTCCTACCACCCAGCACTGCAGCTACGCCAGAGCAGGCTCTCCTCCAGGCCAGATGTCCCAGGCAGGGGAGGGATGGACAGAGCCATGGAAGCCTCCTGCTCTGGGGCTCTCTGTCTCCCTTGCTCACCAGGGCCCCCCATGCCCTGGTTTACCTGGGAGACCCTTGTCTCCCCTGTGCTACCTGGGGTCCCTCCCTCCCCTGGCTCTCCTGGGTCACAAGGGGTCCCCACCCATAGGCTCCATAAGTATCCCTCCCTCTCCTGCTCACCTCCTCAGGGGTGAGGCCTTCTTCTTGTTCCAGCTCCTCAGCTAGTGCCAAGGGATCCAGTTGTGGTTCTGGGGAAAGCAAGTCTGCCAGAAATCGAGGGTGAATGACTGCCTCTACCTGGAACAGAAGGAAAAGGCTGTGAGCAACCCTGGCCAGGAATGGCCTGGGAGCCAAGAAGACCTAGAGGAAAGTGAAAAGTAGAGACTCACTCCTGTTCTCCTCCACAAGATGGGATGTTTTAAGCTGTCATGGTCCTCACACACACACACACACAAATATGTTCATACACGTAGTACAAAAAAGTACATACACAGAGTATATGCCCGGTAGTGGGGTTTCTAGGTCATATGGTAGTTCTATATTTAGTTTGTAAGGGAACTGCCATACTGTTCTCCACAAGACCCGGATGCCCCAATGTTCATTACAGCACTATTTACAATAGCCAGGAAAGCAAGCAACCTAGATATTCATCAACAGATAAATGGATGAAGAAAATGCAGTGAAATATTTCTTAGCCATAAAAAGGAACGAATGTGAGTCAGTTGTAGAAGTGCAGATGAAACTATAGCCTCTCATACAGCGTGAAGTAAGTAGAAGGAGAAAAAAATGTCATATATATATGTGGAATCTAGAAAAATGGTCCTGATGAACCTATTAGCAGGGCAGGAACAGAGGTGCAGATGTAGAGAATGGACTTGTAGACATACAAGTGGGAAGGGGAAGGGGGAAAAGGGAAAAAGAAAAAAGAAAGGGAAAGGGAAGGGTGGGATGAATTGAGAAGGGAGCCTTGACATATATGCGCATTATGTGTAAAATAGGTACCCAATGGAAGCTGGTGTGTAGCACAGGAAGCTCTCAGCTTGGTGCTCTGTGATGACCCAGAAGGGTGGAAAGTGGGGGTAGGCTGGATGCTCAAGAGTGAGGGGTGGGGGATATACGAATACATATGGATGATTCACGCGTTGTACAGCAGAAGCTGACAGAACGTTGTAAAGCAATTATACTCCAATAAAAAAGCACATATACACATACTTACACAGACATATGAAAGCATACACACAGACAGACACAGACATGAACACTCATACATGTGCACACACACTCCACACACATATGGACACACAGAAAGCACATGACCAGAGCTTCAGTCCCATTGGCCTGGGCAGAACCCAGATCTTGGGTGCTGAGAGTTCCATGCCTTGGAATCTTGTAGACCCCAGGCTCCATGCCCAGCCCACCTTGGTGACGAAGTCTTCCTGGGAACACAGCTTGTCAATGTAGCTCAGGAGATCTGGGTCTTCGTAGGTCCCATCCTCTTCCTGCTTCAGCTCGTTTCCATCCTTTCCACATTCTGCATCTGACTTGCCCGTGGCCAAGCGGACGGGTCCCACCAGCACCTCCATGATGTCCACATACTCTGTCACAGCCTCAGGGGGAATCTCCTTGGGTGCCTTGGTCCCTGGGTGCCGCTGGGCTCTGTGTGGCTGCGAGCGGGTGGGATGGCCCCGGGTCCTGGCCTTCCGGGGAGCATTGGCTGAGGCAGAGCAGGAAAGAGGGAAGGAAGGTGAGGGGCTTCTGCGTCCACCTCCTGGTCCTGACTACTGAGCATGCGCTGGTGAGGGCAGTGTTTGGGGGTCAGTGACTTAGGTGTGGGCAGGGTTAGCACTACCTGAAGCCTCATGCACAGTGGGAGGGAGAGGGGGGCATCTAAGAGAGTCCTGTGAGGAATGTGGAACCCTGATTCTTCAGGGTATCCCCAACAAGCCCACTTCTTCAGCAGACTTGGTGTGGGGTCTTTTGACAGGGAGGTAGAAGAAGAGTTATTAAACTGATAGAGATAAGACCCTGTAGTGACAAAGAACAACTGAGACCTGTCTCACTGGCTGTTCTGGTTGAAAGACCAATGACCCTGTTAAAGGTAAAGGATCCACATGGGGCCAGTAGTCATCCCTTGGCCCATGTTACCTTTGCTTTGAACTCTGGTGGGAACATGGGTGCCTGGCTGAGGGCACACTTTCGGGGCTGAGGACCCCTGAGGATCCAGCTTCGGTGGGACTGGAGGAGGTAGGCCTTGCACCCCCTGGATCCACTGTAACTTCTGAATCTGCATGACCTCTTCTGCCTCAAATTCCATGAACCTGGGAGTGATGGAGGCACATGGCACACTGAGAAAAAGGCCTGGGCTTTGGAGCCGGGAACAAAGGCAACAGAGAATGAGGGGCTGGGAGAGGGTGTGTCTTTGGGTGGACAAGGCCCTGGGAGGTACTATTCCCAGCAGAGGGCTCTCCTGGAACTGACTCGACCTCTGGGACTCTTCCTGCCCCACCAGCACTTGGAGGACACTCAAGAGCAGAGACCAAGGCTGCTGAATTGAACCAGGCCCTCAGGACACAGGCAGACCCACAGGGGACCCTCCTCATGCCCTCGTTCCCATCCAGAACTATATGAAGGGCTGATGGCCAGAGGCTGAATCAGGCAC
Source organism: Redunca redunca (assembly GCA_006410935.1). Classification (NCBI taxonomy): domain Eukaryota; kingdom Metazoa; phylum Chordata; class Mammalia; order Artiodactyla; family Bovidae; genus Redunca; species Redunca redunca. Next base: position 469,564 of record SJYQ01002488.1, read on the forward strand.
ATGTCCCCAAAGCAGTCCTTGATGAATCCAGGACCCTGGACAGGGGTGGAGAGTCCTGGAACATAAGCCTGGAGACCGGGCACAGGAAAGGTTGCAGGATTTGGCCGTTAAGCTTAGAGGAGAGGCTTTCCTTTCCTCTGAGAGATGTTTGTTTGGTTGGTTCTATTTTTTAAACTAAAAGGATTGCCATGGAGAAAATACTGGAACAGCCAGAGATGCTTGGGCTGATGACATGCTGGCTTTCCCAGCTTCTTCAGGGAGGTCAGGGTACCCACTCCAGCCACTTTTCATGAGAAGAGGGGGTCCCAAATTCTATGTCAGTGGCTGCCAGCCACCCACTACTAAGGAAGCAGCAGGCTGGTGGGTGGAGAGCATGCCCCTGCACAGCCCCTATGGCTGGGGTTGGACCCCCTCCTGGGCTCAAAGCTTTACCCCACCCATCCTGAGACCTTCATGTCAAGCCAAAGGTAGGTCACCATCAGGGGAGATCAGAGGTCCTGGTGGAGGAAGTACTAAAGGCCCACGCTCTCAAGGGGAGGGAGGGGTTCTGGAGGGGAGTAGGGCATCTGGGCTGCGGGGGCCCTGTGCCGAGTGACAGCCCTCTTCCTTTATCCTGCTTGATGAGCACGCCCACAGCCAGACCCTGACCTGGGGTCTAACCCTCACCCACCCCTCTTACCAACCCCACAGCTCTAGGGCCCAGGACGCTGACTCACTTTCTGGCCATCTCATAGTAGATCATCCGGTCAAAGTTGCTTCTGTGCTGCCATTCCTGCACAGCCCGCCACAGTCCCTCCTCCAGCGTCATGGTGGGCTTCAGGCGAGCCAGGGACCGAAGCACTGGGCTGTAAGCCATCAGGATCTGTTTCAGAGTCCAGCCCAGTCTCCACCTATCTGATTCCACCCAGCAACTTGTACCACATAACCCAAGATAGCATGACTGAGCATCAGGAGGGTGAGAAGCAGGCCTGGGAGAGCAAGGATGACCATCCATTCCCAGGCTAAGGCTGGGACAGGGAGCCTTGTGAGGGCTCCTTCCTTTGCAAGATCACCTTTTCACTATAAAAATCCCTATCATCAGTGAGGCATGGCACGTGCCAGGCAGTCTGCCAGCACTTCATAGATTAGTCTAAAGAGTCTTCTGCACAGTTCTCTGTGTTAAGTGCAATTGTCCTCCCGCCCTTTTTTTAAACAAGGGAACTGAGGTTTAGGAGGGAAATGCCTGCCAGGCTCCCAGCTCTAGGAAGAGAGAGCCCATGCCCTGTGAGCTCGACCACCACCCAGTTCTAAGAATTCTCCAGAACAAGGAGGCTCTTGTTCTTGAGGCATGCATAGAGCTCTATCCTGGACCTTGCACTCCCTCTTCTTTCTGAAGGGACATCCCCTGACCACGGACATTCGAGTCCTGTGTGAAAGGAGATGCCCCCACAAAGGAGTGCAGCATCCCATCTGTGGCTCCTCGCCTCACACCACAACCCTCTCTGGCTACAAGTTTCATCAGTATCACCATGAGCATCATGGAAGGTCAAGTTGGCTGTACTCAAGCTGGCAGTGAGGTAACTGAGATAAGGTACTGAAAGGATGTCAGGAACTTGTATGGTGATGTGTAGGACCAAAATGTGCCTTCTCACAGCAGGGACATCACCCTCAGACTTTCTTCCCAGTATCCCTAGAAACCTAATCTGAGCATCCACCCCCAGTTCCTTTTGATCTAAAAGCTCTGATAACCTCATGACCCCCCTGGCTGTTCACTCACATGAGAAAGCAGGAAAGAGCTTCAGCATCAGGACTCTGGGGAAGGTGTCTCCGGGCCAGAGACTTGAAGCGCTGCCAACGTCGGAAGTTCTCATACACGCTCTTGGGGTTACAGGAGTCGTCCTGCGAAGCCTTGGACTGGTTGGTGGCCAGGCTGCCCTCCCTGGAAGTGCCATGTGACTGTGGCCCCAAGTTCACTTGGGGAATGATGGGGGCCAGCTGGGCAGTTGGTAGTGGAGCTTGAGGTGGAAAGCCTGGGGTCCAGCTTCCCTTGCCAGACTGAGCTACTCCAACAGCTGGGACAGTCACAATGGTCTCCATTGCAGGGGTTGTTAAGAATAGGGGGACAGGACATGCAGTACTCCTGCTGAGGGGCTCTGGAGTGCTCCAGTTGAGGGGAGCCTGAGTAAGGACAAAGGTCTGAGTCTGCGGGTGCTCCATTGGCCTTCCTTCTGACCTGACTTGGACAATGATGTTGCAAGCCCCAGGGGCACCGGGGCCATGGCCAGCATTGGGCACCAAAGGTGTCCTGGAGAAAGCTGGCAGCAGCTGGGTGCCACCAGGAGGGAATGACGGGGTCATGGAAGGTGGCAGGTGTTGCTCCCAGGGTGGCCGGTGTTGGGGGCCAGGAATGGGTGGAGGAAAGGGCATTGTCACGAAAGGAGGCAAGGAGGCACCAGGGGTCAAGGTCACACCCGTTCCCGGCTCTGGAGGTGCTGTTGAGAGAAAGGAAAGATTTGAATGGAGGAGGAGAATGGGCAACAGATGAAAGGTTGTTGCTGAACCACGAAAAGACGCTGGGATTCTTGGCCTCTAGAGGAGAAGAATTCAATCCGGGGCCAGATATGAGGCTTGATCACTCAGAGCATTTGTGTAATAAAGTTTTATTAAATTATAAAGGAGATAGAGAAAGCTTCTGACATAGGCATCAGAAGGGCGCAGAAAGAGTACCCGCTTGCTAGTGTTAGCAGTGGAGTTATACACTCTCCAATGAATCAAAAGAATGTCTGGAGGTTGTAAAGACCTACTCCCATAATTTACATTTTAAATAACAGGATTAGCCAGAAGATTTAATCCAGATACTGTCCTCAGGCAGGATACATACAGTTCAGTTCAGTTCAGTCACTCAGTCATGGCCGACTCTTCGAGACTCCATGAATTGCAGCACGCCAGGCCTCCCTGTCCATCACCAACTCCTGGAGTTCACCCAAACTCTTGTCCATTAAGTTGGTGATGCCATCCAGCCATCTCATCCTCTGTCATCCCCTTTTCCTCCTGCCCCCAATCCCTCCCAGCATCAGTCTTTTCCAATGAGTCAACTCTTCGTATCAGGTGGCCAAAGCACTGGAGTTTCAGCTTTAGCATCATTCTTCCAAAGAACACCCAGGGCTGATCTCCTTCAGAATGGACTGGTTGGATCTCCTTGCAGTCCAAGGGACTCTCAAGAGTCTTCTCCAACACCACAGTTCAAAAGCATCAATTCTTCAACGCTCAGCCTTCTTCACAGTTCAACTCTCATATCCATACATGACCACTGGAAAAACCATAGCCTTGACTAGACGGACCTTTGTTGGCAAAGTAATGTCTCTGCTTTTGAATATGCTATCTAGGTTGGTAAAAACTTTCCTTCCAAGGAGTAAGTGTCTTTTAATTTCATGGCTGCAGTCACCATCTGCAGTGATTTTGGAGCCCAAAAAAATAAAGTCTGACACTGTTTCCCCATCTATTTCCCATGAAGTGATGGGACCAGATGCCATGATCTTAGTTTTCTGAATGTTGAGCTTTAAGCCAACTTTTTAACTGTCCTTTTTCTTTCATCAAAAGGTTTTTTAGTTCCTCTTGACTTTCTGCCATAAGGGCGGTGTCATCTGCATATCCGAGGTTATTGATATTTCTCCCGGCAATCTTGATTCCAGCTTGTGCTTCTTCCAGCCCAGCGTTTCTCATGATGTACTCTGCATAGAAGTTAAATAAGCAGGGTGACAATATACAGCCTTGACATACTCCTTTTCCTATTTGGAACCAGTCTGTTGTTCCATGTCCAGTTCTAACTATTGCTTCCTGACCTGCATATAGGTTTCTCAAGAGGCAGGTCAGGTGGTCTGGTATTCCCATCTCTCTCAGAATTTTCCACAGTTTATTGTGATCCACACAGTCAGAGGCTTTGGCATAGTCAATAAAGCAGAAATAGATGTTTTTCTGGAACTCTCTTTTGTTTTCCATGATCCAGCGGATGTTAGCAATTTGATCTCTGGTTCCTCTGCCTTTTCTAAAACCAACTTGAACATCAGGAAGTTCATGGTTCACGTATTGCTGAAGTCTGGCTTGGAGAATTTTGATCATTACTTTACTAGCATGTGAGAAGAGTGCGGTAGTTTGAGCATTCTTTGGCATTGCCTTTCTTTGGGATTGGAATGAAAACGGACCTTTTCCAGTCCTGTGGCCATTGCTAAGTTTTCCAAATTTGCTGGCATATTGAGTGCAGCACTTTCACAGCATCATCTTTCAGGATTTGAAACAGCTCCACTGGAATTCCATCACTTCCGCTAGATTTGTTCATAGTGATGCTTTCTGAGGCCCATTTGACTTCACATTCCAGGATGTCTGGCTCTAAGTGAGTGATCACACCATTATGATTATCTGGATCATGAAGATCTTTTTTGTACAGTTCTTCTGTGTATTCTTGCCACCTCTTCTTAATATCTTCTGCTTCTGTTAGGTCATATCATTTCTGTCCTTTATCGAGCCCATATTTGCATGAAATGTTTCCTTGGTATCTCTAATTTTCTTGAAAAGATCTCTAGACTTTCCCATTCTGTTCTTTTCCTCTATTTCTTTGCATTGATCGCTGGGGAAGGCTTTCTTATGTCTCCTTGATATTCTTTGGAACTCTGCATTCAGATGCTTATATCTTTCCTTTTCTCCTTTGCTTTTTGCTTCTTTTCTTTTCACAGCTATTTGTAAGGCCTCCTCAGGCAGCCATTTTGCTTTTTTGTATTTCTTTTCCATGGGGATGGATGGTCTTGATCCTTGTCTCCTATACAATGTAATGAACCTCCGTCCATAGTTCATCAGGCACTCTATCAGATCTAGTCCCTTAAATCTATTTCTCACTTCCACTGTATAATCATAAGGGATTTGATTTAGATCATACCTGAATGGTCTAGTGGTTTTCCCTACTTTTTCAATTTAAGTCTGAATTTGGCAATAAGGAGTTCATGATCTGAGCCACAGTCAGTTCCTGGTCTTGTTTTTGCTGACTGTATAGAGCTTCTCCATCTGCAAAGAATATAATCAATCTGATTTCGCTGTTGACCATCTGGTGATGTCCATGTGTAGAGTCTTCTCTGGTGTTGTTGGAAGAGGGTATTTGCTATGACCAGGGCATTGTCTTGGCAGAACTCTATTAGCCTTTGCCCTGCTTCATTCCGCATTCCAAGGCCAAATTTGCCTGTTACTCCAAGTGTTTCCTAACTTCCTACTTTTGCATTCCAGTCCCCTATAATGAAAAGTATATTTTTTTGGCGTGTTAGTTCTAAAAGGTCTTGTAGGTCTTCATAAAACCGTTCAACTTCAGCTTCTTCAGTGTTACTGGTTGGGGCATAGACTTGGATTACTGTGATACTGAATGGTTTGCCTTGGAAATGAACAGAGATCATTCTGTCGTTTTTGAGATTGCATCCAAGTACTGCATTTCGGACTCTTTTGTTGACCATGATGACTACTCCATTTCTTCTAAGGGATTCCTGCCCACAGTCGTATATATAATGGTCATTTGAGTTAAACTCACCCATTCCAGTCCATTTTAGTTTGCTGATTCCTAGAATGTCGATGTTCACTCTTGCCATCTCCTGTTTGACCACTTTCAATTTGCCTTGATTCATGGACCTAACATTCCACGTTCCTATGCAATATTGCTCTTTCCAGCATTGTACCTTGCTTCTATCACCAGTCACATCCACAACTGGGTATTGTTTTTCTTTGGCTCATCCTTTCATTTTTTCTGGAGTTATTTCTCCACTGATCTCCCGTAGTGTATTGGGCACCTACCAACCTGGGGAGTTCCTCTTTCAGTATCCTATCATTTTGCCTTTTCATACTGTTCATGGGGTTCTCAAGGCAAGAAACCTGAAGTGGTTTGCCATTCCCTTCTCCAGTGGATCACATTCTCTCAGGATACATTATTGTTATGTAATCCTGTAATATATATATATAATATATACATATGTATAATCCTTGTAAAGACCTCACCAGATCTGGTCCCATAATTTACATGTTAAGATAACAGGATTAGCCAGAAGGTTTAATCCAGAAACTGTCCTCAGGCAGGATACATTATTGTTATATAATCCTAAGGAATGTAGAGGGGGAAAAAAAGTTTGTCCTTTCTTCCTTCTTGAGAATTCCAACCCCCTCTCTCCTTGGGAACCCCTAGACTTCTTATCAACCTGCCTAGGAAATGACTCTCTCACTGGGGCTGAGGCTCTCTGGAGAGAATCAGAGTGTAAATCTCCACAGATGAGGACATCTGGATAGTGTGTGCAGCATGGACATGTCTTCTAATGATTTTCACGATCTGACCTCTGGGTGAGAATTATTCCACTGGTGACCTCACTCCTAGCCACCAAGGTCCCTGAGCCCTGTCTGCCAAGAAGAAATCTCCTCAGCAAGTGCTGACTCAGAGAGCATCCCTCAGGCACTCCCTGGCACCCAAACCTCACAGGCTGTCTCCCAGACCCAGAACTGGGTGGACTTCTGCTCTGTGAGAACGCCCTTCAGCAGGTACACTAGCAGGTGGGGCCCTTCTCCAAGGTAAGTTCTAGGCACCCAAAGACGTGGGCAGCCATTGTTTAAAATATTAGGGCCCCACCTTCACCTCAGTCTTCCTTTTCCTTGTGCTCAGTAGAAATCCTCTCACTCTTTTCAAGCCTCGCAAAACAAAAATAATGGAAAATATCACTCGAATGGAATTCTGATACAAACCTATAACACACTGGTTCAGCGTGCACATCAGAATCACTACAGCAGACAGTTAATATGAGCCAGGTTATACCACCCCCTTCCCAGTGCCCAGAGCCATGTCATCACTCTAGGAGTTCACTTTGTAGGAACTGTGGGGAATCTGAGAAGTGGGCATCTGTCCCTTAAATTCTGTCATTTCACAGCCAGTGAATGGCTGCAGAGGATTAGACAAGGGCCAGGGAATGATCATGTTATATTGGTTGTGGGAGTATAGACTGCCTGGGGTCCTTCCCCTTTGAGTTCCCAATAACAGAGAGTGAAGACAAACTGAGAAACAGGCATGATACAGCTGCCATTGTGATAAAGTTGTCTGGAACACATCCCTGTTCAGGAGAAAAAGGTACGTGCCACGTGCACCTAATTAATCAGAACAGGTGTCACAGGACTTTTACTCATAACAGAGAAGATCGTCTGCCTGCTTCTGGGCTACACTCCTTACCCCCTTTAAAGAGGAAATCAGCTTTCACTGACATTCCACCAGAACTAACCACCCTCCACATCTGTTCCCTGTCCACAAAGGAGTGATGTGAAAAATGAAGAAACTCTTTGTCTCAAGATATGCTGGAAGTCCACCAGGAGATATTGGACAAGATGAAGTGGGTCTAAAGAACTGCTTTTCCACATAAGGCAGAACAGTTTAAGACATATTGGGAAACTGAGGCCTGTCTTGGTTGAAGTTACATGGATGCCCATCACTGTCAAAGCCAAGGCAACTGTTATCTGAACTGAGACATCAGCTGTGAGCTGGAAGGAGTGGAGAAGGTCTGGACTGCAGCAGTTAGAGTAACTTCCTGCCTAGCTCTCAGAGGAAATTTCACTGCAGGTGTGACCACACACAGTCCCATTGAATACTTTTCTACTAAGACTATCTCTCCCCATGGCCCAGTTAGATACAGTATGCCCCAGTCCAAACCCCTCAGAAAGACATGGGGTGGGGGCAAGCTTCGGGTACCTAAGAAACACAATACGGGGCCAGGTCCTCCTCATGACCCTTCCTGTGTCACCACCAAGAGATCACCCACACTTTCTACACACACGTTTCAAAGTGGCTTATCTTCCTTCTAGAAATAATCAAGCCTGCCTGCTGCCATCCTTTCTCCATACCCTGGGCAATTTCCCTTGATCCACTTCAATGAACCCTCCTCCCCAGTGCAGTCTCGTTTCTTCAGGCCCTTCAGTCCCCCCAGATGTCCTTATGGGTCCAGGGCTCCCTCCTTCCTCAACTTCAGTTCAACCATGTGCCCACAGTGAAATGTCACATGTGGACTCAAACGTCTGAGAAATGGCAGGGAACACAACACCAGCCTATGGGCTTACCTCCTTCTGAAGCCATTCCCACAGGCTTGGACACAGACCACTGCTGCCTGGTAGCCTCAATGAGAAAAGTCAAGACCAAGACCCAGAGAGGGACCTGCTCCAGCAGATGCTCAGCATCCAAGTAAAGGAGGGAAATGTTTGAATTCAAACAGTAGAATGTGGAACTGAAACATTCTGCAGCGGGGGAGGGGCAGAAGGCAGGTGGACCTGGGTGGGGTGAGCAGACATTCCATGAACGGCTCTGGCAGGAAGGTGAGAACCAGAAGTTCCTTCCACATTACATCCTGGTGACACAGTTGGTGTCTGCCTCTTTATCAGTTTATCAATTGTTTCTCAGTTTCACAGCACCAAGGTTGGACTTGATCTTCCACCTATTTCACTTCTCTTTCCATCAACCTAGTTTTGTGTCCCTCAACTCACTCAGCTTCCTAACTGGATCTTGACTTACTTCAACAGAGACTAGGCTTTCAGACAAGTTCAGAAGAACTTTTAGTCTTATAAACCCTTGGGTATTAATGGCTACATTCAACTGAAAGTTTGAAATTAGGATTGTCTCAGCAGATGCAGGGTGTTTGGTTGCTGTATGTACATCATTCCTAAGGAAGCAGTCCTTGTGCCCCAACCAACATTCAGTAGGACTTTCCTTACTAACGATCCTTTTTGCTGGAAAATGCCCATCTATCAGAAAACCATCATGCAGCCCACATGTCTAAGACCAGAATTCACTGTGTTTCTCATAGCATTACATTGTTGTTAAATATTTAGTTTTTTATCTTTTAAATGATTTTAGTATAATACTTTAAACAAGTAACACCTTCTCATGGTTCAAAATCAAATTGTGAGAAATGGAATATACAGTGACATAGTTTCACCTCTTTCCCCACTTCAATTCAATCTTTCTTTCCCAGAGGAAACCAGAGTTATCTGTTTCATTAAAATCTTTCCAGAGATGTGTTTTGCAACTAAAAAATGTCTCCAGTTTTTTTTTCTGGTTGAAAATTCATATATGTTGCAATATATCCAAGTATATTTTCAATGATTGTTTTTGTACTTTGTATTACAGCCCCTCTGTCTCTGGACTTAATTCCTAGAACAAGAATTTCCACCGTCTTTTAAATTTCAAATTACCTGAAAAGGTAGGATGGCCAGATCAAGCAAATAAAAATAATAAGTGCCTAAATGAATTTGATTTTTGAATTTCACATAAACAACGGAATAGTTTTTAGTCTAGTTGTGCCCTATGCAATATTTTTGACATAGTTTTATGCAAATTATTTTCCTCATTATCTGATATCTGCATTTAACAAAATCTGTATTTTATCTGGCAGTACTACCAAAAAAGTAACATAGTAAGCTATTATTCGTCATTCTTCTGAGAAAGAGGGGCTTCCCTTGTGACTCAGACAGTAAAGAATCTGCTTGCCATGCAGGAGACTGTTTCGATCCGTGGGTCGGGAAGATCCCCTGGGGAAGGAAATGGCAATCCACTCCATTATTCTTGCCTAGAGAATTCCTGGTGGGCACAGTCCATGGGGCTGCAAAGAGTCGGACACGACTGAGCGACTACAGTTTACACTATGAGAAAGAGAACTGGGAGTGAAGAGACTGAAGTGCGCATCTTGGGTCCAACACAAAACACAACTGCAAACACACAAAATTTGCAGACTCTGGATGAAATGGATTTGGAAGAGCCATCACATGGCATTGAAAGTTTAGGCTTAGTAGGACTAAGGACAGAAATAAGGAACAAGAAGGTTAAAAACTCTTCTCTTTCCTTGTGTTTAAAAGACTAACTATCCCAGAGCACTGGTTTTTCTAGATGTTAAAAATCTATTACCCATGAAATGGACGTGCACCTTGAGAAAAATGCCAAAAAGTTTATCTAGCAATGTCCAATCCTCCTTCACACAAATCCACTTCCATCTAAATCCTAGCCTGCAAATCCTGCTTATAAACTTGTGAATTTCCTGTCTGTATTATATACCCTTGCTCTTTAGAACCTGGGCTCATCATTGGATATGGACCCACCTGCCTGGAAATAATAGGAGCATCTCTTTTTTAAATAATTTGCCTGATTCTTATTTTCGTATTGAGAATCAATGTCAGTTTATCACTATCAAAATGATATGAAAGAATATTCGCTTTTTGTGTTGTGAGATGAAAGGATTTTAGGAATCTTGTCAAGGGATATGAAGGGTGAAAACTTCAGAGGACTTCAACCAGATCTCTTGGGAGACAAGAGTGACTCCCTGCAATAGCAGGGATTGTGGGGTATTGGGGAAAGAAAGAGAGGTTTAGAAGGACAGTTCCATATGGTGAAAAAGACTCCTGTTGGTGCTTATGAAGTTCCTTGCCCCTTGCAAGGAAAAATGGACTCAAAAGGTGAGAAGATGAGGTGAGAGTTTTTAAAGTAATATCATAGTGAACTTTATATCAAGAAACTCCTGTTGGGGACTGAAAAAATAACTTGGAAATATGGCCCAGTACCTGGACTTTTATCATGAAGGAAAACATAAATGATATTCAGCCAATGCTAGACTTGATGCTTGATGGTGAGGCAGAATACAAGAAAGGAAAGCTTTCTTGATGCTTTCTCCCCTTGTTCAGTCCTTCAACCAGTTACAAGATTCTCACTCATAACTCTGATAAAGTATGTGAATGAGGCCTCTCAGGGCCACTGATACAAAAATTGCATTATGTAAAAGTTATCTGATCTCAATTCTGCAATCATTTTTGTACTACTTCAAAATACTACACCCCAGAGACAGATATAATCAAATCAGCCCAAATATGATTTGGGAAGACCAGACAAGGAAGGAAGTATAAAATTCCTTTAAATCATGATCTCTGACTTCCTGCAGAGGTGCTGGGGGCAGGCATTGATCACAGAGAAAAAGTGTCTCTGGACATGGATCACAAGCATCAGAAGACAGTTCATCTTCCACACCACTATAGAACATTAAAGACAGGAAGAGATACAATGTTTATGTCTTGTGGCCTTTTCAAGTCTGCACTTGGAAGCTCTTAGTACAGTTAAATTTGAGGGATCTTCAGAAGCTTTCCGTTGAGTGAGAAATGCTCTAATCTTGCAATTGACCAGAAAGAGGATTTGCTGATTGAGGTTTCTTCGGCAAGCATTACACAGTCAGGTCAATAAGTTGATTACTATTTATTTTTTTATTGCCAACTGAAATTTTGCAATATATTACCAAAAAAGGGGGAGAGTAAAATTGTTCCCATAGTATTAATACCTGTTGTGTTTAAATTGAATCAGATTGTAACCCTTACTCAGGGTTATAACAAAAACTTTACAAAGGAAACACTCAATATTTACTGAAAAAAACTCCATGTATTAAATACACTACAAAAAAATATTCTAGTAGAGTATATGCATTTGGAAGAACTCTAGAAATAGAATCAGGAGAAAGCATCTTAAGGGTGTTCCCAGGTCTGAAACTCTTTGCTAGAATTGTTCTTTAACGGAAACGTCCAGCTTGCTAGGAAAAAGACCTACTGGCTTTTGACAGGCATAAACAAGAAGCAAGGAACTGCAGTCTGAAGGTCATGGAAGCATTTGCTCCAATTTGAGGATATTGTGATAAGGATGGAGCTCTCCAAAACTCTTTGCATCTAAGCGCAAGGACTTCACGTGTGCAATTTAAAACTCACAAGTGCTCATCTCACGAGAGCTAGTTTTAAGAGAGTACCACAACGTTTCCAGCAAGAGACATAGCCAGCAAGGAGACAAGCTCCTCAGGATACCCCGACCCTCCGTTTCTCTCCTCTCCAGCAGGGACTTAAAAGGACAGTTTCCCACAGGACCCTAGGGGCTCTAGGGCACTCCAAGTGTGGTAGCCTAATGGCTCTTCTAAGGGTCTGTTGAGGCTGTCTGCTCAGGAAAACAGGAGCGCATGCGCGAGCTTGGAGGGCGGGGCCCCAACGGCTGCCTCAGCCGCGGGCGGGACCTCTGAAGGCCGCCTCCAGAGTCACCCTGGAGGTAAGGGGTGGAGGGACCCTTCAACCTGCGGCTGTCACTCTCTGACTGCTGTTCACCCTGTCGGGTATTTGTGCCTTTGTCTGTGTAGGGGAGACTCCTCACAATGTGGATTCATGCCCCTAAAGAGCTCCGTTCCCTTTGCTGTGTTTACACTAGGGTTATTGGCCGTGGGGGAGCAGGCTGCAAGAACGGTTCAGTGACTGTGGGCCTAAGTTGTGGGATGAAGAGTGTGCGAGAGCCGTTAAACAGGTGCCATTCTGTCCAACGTGTTCTGAAGAGTACGAAAGCTAGACGGAAGTTCTTCCGATTTGAAAGCCCTCATCAGGTTCCTAAGAACTAGCACAGGTTATAGGAAAATGAGTGGAAAGTGAGTGAAATCATAGTTTCACTGATGTCTTCATTTTTAACGTAATCGATTGTTCAATTGATTTGGACACAAATGTTCAAACTGCACTCTTTGTCTATGATAGAAGAAACTTTGCTGAATGTAGTAATAAACATTGATTCATAGTCTGATGTCAATTCAGTATTGATTTACAAGCATAGATGGGGTTCGTGTATAATCAGTTGGTTGGTGGGAATCTGATATGTAATCAAATGTGTGGGTTGGTTTTGTTTGTGAATATTTGTGTTTAAGGGGAAGTTATGTTTTTGTGAGAATGTGTAAGGTAAATCTTTGAAGGGTATTTGAAGGGTATTGAGATTTACGGAGACATACTCAAGGAGTTAGTTAGTGGTTGCTGCTGCTGCTGCTGCTAAGTCGCTTCAGTCCTGTCCGACTCCTTGCGACCCCATGGACTGCAGCCTACCAGGCTCCTCTGTCCATGAGATTTTCCAGGCAAGAGTACTGGAGTGGGGTGCCATTGCCTTCTCTGTAGTTAGTGGTTAGGTGTTTGTAATTTGGTATTTGGGGAATATTTTTACATGTGTCTTTTTCACCCATGAATTTGGGAATTTCTGTGTCTCATGATGGATTTGCATAAGCATAAGGACAGTGTTAGGAAAAGGACTGGTGTGTATTAGTTTGGGTATACTATCTGTTTTGTGTATTTGGTGAATGTAGGATGATCATTTGTGTATTCAGGATATCATTTGTGCAATGTGTATGTTGTAGGGCTTATGTGGTTTGTGTGTCTGTATTTTCAGGAGCTGTGCATGTATCTTTTGCTGTGTAGGGGGAAGTCTGTGGCTATTTTATGGAACTGATAGATGTAGGTGTGTTGTGTTTGTATAATACTGCATTATGCAGGATGGAAGAATTAATTCTGTGTGAGAGTTTGGGAATGTGGGGTTATGCATATGCAGGTAGTGTGGGATGTGTATTTGAAACAGAGAGTATATGTAGTTATATGTTTGCTTATTTTTAGTGCAGTGGGTAATTGTTCTATTTGGAGCTTGTGGAGAGTTGTATGTAAAGTAAGTTTGTGTGTGTATTCAAAGGCATGGCCATTTGGAGGAATATCTGCTAGTGCTATGTTTTTGTATTTTTCAGTAGGGGCCTCTTAGGCTTATGTATTTTGAGAAGTGAGTATACGTGTGTCTGATGAGAAGGTAAGGTTCCAGGTTTATACACAGGAGTTGGAGAATTGCACTTATATGTATTAGGAATATGTGACATGGTTATTTGTTAGTATTTGCAGATGTATGAGCTGGCTCCTACTAGCTAGGGATCATTTGGTATGTGGAAGTTATTTCATAGATGGTTTCCTGGAGATACTTCTATGTATGTTACTTGTGAATAGTAATTTGTGTGTATGTCATCAAAGGGTGTATGAATTATCAAAGTTTGTTCAGGAGGTATGGAGTTGTTAAGAGTATTCTAAGTGCATTTCTTTGGAAACTGCTAGGGTCCCTTATGATTATATAGTGGAAGTGAGAAATAGATTTAACGGACTAGATCTGATAGACAGAGTGCCTGATGAACTATGGATGGAGGTTTGTGACATTGTACAGGAGACAGGGATCAAGACCATCCCCATGGAAAAGAAATGCAAAAAAGCAAAATGGCTGTCTGGGGAGGTCTTACAAATAGCTGTGAAAAGAAGATAAGCAGAAAGCAAAGTAGAAAAGGAAAGATATTCCCATTTGAATGCAAAGTTCCAAAGAATAGCAAGGAGAGATAGAAAACCTTCCTCAGTGATCAATGCAAAGAAATAGAGGAAAACAACAGAATGGTAAAGACTACAGATCTCTTCAAGAAAATTAGAGATACCAAGGGAACATTTCATGCAAAGATGGGCTCGATAAAGGACAGAAATGGTCTGGACCTAACAGAAGCAGAAGATATTAAGAAGAGGTGGCAAGAATACCAGAAGAACTGTATAAAAAAGATCTTCACGACACAGATAATCACAATGGTGTGATCACTCACTTAGAGCCAGACATCCTGGAATGTGAAGTCAAGTGGGCCTTAGAAAGCATCACTACGAACAAAGCTAGTGGAGGCGATGGAATTCCAGTAGAGCTATTTCAAATCCCGGAAGATGATGCTGTGAAAGTGCTGCATTCAATATACCAGCAAATTTGGAAAACTCAGCAGTGGCCACAGGACTGGAAAAGGTACATTTTCATTCCAATCCCAAAGAAAGGCAATGCCAAAGAATGCTCAAACTACCGCACAATTGCACTCATCTCTCACGCTAGTGAAGTAATGCTTAAAATTCTCCAAATCAGGCTTCAGCAATACATGAACCGTGAACTTCCAGATGTTCAAGCTGATTTTCAAAAAGGCAGAGGAACCAGAGATCAAATTGCCAACATCTGCTGGATCATGGAAAAAGCAAGAGAGTTCCAGAAAAACATCTATTTCTGTTTTATTGACTATGCCAAAGCCTTTGACTGTGTAGATCACAATAAACTGTGGAAAATTCTTCAAGAGATGGGCATACCAGACCACCTGAACTGCCTCTTGAGAAACCTATATGCAGGTCAGGAAGCAACAGTTAGAACTGGAAATGGAACAACAGACTGGTTCCAAATAGGAAAAGGAGTGTGTCAGGGCTGTATATTGTCATCCTGCTTATTTAACTTATATGCAGAGTACATCATGAGAAACGGTGGGCTGGAAGAAGCACAAGCTGGAATTAAGATTGCCGGAAGAAATATCAATCACCTCAGATATGCAGATGACACCACTTTTATGGCAGAAAGTGAAGAGGAACTAAAAAGCCTCTTGATGAAAGTGAAAGAGGAGAGCGAAAAACTTGGCTTAAAGCTCAACAGTCGCAAAGAGTCGACTACGACTGAGCAACTGAACTGAGGGTGTTTATACATGTGTTTGGTAGTAGATAGTAAGAGGTGGTCTGTGTATATTAGCATGAGGGTATATATATATTTATATAGTGTCCTTTGTTTATATGTTTGTGGAGCAGTGGAGAGGTTGTATTCTGGAGAGGTAGTGTTTGAGGGGGATCTCTATGTTCAGAGGTTGGGAATATTTGCACATCTGTGTCCATAGGTGTGTGAAAATTGCATTTGTATATTAGAGAACAGAAATTGTTGGTGTTTTTGTCTTTTGTGTGTGTCTTAGCATTTGGGATGTATACTCATGAGTAATTTATAGATGTGTGTATTTGTGAGCATAGGAGGCTTAGCATCCTGTTTGTGTTTATTTCAAAATATAACGCCTGAAGAATTTAGTAGTGTTGCTTGATTGTGTGTTCTCAGTACTGGTAAGTTGGACTTAGTTCAGTTCAGTTCAGTCGCTCAGTCATGTCCGACTCTTTGCAACCCCATGAATCGCAGCACGCCAGGCCTCCCTGTCCATCACCAACTCCTGGAGTTCACTCAGACTCATGTCCATCGAGTCAGTGATGCCATCCAGCCATCTCATCCTCTGTCGTCCCCTTCTCCTCCTGCCCCCAATCCCTCCCAGCATCAGAGTCTTTTCCAATGAGTCAACTCTTCGCATGAGATGGCCAAAGTACTGGAATTTCAGCTTCAGCATTATTCCCTCCAAAGAAATCCCAGGGCTGACCTCCTTCAGAATGGACTGGTTGTATCTCCTTGCAGTCCAAGGGACTCTCAAGAGTCTTCTCCAACACCACAGTTCAAAAGCATCAATTCTTCGGTGCTTAGCTTTCTTCACACTCCAACTCTCACATCCACACATGACCACAGTAAGACCATAGCCTTGACTAGACGGACCTTAGTCGGCAAAGTAATGTCTCTGCTTTTGAATATGCTATCTAGGTTGGTCATAACTTTTCTTCCAGGGAGTAAGTGTCTTTTAATTTCATGGCTGCAATCGCCATCTGCAGTGGTTTTGGAGCCCCCCAAAATAAAGTCTGCCACTGTTTCCCCATCTATTTTCCATGAAGTGATGGGACCAGATGCCATGATGTTCGTTTTCTGAATGTTGAGCTTTAAGCCAACTTTTTCACTCTCCTCTTTCACTTTCATCAAGAGGCTCTTTAGTTCCTCTTGACTTTCTGCTGTAAGGGTGGTGTAATCTGCATATCTGAGGTGAATGATATTTCTCCCAGCAATCTTGATTCCAGCTGTGCTTCATCCAGGCCAGCGTTTCTCTTGATGTACTCTGCATATAAGTTAAATATAGTTAACTCTATAACATCATGGGTTTGAACCACATGGGTCCATTCCTAGTGGATTTTTTTTTCAGTAAATACTACAGTACTACTACATGATCCATGGATACAGAAGCATTGAATGGAGGGTTGGTACCCTAATCCCCAAGTTGTTCAAGGTTCAGCTGTATTCGATAAGTGTAGGTTGTTTGTGGCTGTGTGTATCTGAGTCCCTGGGGCTATGAGCTAAGTATTCTGGCAGATGTGAGAGTTCAGTAGATGGTGTAGGTTATGTGTATGTTCAGAAATCTGGAGTGTATGTATTTTAGGGCTATGAATTGCATGTGGGTCTTTTGGGAGTTGCTCATGAAACAGTTGTGTACCTCATGAGCCTATGTGTATATGTGTATAGTGTGTACATATGAGTGGTATATTAGTTGCACATGTTTGTGTTCAGGCCCATGTTGTGTGTGTATATGTATATAGTTGTAAGAGTGGCATGTGAATATTCAGTGTGAGTAGGTTTTCATCTATAAAAATTTATGTTGTAAGAGGTGGTCTCTGTATATTTTTTCGAGATGAGAGTAGAAATGTACATGTGTGTTTAGAATATATGTGTATGGATATACATACATACACATATATATGAATATGTATGTTGTGTCCTTTTGCTTATATATCTGTGATGGGAGTTGAGGGGCCTACTCTGGGTATAAGTGGATCATGTGCACATACTCCTATGAAAAGATTTGGGATGTGTTGAAACTGGTTCATACTAGCTTGGGATAGTCAGTGGTGCCTATCTCCTCCCAGTTCTGTGTTCAGTGATGTCAACTAGGTAGCTTGAAACTGATTGTGCTGGGAATATTTATACCATGTAGACACCACAAATGAAGTCTTTCCTACCTTTCTCAGAGAGGTTTTTATTAAGCATTTACCAGCACACCACTGATGTGTGTGTTTAGATGTATGTATGTGTGATGTAAGAATATTTGGGCATCAGTGGGAATGTGTGGGACACTTATGTGGTTGTGAGTGGGGCTTCTGGGGTTGTAAGTGTGAATGGATCCTTGTCATTCTGAATCACTGCATTGTTCCTATCAGGTTGGTCAAAGAATTCCCGTAAATGTTGGGGATTCCCAGCAGAAATCATGCAGATGGATAGAGGGGTACTTTAGGCAGGTGGACACTCCTTCAGCATTTGTATGGTCCTAGCATCTGGGCCCCTAGAAGGGTAGGTCTGGTGGGCAGATGACCTTGTAGAGGAGAAGCTTCACAGGTACATTGTTGGTGTGACAGGCAGCAGTCAAAAGTCATTGGGCTTCCTGGATAAGAAGTCAGATAACCAAGTGCTCTCCCAGGAAAACCCCCTGAGAGTTGGTTGGACAGCTCTAAGTATTGCTGGCTCTTCTGTGACACAGGTGATGGGCAAGCACACATTCCACGCTGGGTCTAGGTGTTGAAAGTCTACAAAGCCATGTATCCCTGACCCCAACTGCCCCAAGGTGATGGGGGCTATTATCAGGCAGGTCAGCTGTATCACTAGGTCTCAACCAACCTAGCTCCATGGAAACCCAAGTTCTCAGGGTAAGGCAGGACCTCTAGGGATCAATGGGCTGAAAAGGATGGAGGTGGGGAGACTTTGTCCCTGAGGGACAGTTGAGGACTGAGACCTGCAGAGACTGGGGAGTCCCACTCTGAGGAGATATGGCACTGATATTCCCAAATCCTTTAGTCATGTTCTCTGGTCTTTTCTGAAGGCTGAGGATGCTTCTAGCAGTGGGAAGCTCATCTCAGTTTCATGTTTCTCTGATAGGATAAAGTGACTTTTTTTTTTTTTTTAAGTATTCCGCAGCAAGCTGCAAAGTCATCAGATGGAGCCATGTGATCAGTGTGGCCACCAGCTGACCCCATAGTCACATTCTGCCTCCCTCCTAAGAATTTCTGAACCTTCTTAATGGTGAGTCTTCTGGCCTTTTCTCCCTCATTGCGAATCCTCCTGCCAACAAAACATGCTGTGAACTTTAATAAAAGGATAACTCAACTGTAACTGGAATCTGGAAGGCCTGTAGAGGGAGCTACCATCATCAAATACCCTAGCAGGAAGAGGTCATTACTGATCCCAGCAGGAAGACTGATACCTTGCAATCCCAAACAGGAAGTGCAGCTATGTTACTACCCCAGCTGGAGGAGGGAAGATTTCCTTTTTGGCCAACAACAAACTCAGCTAACAGAAAGTTTTGCCATCAGAAGCCATTGTCACCTGAACTTTTACTTTTCCCCACTGGAACTTTGATCGCTTCCTTTCCTTGTCCTACCTTCCTTATTTTAAGAGCATTCCATGATGTGCAGCCCCTTGGAGTATATCTCCTGTCTTCCACATGAGATGCTGCCTGATTCATGAATCATTTACTAGAGTCAGTATGTTATAAATTCAGAGTAAATCTTCAAATTTACTCAGTTAAATATTGTTTTTTTTTTTTTTTTTAATATATTAGTGGCGGTGATGGAATCTGAAAGGAATGTCTAATGATATTTGGGGACAAGGAGAAACAGGTGTGATGTCTAGAAATCCTTTGAATTCACTGTCTTTCTTGCCATTCCTGGAGGTTGTCTTGGTTTGAGCTCCATTCTCTTTGCATTTGTGCTCCCAGTCTGATTGGCTTTCCTTTACAGGGCAGGTCAGTTTGGCTGGTAGGGGATTCTGCCTGAGGCCAAATCCCTAGCCTTTCAGATCAAAATTGCCAGGGCACAGTAATATCTCTTGGTTATTACCAATCTATTTTTGAGTAGTAAATCCTAGCCCCTAATTTTGTTCCCTGGGAACTGCGGACAGTTTAGTCTGTACTTTCCCATCTGTTTGGAATCAGCATTGGCCCCCAGATTCCATGTTGGGAACTATTGGTGACTGCCATAGTTCTCCTTTTTGTTTGGAATTAGTTTGTAGTCCCAATTCCTTGGAATTTGCTAGTTTGACCATTTCCCCCACTCCAATGTTCCCTGGAAATTGGTGTTGGTGCAGGCCAGGCCTTCTTTTGGCCGAGACATAGTAGCATCTCTTGGTTACTGCTGATATATTAAGGCCCAGGTATATTTGCTGTGTTTTGGGTTGGCAAAGGCTAGCTAAGGAAATGGGAGCCTTTATCACAATTCATTATGCTACCTTCTGGCATACTTGCTTATTTTATATTTAAGAACTGTAGTCCTGGAGGCTGTAGAGACCTAGAAGGATGGCAAAATTTTAGTGATTTTGGTCTAGAATTACAGCGGCCATTGTGGAGAGTGTTCCAATCAGACAGGATTGTTCATTTAAGGAAAACACTAGAGCAGGGGATCCCATATGGACAGGGAGAATGAGATGCCTACTTTAATGGGTATGTGAAAACTTACAAGCCTTCAAAATTCCAAAATACCTTCATTTAAAAACTCAGTACAAAAAGCTAATGAAAAATTAAAGAGAGAAAGTTACCTGAAATAGAAGATCATCGGACAGCTATGACTGTGGACTCAAGTCCTACTGTTCCACCATATCATTTTCCAATCCCTGGTGGCTCAGATGGTAAAGAATTCACCTACAATATGGGAGACCTGAGTTCAATCCCTGGGTCATACAGATCCCCTGGAGAAGGCAATGGCAACCCACTCCACTATTCTTGCCTAGGAGAATCCCATGGACAGAGGAGCCTGGTGGGATATAGTCCATGGGGTCACAAAGAGTCAGACACGACTGAGTGACTGATTTAATGTTTTACTAACTTTTTGACTGAACTACTTTTCTATTCCAACGAGAATATTCAACAATTGCTATTTAAAATAAAACTAACTGAGGTTGCAGGCAAACCTCCTCAGATATCTTCTCTCCCTTGGTTAAAGACTGAACTGAGAGCTCTAGGCAAAGAATTCTCTAAACCTAAGGAGGAACCCCAAAAGTTTTTGAAGAGTTTGGAGTCATTTTCAGGGCCAAATTGCTAGATCTTTCTCAGCTTGTACACATGTTGGTCCTCTCCCCCTCACTCCGTGGCCAGATTCACTTCCCGTGGCTGCAAGTAATAGTGCCTAATAGAGGGAGCGTTATCTTGGAGGGCAGGGGTCCAGGTTTGTCCTGTAGCTCTCCCATGCTTTAAACAACAAGCATGGTGTACTCAGATTAGAACTGCAGCATGTAAGGAAGAAAGTTCAGGCCCTCTTCTCTGGGAACAGCCCAGAAACCTAATCCAGAAAGGCCGTTTCTGAATAGCTCACAAGTCTCTTTGTACCCTCCCCACTACTACCATGGGCTTCCCTAGTGGCTCAAATGGTAAAGAATCTCCCTGCAATGCAGGAGACCTGGGTTCAGTTCCTGGGTTGGGAAGATCCCCTGGAGAAGGAAATGGCAACCCATTCTAGTATTCTTGCCTGGAGAATCCCATGGATAGAGGAGCCTGGCGGGCTACAGTCCATGGGGTTGCAAAGAGTCGGACACGACTGAGCTACTAACGTTTTCACTTTCCACTACTACCTGCAGAGCCAAGTAGATCAAGCACCCTTAGTTCAGTTGTGAACTGGATATATTCTAATACTCTGCGTGTGTACCTGTGTCCATGTTTACGATGGAGCTATGTGTTTACTGTCTATTTCCACATATTGTAAATCTATAAGAGCGGTCTTTGCCATGTTCATTGATGCCTGATGAATAATTGAATGAAGAAATGATGATGGTTGTCATAGTTTGGATTTTTTTGA
Source organism: Redunca redunca (assembly GCA_006410935.1). NCBI lineage: Eukaryota > Metazoa > Chordata > Mammalia > Artiodactyla > Bovidae > Redunca > Redunca redunca. Next base: position 490,903 of record SJYQ01002488.1, read on the forward strand.
AAACAGAATCAGAGAGTTTAGGGAACAGAATATTTACTAAGCAATAACTGTGAGGAGTAGAAACAGAAAGGATTGGGCAGAGGGGCTGTTGAACAGTGACTCAAACTCTAAAACAGCTTCACACTACCCCATGGGACCTGAGAAGCCAGACTCTCTCTTCAGAGAGGTCGTCAGTTGGAAGGAGTGGGCCAGGCATTTCTAACTATGCCACCATCACTCCATCAGACATGAACTTTCTTGGAAGGGGAATGACTGTTAGGCAAGACAGCTCTCTAGTTCAGCAGTCCCTGAAGGAACTGGGAGCTGACACTGCCTCCCAAATATACACTCATCAACTCAGGACACAAGGCCTTCCCTGAAGAGAAATCCAGGTGGCCCATGTCCATGTCACCAAATTCATCCCCTTTACAGCTTGCAGCTGTTTCTTTACAGGGATTCTGAGTGTGGTTGTGTCTTTGCTGATGCTGCTGCTTCTAAGTCTCTTCAGTCATGTCTGACTCTGTGCGACCCCATAGACAGCAGCCCACCAGGCTCCCCCATCCCTGGGATTCTCCAGGCAAGAGTACTGGAGTGGGTTGCCATTGCCTTCTCCAGTTGTGTCTTTAGGGTGGTAGAAATTGTATGTGTGTGTGTCGGGGCTGTGTCTATGTGCATAAACATGGTTTGTATGTGTGAAGTAAGGGATTGTGGAGGGTTGTGCTTATGTTGGAGGGAAGTTGGAATGGCCCCTAGAATGTTGGGGTGAGGTGTGTTCGCAGGGGGATATCTGGTGTGTTACATCAAGAATATGTAGATTATGACCTGCTGAGTGAGGAAGCACAAGCCCCACTCAGCATCCAAACTCCCATCTTCAGGAAATGAAACCCTAAGTGTTGTTTTGATTGAAGGCATAGTTTCAGTACATACCCACAAAGGAAGTAAAGTCACAAGAGTTATTAGTGTCAGACCCTGGAACTGGGGAGTAGTGGGGGTGGGTTGGGCAAGGAGATGGGAAAAGGCAATCCTCTGCCCAGGTTATGAGCCAGCAAGAGGGAGAAAGCAGGGTAGCATGCATCTATTAATTATTAGGTGTTTGGGGTGGAAGTCACTAAACTTTGGTGGGCTCAACTGTAAGTGGCTACTTTAAAAGGTGTCCCAGGAAAAGTCAAACTGAACTTGGAGCAAGAATTCTAAGCTCAGGGTGTAAAAACAGTTATGAGACTCAGAACATACCTTGGTTTTCCAAAACTCAAAGGCACAGCGGAGAGCAGCCTGGCAATTGTAGCACCATCTTACCCTGAAGCGGCAAGTGTTGTATACAGTAATCAAGCAAGGAGGCCTTGGGGTAGACATATAGTTAGCTCTGCAAAATGCTACTTGAAGTGGTCATCAGCAGGGTATTTAGATAAGCAAACATTCAATTCAGCAACCAAGTCCCAGTGCGTGTCTCCCTTGATGTCATCTTGTCTATAGTGGAAGGTTGTGGAGGAGCATTCAGGATGAGGTTGTGTCCAGTCATGTCCTGGGCTGGGGTGTTGTCAGAGCATGAATCCTTATGTCCCAATCCACCCATGTTGTCTTCTCTCAGACTGTTATGTCCTGCACTTTTGTGGGCTGAAGCATTGTATCTCCACTGTTGTCTCAGGTGAAGGGAGCCATCTCAAAGGCTCCTAACATAATGGTTCTGCCAGGGAGCCTCTGAGGAGGGGAACTGAGTGGCCAAGGGGTCTAATAGGGCCCTGATTAGGGTATGCTTGCACTGTCAGGACTGAACATCAGAGTGCATGTAGCTTTTCAAGTTAGAGTTTTCATCTTTTCTAGATATTTGCCCAGGAGTGGGATTGCAGGATCATATGGTTACTCTATTTTAGGTTATTAAGGAACTTTCATATTGTTCTCTATAGTGGCTGCAACAATTTACATTCATTGCCAATAGTGTAGGAGGGTTCCCTTTTCTTCATACCTTCTCCAGTGTTTATTTGTAGACTTTTTGTTGGTAAACATTCTGACCAGTGTGAAGTGATTGAAGCTCTGATTTTCATTTCTCTAATAATTAGGAAAGACTAGAGATCTCTTCAAGAAAATTAGAGATACCAAGGGAACATTTCATGCAAAAATGGCCTCAATAAAGGACAGAAATGGTATGACCTAACAGAAGCAGAAGATATTAAGAAGAGGTGGCAAGAATACCAGAAGAACTGTACAAAAGAAGATCTTCACGACCCAGATAATCACGATGGTGTGATCACTCACCTAGAGCCAGACATCCTGGAATGTGAAGTCAAGTGGGCCTTAGAAAGCATCACTACGAACAAAGCTAGTGGAGGAGATGGAATTCCAGTTGAGCTCTTTCAAATCCTAGAAGATGATGCTGTGAAAGTGCTGCACTCAATATGCCAGCAAATTTGGAAAACTCAGCAGTGGCCACAGAACTGGAAAAGGTCCGTTTTCATTCCAATCCCAAAGAAAGGTACTGCTAAAGAATGCTTAAACTACCGCACAATTGCACTCATCTCCCACGCTAGTAAAGTAGTGCTCAAAATTCTCCAAGCCAGGCTTCAGCAATACGTGAACCGTGAACTTCCAGATATTCAAGCTGGTTTTAGAAAAGGCAGAGGAACCAGAGATCAAATTGCCAACATCTGCTGGATCATGGAAAAAGCAAGAGAGTTCCAGAAAAACATCTATTTCTGCTTTATTGACTATGCCAAAGCCTTTGACTGTGTGGGTCACAATAAACTGTGGAAAATTCTTCAAGAGATGGGAATACCAGACCACCTGACCTGCCTCTTGAGAAACCTATATACAGATCAGGAAGCAACAGTTAGAACTGGACATGGAACAACAGACTGGTTCCAAATAGGAAAAGGAGTCCATCAAGGCTATATATGGTCACCCTGCTTATTTAACTTATATGCAGAGTACATCATGAAAAACGCTGGGCTGGAAGAAACACAAGCTGGAATCAAGATTGCCAAGAGAAATATCAGTAACCTCAGATATTCAGATGACACCACCCTTATGGCAGAAAGTCAAGAGGAACTAAAAAGCCTCTTGATGAAAGTGAAAGAGGAGAGTGAAAAGTTGGCTTAAAGCTCAATATTCAGAAAACGAAGATCATGGCATCTGGTCCCATCAATTCATGGCAAGTACATGGGGAAACAGTGGAAACAGTGTCAGACTTTATTTTTGGGGGCTCCAAAATCATTGCAGATGGTGATTGCAGCCATGAAATTAAAAGACGCTTACTCCCTGGAAGGAAAGTTATGACCAACCTAGATTGCATATTCAAAAGCAGAGACATTACTTTGCCGACTAAGGTCCGTCTAGTTAAGGCTATGGTTTTTCCAGTAGTCATGTATGGATGTGAGAGTTGGACTGTGAAGAAGGGTGAGTGCTGAAGAATTGATGCGTTTGAACTGTGGTGTTGGAGAAGACTCTTGAGAGTCCCTTGGACTGCAAGGAGATCCAACCAGTCCATTCTAAAGGAGATCAGCCCTGGGTGTTCTTTGGAAGGAATGACGCTAAAGCTGAAACTCCAGTACTTTGACCACCTCATGCGAAGAGTTGACTCATTGGAGAAGACTGATGCTGGGAGGGATTGGGGGCAGGAGGAGAAGGGGATGACAGAGGATGAGATGACTGGATGGCATCACTGACTTGATGGACGTGAGTCTGAGTGAACTCCGGGAGCTGGTGATGGACAGGGAGGCCTGGCGCGTTGCGATTCATGGGGTCGCAAAGAGTCGGACATGACTGAGCGACTGAACTGAACTGAATAATTAGCTATGTTGAGCATATTTTCATGTGCCTGTTGGTCATCTGTATGTCTTCTTTGGAGAAATGTCCATTTAGGTCATCTTTTGATTTGGTTGCTTTTTTTTCATACTAAGCTATATAAGCTGTTTGTATATTTTGAAAATTAAGCCCTTGTTGGTTGTATCATTCCAATATATTTTCTCCCAACTATAGCTTATCTTTGCATTTTGTTTATGGTTTCCTTTGTTGTGCAAAATCTTGTGATTTTGATTAGGTCCCATTTGTTTTATTTTTACTTTTATCTCTTATGCCTTGGAGAATGACCTGAGAAAATATTGCTACAATTGATGTCAAAGAATGTTTTGCTTATATTCCCTTCTAGAACTATTATGGTTTCATGTCTTATATTTAAGGCTTTAGGACATTTTGAGTTTATTTCTATGTATGTTGTGAGGGAGTGTCCATTGATTTGCTTGTGACTGTCCAACTTTTCCAGTACCATTTGCGGAAGAGATGGTCTTTGGTCCATTGCATATTCTTGCCTCTTTTGTCAAAGATTAATTGACTGTGGGAATGTGGGGTCATTTCTGGGCTCTCCATTCTGTTCTGTTGATCCGTATGTCTGTTTTTCTGCCAATATCATACTGTTTGATGAATGTAGCTTTGTAGTATTGTCTGAAGTGTGGGAGCATTATGCCTCTAGCTTTGTTCTTTTTCTGAGTCTTTGTGGGTCCTTATAAATTTTAGGATTATTTATTTTTGTTGTCTATTCGCTAAGTCCTGTCCAGGCACTGTAGCCCATCAGGCTCCTCTGTCCATGGGATTTCCCAGGTAAGAATACTGGAATGGGTTGCCATTTCCTTCTCCAGGGGATCTTCCCAACCCAGGAATCAAACCTGCATCTCCTGTATTGGTAGGCAGATTCTTTACCACTGAGCCATCATGGAAGCCCAGGATTAGTCATTGCAGTTCTGTTAAAAAAACAAACAAACAAGATATCATGGGTAATTTGATAGGGATTGCATTAAATCTACAGATTGTTTTGGGTAGCATTACCATTTCAACACTATTAATTCTTCTAACCACAGAGCATAGGATATCTTTCCATTTCCTTGAATAATCTTCATTTGCCTTTGTCAGTGTTTTTATAGTTCTCAGTGTATAAATCTTTCATGCCCTTGTCAAGTTGATTCCTAGGCATTTTATTTTTTTGACATAATTTTAAACAGAATATATATTTTTTTACTTTCTCTAATATTTCATTATTAGTGTAAAGAAATCCAGCAGATTTCTGTATATTAATCTTGTAGCCTGCTACCTTCATGAATGCATTTATCAATTCTAATTGTTTTTGTGTGCAGGCTTTCGGGTTTTCTATTGAATATTATGTCATCTGTACATGACAGTTTTATCTCTTCCCTTCCAAAATGGATCTTTTATTTTTATTTTTTTGTCTGATTTCTGTGGATAGGACTTTCATTAGTATGTTGAATAGAAGTAGTGGTAGTAGGCATCCTTGGCTTGTTCCAGAATTTAGTGGGAAAGCTTTCAGCTTTTCACCATTGAGTATTATGCTGGCTGGGGGTTTGTCATAAATAACTTTTATTATGCTGAGATATGTTCCCTCTATATCCACTTTGGTGAGAATTTGTGTCATGGATGGATGTTGAATTTTATCAAATGCTTTTTATGCATCTGTTTAAATGATCATGTGATTTTTGTTATCTGTTGTGATATAACAGATTAAATGTTTTGCATATATTGAGCCATCCTTATGACCTTGAGATTTATCAAACTTGATTATGATATGTGATCCTTTTTATGTGTCGTTGGACTTGGTTTGCTAGTATTTTGTTGAGGATTCTTGCATCTATGTTCATAAAAGATATTGGACTGTAATTTTCTCTTTTGGTAGTATCTTTGTCTGATTTTAGTATCAGGATGATGGTAGCTTCAGAGAGTTACTTTGGGAGTCTTCCCTTACCATGTCAGGTTTAGCCTGTTCGTAATGGTACTATTTCTGTTTTAGCCCAGAGGCATTTGTGGCCATGCTGGGTCACTCTTAGGAGGAATCCCTTATCCATGATATAATAGGGATGTGAGTTTGCCAGAGAATAATCTTCATCCCATGAGGGCTTCTGTTTGTAACAAAGCCCACTCAGTTCAGTTCAGTCGCTCAGTCGTGTCTGACTCTTTGTGACCCCATGAATCGCAGCACGCCAGGCCTCCCTGTCCATCACCAACTCCTGGAGTTCACTCAACCTCATGTCCATTGAGTTGGTGATGCTATCCAGCCATCTCATCCTCTGTCGTCCCCTTCTCCTCCTGCCCCCAATCCCTCCCAGAATCAGACTCTTTTCCAATGAGTCAATTCTATGCATGAGGTGGCCAAAGTATTGGAGTTTCAGCTTTAGCGTCATTCCTTCCAAAGAAATCCCAGGACTGATCTCCTTTAGAATGGACTGGTTGATCTTGCAGTCCAAGGGACTCTCAAGAGCCTTCTCCAACACCACAGTTCAAAAGCATCAATTCTTCGGCGCTCAGCTTTCTTCACAGTCCAACTCTCACGTCCATACATGACTACTGGAAAAACCATAGCCTTGACTAGACGGACCTTTGTTGGCAAAGTAATGTCTCTGCTTTTGAATATGCTATCTAAGTTGGTCATAACTTTTCTTCCAAGGAGTAAGCATCTTTTAATTTCATGGCTGCAATCACCATCTGCAATGATTTTGGAGCCCCCAAAAATGAAGTCTGACACTGTTTCCAGTTTCTCCATCTATTTGTCATGAAGTGATGGGACCAGATGCCATGATGTTCGTTTTCTGAATGTTGAGCTTTAAGCCAACTTTTCACTCTCCTCTTTCACTTTCATCAAGAGGCTTTTTAGTTCCTCTTGACTTTCTGCCATAAGGGTGGTGTCATCTGCATATCTGAGGTTATTGATATTTCTCTCAGCAATCTTGATTCCAGCTTGTGTTTCTTCCAGCCCAGCGTTTCTCATGATGTACTTTGCATATAAGTTAAATAAGCAGGGTGACAATATACAGCCTTGACACACTCTTTTTCCTATTTGGAACCAGTCTGTTGTTCCATGTCCATTTCTAACTGTTGCTTCCTGACCTGCTTATAGGTTTCTCAAGAGGCAGGTCAGGTGGTCTGGAATTCCCATCTCTTTCAGAATTTTCCACAGAGCCCACTAAGTGACCAAGATTTGATGTGCTAAGGGAGTGTAGTAGGTGTGGAGAGCAGCTGTTTGGTCTAGAAGCCCACAGGCATCTAGGAGGAGCTATGTTAAGTCCAAAGTCCATGCTGATCAGTGCCTCAACTCAGAAGGAGCAGCCGAGGGGAAGGGGTTCATTAATTTATTTTTCAGAAACATTTTATTAAATCAGACCAATCACCCAATTTAAAATTTTACATATGTGATAGCAACCCAGGTTGCACATTCAGGGACTTCTCAGGTGGCACTAGTGGTAAAGAACCTGCCTGCTAATGCAGGAGAGACATCATCCTGTACATTAGCTCCTCAGATCTTATTCCTTCACTTTTTTCCTCATTTTATAATGAAAAATTTGTATCCATTTACCAACCTGTTCTCATTTCCCCCACATCCAGCTGCAGACTGCAATTTCTACTCTGTTCTGTGATTCCTTTTTTTTTCTTTTAGATTCCACATGTAAGCAATACTGTCAGGCTTATTTCACTTAGCATAATGTTCTCCAAGTTCATTCAGTGTTTTTGAAAATGTCAGGGTTAAATTTTGTTAAGGCTGAATAATATCTCATTTTGTATGTTATGTATGTGTGTGTATCACCTTTCTTTATCCATTTATCTACCACAAACAGGAAGTTTCTTTCTGTACCATTATTTTGTGATTAATGTTTCAGAGAACTTAGAAAAGTACTGATAACTTTTTCAGATAAAAATGTCTGTTTCTTTTTGCTAAATGACCAGAAGTGAAATTGCTGGGTCACATAGTATTCTAATTTTATTTTTTGAAGCATCTCCGCAGTGTTTTAAATATTGTACCAATTTACATTCCAAACACCAATGCACAAGGTTTTTTAAGTGACGTCAGACCTACCATGAAGGCCCTGTCAGTGACTGGACACTCAGGTTCTGCAGAAGGCCTGTGAGGTCTGTGTGGGAGGTCTCAGAGACAGATCTGTGCATGACGGTTTGAGAGGTCACTGGGAGAGTTTGCTCAGTGTGGGTCTGTGAGAGGCCCTTGTGTGGGGTGAGTGTGGCTCTGTGCCAGGCCTCTGTGAGGGGCTAGTGGGGTCCCTATGGGAGATCAGTGTGGGCTTGTCTGGAGTCTCTGTGTGGGGTCACTTTTTATCTGTGGGAGGTCTCTGTGTGGGACTGGGGGTCTATGTGTGGGGTCAGTTGTTGTAGAGTCTGTGGGTTTGTGGGAGATCCCTGTGGGGGGCCCTACATTGCTGTCCTTTATGCACTTTAGGGCAGGAGAAGGGCACAGGGACTTTTCTGTCAATATCCGTTCTGTGTCACTCCTCCAGACAGGAGACGATGGGGCACCTGGACGCTCACCTCTTGGTGCCCCCAAGAGGACCAAGCAGCAGCCAGGCTCAAGGTGCCCACTCTGTGCCCCTCTTCTGAGCTCTGGAGGCCACTCTGTGCCCTGAGCTCCTCCCTAAGGCCCTGAGCCCTCGCTGCTGGGCCCAAGCTGGACGATGGGGGACCAGAGGAGGGACCAGGCTCCAGGGAGAAACCGCAGCACGAGCAGGCCCGTGCCACTGCCCTCCCCTCCCAGGTCCTGGTCCTGCGTGTTGGGTTCTGACACGCTGATAGTGGTTGACACTTGCTGTGACGCCAGCATAGTCCCTGGGCCTGTTGAGTCCCACATGTTCCCTCGGAGTCTCCTTGGATCACAGACTGTGAGTCTGTCCCGAGCTCCCAGTCCTGTGAAAGCTGATTATTTACACTGTGGAGAAGTGAAGTTTCCCTGCTCAGAGGCTTCGCTGCCTCTGGGAGCCTGGCCCTCTGTGGAGGAGCTGTAGGCGTTCTCCCTCTGTCTGGGCTCTGGGAGCTGGAGTAAGGGGAGCCTTTGGGGTGGGGCTGCCAGGAACCACCGGGCCTCTAACTTCTTTCCTCTGGGCCTGTAGACTGTGGTGGGACACCAGGGATCCCTCGGTCACTGCACCATCCATGGGCACCTCTGCCACCTGCCTCCTTCCCGTGCATCCCACCCTAGGGGCACAGCGTCCCACCCTCAAGCAGTGAGGTGACTGCACACGCAGTGACACCCCTGCTTCTTCCCCAGGGGAGGTGGGCGCCGTGAGCAGGGCTGTCCTCTCCTCTGGGGCAGGGTGGACCAGCCCGGGGGCCTCCGTGCTCTACACCGCACACCCTCAGAGCTGGGAATGTGGTCCTCATCCTCGCCTCTGCTCCAGAGCCTGAGAAAGGCAGAGGGAGGGTGATGCTCCTGGTTCATCTCATTCCAGTTCCATCTGGGAGAGGAGGGACTTCCAGGGCAGCGTCATCTATCCCACCATGACACGAGGACAAGGTTTCTCCCACTTGGCACTTGGGGCCAGCACTGCCCCCAAGCTCCCATCCTTATTCTGACAGGAGAAGTTGTCTCTGACACCTTCTGAGCCTGAGGGGAATTTCAGCCTCTGCAACCCAACCCCCACCCACAGCCACACAGGTTCCAAGTAGAGAGAGAGCAGGAGAGGACTGAGCTGGATCCTGAGAAGGAGTGGTCTTTAGGTTTAGTTCACCTTGGCATGTCCTGAATGCTGTTGCTTATTTCTGTAATGCTGGTATTGTGGAAACTGGGGTGCAATGAGGGAATTGGGGTGAGGGTGAGTATCCACACTGGGGTCACCCTCCCTACGTGTCCCTGTCCCATCTGGAAGACAAAGCAGGCACTTGAGAAGAGTGAACCCTGACCCCTTCCCTTCCCCCCGGCAGGGTGCAGAGAGGCCACCATTGTTCATGAGAAAAAAACATTTATTCCAGCAAACAGTAAACTTTGTGGTAGGAAGAAGCCATTAGCACACAGAGGATGTGCTAACATGAGAGAAAAAAGTTTTTAGCTGTATGGTATGCATTTTTTTTCTTGGAGATGAGTTTTTCTACCAGGAATGCTGTGACAAACATGTTCTGATTGACCAAAAGAGGTTTATTTCTGAAAGAGGCAGTACCTTGGACAGTGGAGAGGATGGCCTGGGACACCTGTCACTCTTGATCCATAATGAAGGTTCTGCCTGATAGGGGTTGGGGGGGAACCTGGCTCCCTGGGTGGGAAGGTCCACCTGCTGTCCCTGGGACTGGTCCACTTACTCTTTCTAGGGCAGCCATGACCCATGGGGTAGCTTGGTCATCTGGCAAGTATATTGCCTCACTCTTAACTTGGTAGAGAGAAACCTGTGGTAGTAGTAACGCAGAACTAATGGGGCCCAGAGTTTTCCTTTGAACCAGTTAAACTCGGAGGCATGAGGTCCACAATGAAGTGCCATCTTCTCCCTTAGGGTCTGTCCAACAGCTGTCCCAAGAGCCTGGGCCTCAGCAGTCCTGCTCTCTAGCAGGCCTGGTCGGCCCTCCGTACTGCCAGCCCTTTTTATTCTGTCCTAGTTTGGGCCTCCTGTATATCTCCTGGCAGTGGGGACAAATGTCTTGCTCAGGCTCTTATATTTGGGCTGCTGTCTCAGGGCCTCCTGCTGGCCATGCCTCCACTCAAGGTCATGGAGCGTCTGGGAATTGGATGAGTCTCCACAGGACAAGAGCTGGAAGCCAGACAGAGATTCCTGAGAAACCAAGATGTTGGGGCAATGAAAACATCTGAGTCACAGTCTGAGAAACATCTTGGTGGCACCATCTTGAAGGAGCGAGCGGTGACGCAGCCTTGAGCCTGTTTCTGCTGGTCTCTGAACCCTTGGAACTCAGGCTTTACAACACCAGGCCTCAAAGTGTAGATCTTCTGGACTTGAGGCTATGGACTCTGTTCAACGAGGGGCTTTTATGGGCCTTCGGGATCATGATCTCCTCAGATCTATATTGCAGATTTGGAATTTAATCAGCACACTAGGTTTGAAAGTACTTTTCCAAGCAGGGTCTCCCTCCATGACCTCTTGGGCCCTGAAGACTGGGACCATGTGTCGAGGTCTGTGACTGTCCTGATAGAGCAGGAGTCTGGGGAGGCCTGCCCCCAGCTTCTTCCTGTGGTTCATTCCTAGCCAATGCCGGACTTGGGCTGGGCTCCAGGCTGCCTTTGTCAGTCCCCACAACAGACTCACTGTCACAGATTCTGCCCGCAGAGTGGTATGAGGGGGCCTGTGAGGGTGGCTTGTCTTCCTGTCCAGTCAGAGGGACCTCTGAGGGCTTATGGATGTCACCAGGTGGGGGTCCTCCTGGGGGCCCCAGAGTTTCTTCACTCACCCATGAGGGAGCAGGAAAGAGACTTCAGAGGGGAAACTGCCCTTGTTGTTATCACTTTCTCTCCCAGGTGAGCCTGGAAGGGCTTTTCCAAGATCTTGGTTAACTGGGATTTTGAGTGGTCCCCAGAGTCACAGGTGACTTTCAAGGTGCACTTGAGCCTTTTTCAACTTTAAGCTAAGTATGAACTTGAGTAACTCTAGAGGTACACCCCACCTGTACCTCACCTGTGTGTGCTAAGTCGCTTCAGTTGTGTCTGACTCTTTGCGCCTCCATGGACTGTAGCCTGCCAGACTCCTCTGTCCATGAGGATTCTCCAAGGAAGAATACTGGGGTGGGTTGCTATTTCCTCCTCCAGGGGATCTTTCCGGCCCAGGGATTGAACCCGTGTCTTATGTCTCCTGCATTGGCAGGTGGGTTCTTCACCACTAGCACCACCTGGAAAGATCACTTGAAACCTTATTCTATGTGCTTCCAACTCTTGTTGAATATAAGGATTTGAGGACAAGAGATTCATGGGAGGTGTTCATGGAGGTTTCCCCACCCTGAGAGGAGTCTGGATTTTCTGTTTCCTCATGAACACTTTGAGTCTCCAGGAAAGTCTAATATATGGATTTCAGCAAGCTTCCTACAGTGGACTTTCTACACGGAACCGGCCCTCTGGATCTCTTGTGCCTTCCTGCCCATAAGAACTCCTGAGACTTCTTCGGGATGCTTTCTGCCTGGACACAGCTCTCTTTTTGACTCAGGGTGCCAACTAGACAGGCCTGAAATGGCACAGCTTGAACACACAAGTCCTGAGATGGCTGGTCTCCGAGGGGAGTGTGGAGATGAGCTGCGTGGAATGGTACCCAGTGGGAGTGCCATGGAGTCACGCTGAGTGAGACTCAGCATGGAGTCTCATCAGGGGAGCATGGTGGGGAAAGGAAAGAGCAAGTGGCCAGGATGAAAGTCTGTCCAGGGGAAGGAAAGTCTCTGGTGTTGGAGAGGCACTCAGGAATTAACATGATTGAACAGAAATGGAGGTCCCTGAGCCTGGAGAACAGGTGGAGGCCCGAGTTAGAGGCTTCTTGGTCAGAGGAGCTGGGGACATGGTGGGCGGAGCCTCTTCCTGGCATGGCTGATGGGCTCTAGTAGGTGCTGCTTTACACTCTTGCAAGGGGGCACTTGACAAGAGTTGATAAAAGCTGCCTTTCTGAAGGAAACTCCCCAGGTGGCTGCAGGAGACATGAGGAGCAAGCTGCAACCAGGAGCCTCCAGTTCCAGGAGGGCTGGGCAGGCCAGGCTGGGGTGGGCACCTGCAGCCCACAGCCCTCCCTGGCCCCCATGGCGACTTTACAATGCTCCTGCTGTCCTTACCCCAGGACTTTATCAATACTCCACCCCCAGGGCTCTCCCTCCCAGCTCAGCCCCACACGGCCTGTATAGTATCTGGGAAGAAGAACCTGGGAGAGAAGGGGAAGATTCTTTACCTGTGCAGAGGTGAAGTCAGGTCCCAGATCTCTTCCAGCTCTTCCTGGTAGTGTCTACAAAGCTAGAAATCAGCAGACTGGGTCATGGTGGTGAAGGCAGGGGTCTGGGGGTCTTATAGGAAGTTAAGTGCAGTGTCCCTTTAAGGAGACACACCTGGGAGATTGGAGCCCAAGGACACATGATCCCTGACAGTGATGGTGAAGTTGATGAAAGGGTTTATCATTTACAAAGTGCTTCCATATCCATTACTCTTTGCTGTCCTTACAACCCTGATATGGAGGAGAGTGGGCAGGGGTCACATTGCTGATGAATCTTAGCAGAGTGAAACACCTTTTCTCTTTTTATGCAGAGTAATATTCCATTGTATATAAGTACCGCATCTTCTTTATCCATTCATCTGTTCATGAACACCATTGTTCCCATGACCTGGCTATAGTAAACAGTGTTGCAATGAACACTGGAGTACTTGTGTCTTTTTTAAATTATGGTTTTCTTGGGTTATATGTCCAGTAGTGATATACCTGAGTCATGTGGTAGTTCTGTTTTTAGTTTTTTAAGGTACCTCCATGCTGTTCTCCGAAGTGGCTGTATCACTTCACGTTCCCACCAACAGTGCAAAAGGGTTCCCTTTTTTCCCACGCCTTCTTCTTCACTTACTATTTGTAGATATTTTGATGATGGCCAATCTAGAAAAAATGTTACAGATGAATCTAGTTCCAGGGCAGGGATACAGATGCAGAACTAGAGAATGAGCCATGTGGACACAGAGGGTGGTGAAGGGGAGGGTGGGGTGAATTGGGAGATTAGGTTTGATGTAAATACACTACCATGTGCAGAATAGATAGATAGTAGGAACCTGCATAGAGCCCAGAGAGCCCAGTTCAATGCTCTGTGGTGACTTAGGTGGGTGTGATGGGGATGGAGTGGGAGAGAGGTCCAAGTGGGAGGGGCTGTGTGTATATATACAGCTGATTCGCTTCATTGTACAGCAGAGACTAACACAACATTGTAAAGCAATCATACTCCAATTAAAAAACAACTGCAACAATTTGTCCATAGTTGGACCTGGAGTCCCACCTCCCAATCTAGGCGCTATTGGTTCAATGCCGCAGGCTCCTGCTTGGCCACACCCTTTTCCAGGCCCCTTGCAGCTTCATTCTCTACATGGAATCTCAGAAGTATCTGTGTTCTGCTCTTCATCCCAGGAGTCTCCCTGAGGCTTCTGTTTCCTGAGTACTGCCACTGGCTTCCTCGGAGTCCATGGACCTGGGCCCTCAGGGTAGGGAGAGGTGGGGGCTAATGCTTGGGGCACACAGGGTTGAATGGCAGAATTCACCTTTCAAAGCTCTGTTTCTTTTCCTGCCCCTGTTTCTTCCCCTCAGCTCCATTTGATGCTGAGAGACAGAAAAAAATGAGGACCTGGGACCAAGTCTCACTCTCCCCTCTCGAGACGAGCATCACTCAGAGGCCATACATAATGTGACTTCCTACATTTCACTAACAGCTCTGTGGGTTTTCCTTCCTTTCACTCATTTTTAAAGAAGATAAAAGTGTTTTCTGTTTTCCTTCTTTGAAGAACATAAAGGATTTTCAGTGTGAGATTCACCCTGAATTTCGTTTGTCACTGTTCCTCTGCTCAAGAAACACACACATTCTCAGACCTGTGGGTATCTCAACTCCATCAGGTAGGTCTCTGCTTCCTGAGACCAGGCCCTCCTCCAGCCTCTGCTCTGAGGCTCTGGGGGCCTCAGCAGTGCCCTCAGATTAGCCCTGGTCTGAGATACCTGGTCAGATCTGGTGAACAGATGCTCAAAGTCCTCTCCTCTGGCTGAGAGTGAACTCAGTATCCAGTCCTCAGACCCTGGTCACTATGTTGGGGACTAGTCCTGGAGCCCTCTGCTACACCTGGTCAACTGGTCTGAGAACTCTGGATAGAAATCCTAGTGTTCACTGTATCCCCTGCCCAGCCTGGTTTGTCCCTAGAGGGATGATGATGTTCTGTTCTTCCTTGAGAATAGTTATCCTGTTCTTTTCCATCCCAGGAGTCTCTCTAGTTGATTCAGAAAATGGAAATACATATGTAAAATAGATAGCTAATGGGAATTTGCTGTATGGCTCAGGAAACTCAAACAGGGGCTCTGTATCAACCTAGAGGGGTGGGATGGGAAGGGAGATGGGAGGGAGGTTTACAAGGGAGGGGATATATGTATACCCATGGCTGATTCATGTTGAGCTTTGACAGAAAACAGCAAAATTCTGTAAAGCAATTATTCATCAATAAAAAATAAATTAAAAAAAAAAGAAAATGGAAATAATAATAGAAGAGGGAATCATGTGCTTGTGAGTCTGGGCCAAGGGTTCCTTACCCTCTTGATCAATCATTAATCACCTCCAAAGTAGAACTGGAGTTCAGCCAAGTATCAAAAGTGCTTTTCAGAGAACAGAGAGGAGTCTCCAAAATCTGAATCACACTGCTGCCCTCAGGCAGTTAAGCACAGGGTGTGCACTGGGGACTAAAGTCTGATATTCCCACCAGAGAGCTGTGGTCTGGTCACAGTGGGCTCCTGAAGGTGGGGAGGGAGTACTAGAGGGGCTGGACCTCGGCCCCTCCCTAACCATCCAGACCCACAGCTCCATTCATCTCCCTTCTCTGAGCCTTCCCGTCCTACCTTTTCATCCTGTTAGAGAGACATAAGTCAAGTTTCAATTAATTCCACTTGGAACTCAGACAATACTTGATTCCTTTGAGATCTCCACTTGAGCCCCGTCAGCTGCTCTGAAAAATCTGGAGTTGTCCCTGTAGTTTTGGTTAATCCCAGGAATTTTTATTCCCAGGATGCCCTTGACTGTAATTCCAAGTTTCCCACATAGTAGGTTTATGCCTTGCATCAACCCAGGCACAGAACTTAAATTTCTCTCATACTTAGCCATGTGAACTTTGAAAACATTAAAGAAAAAATTTAAACTTTATGTTAATCTTAACTGTATTCAGCTATAGGGACTGAAACAATTATTTGAAATTTACAAAGTTATGAAGTATAAAGTTGAAATAGTTAAACCTTACAAATAAATATAAGTAGCACTGATAAATTTTATATATAAAAGTTTGAACAGTAAATCTTAAGAGTTCTCATCACACAAAAAGTTTTTTGTTTCTCTAGTTATATGTAACACATTAGGTGAGAATGTTCACTAAACTTTTATCGTAATCATTTCATGATGTATGTAAGTCTAATCACCTTAAACTTACACAGTGCTGTATGTCCATTATATCCCAATAAAACTGGAAGGAAAAAAAAGAAACATAAGTAAATATACTAAGAAAAGAGAAAAAAAAGAGGCATTATATCTGGAAACTTTAGAATAATAATTAAAACAAGCAAAATATTTGGGCAGAGATATCTATGGTAAATTATCTAAAATGTCTAGTGTTCAGTAGTAAGTTATAATACATAAAAAGAAGCAGGAAAATAAGTTCATACTAGGGTGGAAATAAATTAGTAAAAATTGTCTTTAAGTATTCTTAGATATATTTTTCAAACTTAGAATTCAAGGCACTTATTTAAGTATGATTAAAGAACCAAAATTGGTCTCCTCCAGCTTATCCCTCTAATCGACTCCAATCATGTTATGTCTCTGGACAAAGCCTGGGCACAGGTCTATGTCCTAGCTTCAGCGGCTGCTGCTGAGGGATGAGTTCTTGGATTACCTGGCTCAGATAGCCACCAGGATTTGCATTCACAGGTCCCATAGGACAGTAGCAAACAAAGAAACAGTTTTCATTGGCTGTCCTCCTGGGATTCAGGAGCAGAGGGAGCAAATAGAAATACACATCTTTTAGTCTTTTCCTGAAAAGGGTCTATTTTCGTACTTTACAATTCACTGCAAGTATCACGTTTCTAATTTAGCATCCTTCTATGGGCTGAATGAGAGCCTCCCCAGAATTCCCAGAGCCCATGTCCTACCCTTTGCCCTCTTCCTCAAGCCTACTTGAAGTTGCTAGTATCTCTTACAAGAAGCTTGTACACATATCCCCCAGCTTTTGTGGCTACTGTGTGAGTCACAGGCCACTGGATTTTTTGACAGCCAATGGGGTTTGCTTTTATAAATCCCACAGAACCTGAGCAAATGAAGTAGTAGTTCTGAATAGGCACAGGACAGCCCCTCCTTCTTCCTCACAACTATACAAGCACAGAAGGAACAGGCAAAAATGTCAGTCTTTCAGTATATCACTGGAAGGGTCTTAACTACATACTTTGCCAGCTTCCAATCAGCCTACCTCCAGGTCCTGACATGATCCTCCTCTTTGGGACACTGATGGGCCCTTGAACATCCTCAGTGACTGAGAAGTACCATGGACAAAGAGTGTGGCTTAAACAGTCAAAGATTTGAGAGGCAATCAAGAACCCAGGGTGAGCTGATTAATAAGTTTCATCTTCTATGTGAAACCACCCTGTCAAGACTGGGAAAGGTGGCTGTGTTTTCTAATGTTTAAAACCAACAGACAGTGAAGGAAATCAAAGAAACAAAGGACTGTGTTCCAAACAAAAAGGTAAGGTAAGAGGGTTCAAGCTAACGGAGTAGGAGGATGTGTGTTCATCTCCCCTTGTGAGAGCCTTCCAGCATAGATCAAGAGTAACAAGTGTCCCAGGCTATCCACTATCTAAGGCACTGTTTCCTTCAGAAATACACCTCTTTTGGTCAATCAGAACATGCTTGTCACAGATTTCCTGGTAGGAAAACTCTTCTCAAAAAAAAAAAAAAAAAATTGCATATTGTGCAGAGAAAAACTTCTTTCATGTTAACACATCTTCTGTGTCCTAATGACTTCTTCCTACCACAAATTTTATTGTTTCCTGAAATAAATGTTTTTTCTCATGAGAATTGATGGTCTGTACCCTGCTGGGGGAAGGCAAGGGAGCAGGGTCCACTCTTCCCAGGTGCCTGCTTTGTTTCCCAGATGGGATGGGGCCATGGAGGGAGGCTGTGACCCCAGCGTGGATACTCACCGCCACCCCATTTCCTCACTGCACCTTCAGTTTCCATGATCGCAGCATTACAGAAACAAGCAACAGCATTCAGTATGTGTCAAGGTGAACGAAACCTAAAGACCTCCCACTTTTTAGGATCCGACTCAGTCCTCTCTACCTCCCTCTCTACCTTGAGCTTGTGGGGCTATAGAGCAAAGGGGTTTGCAGAGGCTGAAATTCCACTCAGACCCCAGAAAGTGTCAGAGACAAGTTCACATGTCAGAATAAGGAGGGGAGTTTAGGGGCAGTGCTGACCCCAAGTCCAGAGGTGGGAGAAACCTCGTCCCCACATCTTGGTGGGATTAGATGACACCGTCCTGGAAACCCCTTCTCTCCCTGATGGAGCTGAATTGAGATGAACCAGGAGCCTCACCCTCCCTCTGCCTTTCTCATGCTCTGGAGCAGAGGCGACGAGGACCACATTCCCAGCTCTGAGGATGTGCGGTGTAGAGCGTGGAGGCCCCTGAGGGCCCGTCCACCCCTGCCCTTGAGGAAAGGACAGCCCTGCTCACAGCCCCGCCTCCCCTGGGGAAGGAGCAGGGGTGTCACTCACTGCGTGTGCAGTCACCTCACTGCCTGAGGGTGGGGCGCTGTGCCCCTAGGGTGGGACGCAGGGGAAGGAGGCAGGTGGCAGAGGTGTCCGTAGATGGTGCAGTGACCGAGGAGCCCCTGGCGTCCCACCACCAAGTACAGGCTCAGAGGAAATAAGTTAGGGGTCCAGTGCTTTCTGGTGGCTCCACCCGAGTCTCTCCCTCCTCCAGCTCCCAGAGCCCAGACAGAGGGGGGCTACCTGGAGCTCCTCCACAGAGGGCCAGGCTCCCAGAGACAGTGGAGCCTCTGAGAATGGAAGCTCCACTTTTTCACAGTGTAAATAATCAGCTTTCACAGGACTGGAAGCTCGGGACAGACTCGCGGTCCGTGACCTCTACCTACATGTGTGGCCCAAGGAGGCTCCCAGAGGACAGGCGGGACTTAACAGGTCCAGGGCCTGTGCAGGGGTCATAGCACGTCTCACCTGCCCCCAGCCGTGCTGACCTGAGCCCGGGGTGGGGGAGGGGAGAGACTAGCAGACAGGACGTGCCACCCAGGGGGCAGGAGGTGACCTGTGGGGAACAAGTATGCTGTGAGCTTTCCTCCCTGGACCCATCCACAGGGGAAAGTGGGGAGACAGGAGCAGTTCTCTGGAGCAGCTTGGGGCCCTGTGTCACGTTAGTCCCACAGTAGAGAGACCTGCTCCAGGAGGGGCCCCGATCCAGGCGACAGGAAGAATAGTCCTGCCCCACGGCTGTCAGGTGGGACCAGGGCCAGGGCTGCAGGGGCAGCGGGCACAGGCCTGCTTGTGCTGTTTCCTCCCTGAAGACAGGTGCCCTCTGGGCCCCATCCTCTGGGCTGAGCATAGAACTGGGGGCTTATCAAAGGCTGAGGGACAAGTTGGGGCCCAGGACAGACAGTGACCTCTGGAGTTCAGCAGAAGGGAGCACAGACAGCCGAGACCCTGAGGCTGGCTGCCGCCTGGTCCTCTCAGAGGCACCAAGAGGTGAGTATGAGGGATGGGCGTAGGTAGACCCTCTAGGCACGTATCCAGAAGAATGAACCAGAATGGACACAAGAACCAAGAAGCGGCAAGGCTATGTGTCCATCTGCTGTGAGGGGCAGAAAGACGAGCAATAGACGTCTCCCCACTAAGAGTCCCCACACACGGACCTCCCACACACCCACTCTGAGAAACCCCAGAGACCTCTTTCTCTGAGACCTCCCCCACACACCTCACTGGTGTTCTTTAGGATCTGAGTATCCCCCTACTGACAAGTCCTTCATGGTGGGTCTGATGTCAGCTAACAAACTGCAGCACTGGAGAAAGACCCGTGGCCGTGTCCCAGCCTCCTCCCTACCCCCGTCCAGAGCTCTAAGACATCCAGACATTGCCAGCATGCCCCCGATGGGTTTCTCTGCTTAGAGAAATGCTCTTGCTTTCTTGTACTTTTGTAAACATTGCCTCTGAACAGAAGAATTATAACTTTCCACGTGCAGACTTGCAAATGTCTTTCCTCCTCAGGTCTTCATTACCTTGAGCTCTGCCACATTGCTTCAGTTCAGTTCAATCACTCAGTCGTGTCCAACTCTTTGCGACCCCATGAACCACAGCACACCAGGCCTCCCTGTCTACCACCAACTCCCGGAGTCCACCCAAACTCATGTCCATTGAGTCAGTAATGCCATCCAGCCACCTCATCCACTGTCATCCCCTTCTCCTCCTGCCCCCAATCCCTCCCAGCATCAGGGTCTTTTCCAATGAGTCAGCTCTTTGCATCAGGTGGCAAAAGTACTGGAGTTTCAGCTTCAGCATCAGTCATTCCAATGAACACCCAGGACTGACCTTCTTTAAGATGGACTGGTTGGATCTTCTTGTGGTCCAAGGGACTCTCAAGAGTCTTCTCCAACACCATAGTTCAAAAGCATCAATTCTTCAGCGCTCATTGCTTTGAGAATCACAAATTTTAAACATCAGTAAAATGCTGCTGCTGCTAAGTCACTTCAGTCGTGTCCGACTCTGTGCGACCCCATAGATGGCAGCCCACCAGGCTCTGCCATCCCTGGGTTTCTCCAGGCAAGAACACTGGAGTGGGTTGCCATTTCCTTCTCCAATGCATGAAAGTGAAACCTGAAAGTGAAGTCGCTCAGTCGTGTTCGACTCTTACCAACCCCTTGGGCTGCAGCCTACCAGGCTCCTCCGTCCATGGGATTTTCCAGGCAAGAGTACTGGAGTGGGGTGCCATTGCCTTCTCCGCAGTAAAATGCTGCCAACCTCTAATGAAAGAAAGTATAAAAATATGTCCCATCTTAGTTATCTTCCAGTCAGCTGGTGTCAATATCATATTAATTTCCTTGTGGACAAGATGAGAACTCAGAATGTCAGGTTTCTTTACTTTGAAAACAAGGTAACAAATGGGCTCAAGGAATAAACCAGCAGAAAGGCATGTGAAGTCTCACCCATCTCTCAGCCGGCTGTGCAACTAACACATTATTTTGTGAATACAGCTTGTGTCAGGTTTGTGGGCTTGGTTTTAAATGAAACAAGCTAAATATTATGTGAAGTTTTTCAGGTGAATTATATATCTGGCAATATTCCCTTTCTATCCATTGGGAATTTTTTTTCCTTAAAATCTGATAATACCCTTAAATGGTGTTATACATATTTCAAAGATATGACAAAGTCCTAATGTCCAGATAACATAGCTGAAACTGATGAATATTTAGGAGGAATCATTTTTTAAATAATTCTTTAAAAATGTACAATTTCCAAGACTCAGGTAGGCTCCACTTTTTATTCATTATATCATTCTAGGGCTAAAAGGGGGCTTTCCTGGTAGCTCAGCTGGTAAGGAATCCATCTGCAATGCAGGAGATCCCAGTTCAATTCCTGGGTCGGGAAGTTCCCCTGGAGAAGGGATAGGCTGCCCACTCCACTTCTCTTGGGCTTCCCTGGTTGCTCAGATGGTAAAGAATCTGCCTGCAATGAGGGAGACCTGGGTTTGATCCCTGGGTTGGGAAGATCCTCTGGTGAAGGGAATGGCTACCCCTTCCAGTATTCTTGCCTGGAGAATTGCCCTGGACAGAGGAACCTGGTGAGCTATAGTCCATGGGGCAGCAGAGTCGGGCACGACTGAGCAAACAAGCACAGGGCTAAAAAAGGACTCTGCTTCAACTAGTCTGAGGTTTACGAAAGATCATTTAATCTATGCTTGACATATACACATGGCATAATAAAATGACCAGAAGGAACTTCTTTACATCTGAATTGAAGATAGGGTTACATAAATAAAGAATGTATTAATGTACACAAAATGTATATCAGTCATCAAAATCCTCACATTGTATATTCAGCCCTTTCCAATGGTGGCACTTTAGTGAAACTATATATATTTCTTGTTGCTCATAAGCAACTACGTTTCCTTGCCGTGTTAAAATTTACTTTAATGACAGCTGTAGAGTGTTAGTCATTGGTTAAGTCAGATTATCCCTCAGGATGACAGTATCACAGTCTGTTTCTAAGAGAAACAGACCTGATGTGAGGGTTCTTTTGGCCTATTTATTTCAACAAAAATTCCCTTCTTGTATTTTTTTTATGATTACAAATGTATAACTAATTTTCTACCTTACTTCTTATAATCTTACTGAATCACAACATGATGGAATATGGTTGTGGATTTCCCGTTGTATTCTGTGATTTTTTTTTTTTTTTCGTAGTGAAAGTTAACGCAGGTAGGTTTCATAACAAAATGGGGCCAACTGAGAAAAATTCCATACAGGAAATGCTCTACAAAATGTATTATTCCCTTTTCAAGTTGACTGTCTCAGACTGATTATTATTCGGTCCTTTGAATTTAAGTTGAGCAAACTGAAAACAGAGACAAACATACATAATAAATAGTTTATTNACACAGATGTATAGAACGGACTTTTAGTCTCTGTGGGAGAGGGAGAGGGTGGGATGATTTGGGAGAATGGCATTGAAACTTGTATACTATCAGGTAAGAAATGAATCGCCAGGATACAGGATGCTTGGGGCAGGTGCACAGGGATGATCCAGAGAGATGATATGGGGTGGGAGGTGGGAGGGGGGATCAGGATTGGGAACTCATGTACACCCGTGGCTGATTCATGTCAATGTATGGCAAAACCAATAGAGTATTGTAAAGCAAAATAAAGTAAAAAAAAAAAAAAAAAAGGAGTGGGGAGAGGACTGGAACAAAAACACAGGCTTGTCTTATCTCAAACCCTATGCTCTTTCCACTCTACCCACTGACCCATCAACTCATCCACCCACCCTCCTATCCTTTCATCCATCCATTGACCCATCCACCTATCAATCAGTCAACCCATCTTCCCATTTACAAACCTATAATCACTGATCTTCTTACACTTCCATTCTCTCATCCATCCATCCATCCATCTATCCATCCATCCTCCCATCCTCCAATCCACCTATCCACCCATTTATTTGAGAGCCCACCATCCATCAATCACTATTCTAAGGACTGAAGTTGAGTTTGAGCTAGATAAAATTCTGCCCTATTGGAGTTCACATTTTGGTTGTGGGAGGCAGACAACAAATAAATACACTCTGCATGTGAGGCTTAAGTGCCTCAAAGAAAAGTAAAGAGGAGAGCAATGTTGAGAGCAGCTAAGACAAGCTGATGGTTAAGGAAGTCCTCTCTGACAAGGTGACACTTAAGGAGAAGTCCAAAGGAAGTGAGAAAAAATAAATAAAAAACCAATATTGTTGATATTTCCAGACTTAACATTCACCCATATTTTAACAGGATTCACCTACTGTATACCTTATAAATGTTTTACCATTTATATATACAAAACAGAAATGGATATAAAAAATAAGATAATGGAGAACATAACAAGTCCTTTGTTTTTTACATTTTTCACATGAAAACATATGATTTTTTAAAAAAATTATTTATTTTAATTGGAGGCTAATTACTTTACAATATTGTAGTGGTTTTTGCCATGCATCAACATGAACCAGCCATGGCATACATGTATTCCCCATCCAGAACCCCCTTCCCACCTCCGTCTCCATCCCGTCTCCCAGGGTCATCCCAGTGCACAAGCCCTGACCACCCTGTCTCATACATTGAACCTGGACTGGCGATCCACCTCACATATGATAATATACACATTTCAACACTACCCTCTCAAATCATCCCACCCTTATCTTCTCCTACAGAGTCCAAAAGACTGTTCTATACACCTGTGTCTCTTTTGCTGTCTTGCATATAGGGTCATCATTACCATCTTTCTAAATTCCATATATATGCGTTAGTATACTGTATTGGTGTTGTTCTTTCTGACTTACTTCACTTTGTAAAATAGGCTCCAGTTTCATCCACCTCATTAGAACTGATTCAAATGTCTTCTTTTTAATGGCTGAGTAATACTCCATTGTGTATATGTACCACAGCTTTCTTATCCATTTGTCTGCTGATGGGCATTTAGGTTGCTTCCATGTCCTGGCTATTGTAAACAGTGCTGCGGTGAATATTGGGGTACACGTGTCTCTTTCAATTCTGGTTTCCTTGGTGTGTATGCCCAGCAGTAAGATTGCTGGGTCATATGGCAGTTCTATTTCCAGTTTTTTAAGGAATCTCCACACTGTTCTCCATAGTGGCTGTACTAGTTTGCATTCCCACCAACAGTGTAAGAGGGTTCCTTTTTCTCCACACCCTCGTTTATTAAAACATACGATTTTTAGTGCACAGATAAAAGGTTTTCTCCACAATATTCAGTATCTAAAGGAACGTTGGTTTTGAGATTGATTTACATTTAAGACAATTCTCCCTGGTGGCTCAAGACAGTAAAGAATCTGCCTGCAATGTGGGAGAAACAGGTTTGATCCCTGGATCAGGAAGATCCCCAGAGGAGAGTGTGGCAACTCACTCCAGTGTTCTTGCCTGTAGAAACCCATGGACAGAGGAGCCTGGTGGGCTATAGTCCATAGAGTTGCAAAGAGTGAAACATGACTGAGGAGACTTAGCATCAGCAGCAGCACCACACTGATTAAAATGAACCAGGAAAAACATGGAAACGAAAATGCTTTTGCACAGCCAAAGAAGCAGTGAACAAAATGAAAAGGCAGCCTACACAATGAGGGAAAATATTTGCAAACCATCTATCTGATAAGGAGTTGATATCTAAAATATATAAGGAACTGATACAACTAGCAAAAAGAAGTAATCTGATTTAAAAATGCACAGAAACCTGAATAGTTTCCCAAAGAAGACATACAAATCGTCAAGAGAGACATTAAAGGATGCTCAACATCATTAATTACTAGGGAAGTTTGAAAAACTCCAAAGATATCACCTCATACCTATTAGAATGGCTAGTATGAAGTGTTGGCAAGAATATGGAGAAAAGGGAATCTGTGCATGTTCGTGGGAATGTAAATTGGTACAACTACGGAAAACAGTATGGGGGGGTCCCTCAAAAAAATTAAGTAGAGAACTATCATATGATCTGACAATTCCACTTCTGGGTATTTTTATGGAGACAGTGAACTCACTATTCCAAAGAGATATCTGCATCCCCATGTTCATTACAATGGTATTCACAGTTGCTAGGACATTGACAAGTGTCCCTCAACAGATGAATGGATAAAGAAAATGTGATGTATGTGTGTGTGTGTGTATATATATATATAGAGAGAGATAGATAAAATAGAGATATTATTAAGCCATGAAAAGAAAATCATGCCATTTGAGGAAATCATCCTAAAAGATGATGCTGTTAAAGTGTGGTACTCAATATGCCAGCAAATTTGGAAAACTCAGCAGTGGCCACAGGATTGGAAAAGGTCAGTTTT
Source organism: Redunca redunca (assembly GCA_006410935.1). NCBI lineage: Eukaryota > Metazoa > Chordata > Mammalia > Artiodactyla > Bovidae > Redunca > Redunca redunca. The sequence continues at coordinate 515,923 of SJYQ01002488.1, forward strand.
CATTCCAATCCCAAAGAAAAGTAATGCCAAACAATGTTCAAACTACTGCACAATTGCACTCATCTCACATGCTAGCAAAGTAATGCTCAAAATTCTCCAACGAAGGCTTCAATGGTACGTGAACTGTGAGCTTCCAGATGTTCAAGCTGGTTTTAGAAAAGGCAGAGGAACCAGAGATCAAATTGCCAACATCCATTGGATCATAGGAAAAGCAAGAGAATTCCAGAAAAACATCTACTTCTGCCTTATTGATTACGCCAAAGCCTTTGACTGTTTGGATCACAACAAACTGTGGAAAATTCTTAAAGAGATGGAAATACCAGACCACCTGACTTGCCTCCTGAGAAATCCGTATGCAGGTCAAGAAGCAACAGTTAGAAATGGATATGGAAAAACAGACTGGTTCCAAATTGGTAAAGAAGTACATTAAGGCTGTATATTGTCACCCTGCTTATTTAACTTATATGCAGAGTACATCATGAGAAATGCTGGGCTGGATGAAGCACAAGTTAAGATCAAGATTGCCAGGATAAATATCAATAACCTCAGATATGCAGATGACACCACCCTTATGGCAGAAAGCAAAGAAGAACTAAAGAGCCTCTTGATGAAAGTGAAAGAAGAGAGGGAAAAAGTTGGCTTAAAACTCAACATTCAAAAAACAAAGATCATGGCACCCAGCCCCAACACTTCATGGCAAATAGATGGGGAAACAATGGAAACAGTGAGAGACTTTATTTTGGGGGGCTCCAAAATCACTGCAGATGGTGANTTTTTAGCATGCTGTCTACGTTGGTCATAGCTTTTCTTCCAAGGAGCAAGCATGTTTTAATTTCATGGCTGTAGTCACCATCTGCAGTGATTTTGGAGCCCCCCAAAATAAAGTCTCTCACTGTTTCCATTGTTTCCCCATCTATTTGCCATGAAGTGTTGGGACTGGGTGCCATGATCTTTGTTTTTTGAATGTTGAGTTTTAAGCCAACTTTTTCCCTCTCTTCTTTCACTTTCATCAAGAGGCTCTTTAGTTCTTCTTTGCTTTCTGCCATAAGGGTGGTGTCATCTGCATATCTGAGGTTATTGATATTTATCCTGGCAATCTTGATCTTAGCTTGTGCTTCATCCAGCCCAGCATTTCTCATGATGTACTCTGCATATAAGCTAAATAAGCAGGGTGACGATATACAGCCTTGACGGACTCCTTTCCTGATTTGGAACCAGTCTGTTGTTCCATGTCTGGTTCTAACTGTTACTTCTTGACCTGCATACAGATTTCTCAGGAGGCATCTCTTTAAGAATTTTCCACAGTTTGTTGTGATCCACAGTCACAGAACTTGGTGTAATCAATAAAAGCAAAAATAGATACTTTTCTGGAATTCTCTTGTTGTTTCTATGATCCAGTGGGTGTTGGCAGTTTGATCTCTGGTTTCTCTGCCTTTTCTAAATTCAGCTTGACCATCTGGAAGTTCTCGGTTCATGTACTATTGAAGCCTTTGTTGGAGAATTTTGAGCATTACTTTGCTTGCATGTGAGATGAGTGCAATTGTGTGGTAGTTTTAACATTGTTTGGCATTGCTTTTCCTTGGAATTGGAATGAAAACTGACCTTTTCCAGTCCTGTAACCACTGCTGAATCTTGCAAATTGCTGGCATATTGAGTGCAGCACCTTAACAGCATCATCTTTTAGGATTTGAAATGGATCAACTGGAATTCCATCACCTCTACTAGCTTTGTTCACAGTGATGCTTCCCAAGGCCCACTTGATTTCACATTCCAGGATGTCTGGCTCTAGGTGAATGGTCACACCATCATGGTTATCTGGGTCCTTAAGATATTTTTTGCACATAAATACAGACCAAAAAATGGTGGTTGACAGAGTCAGGAAGTTACAGGAGTGAAATTGGTGAAGGGGATCAGAATGTGCAAACCAGTTATTTAATAAATCATGGGCTTGTAATGTTCAGCATGGTGACTATAGTTAATAATACTGTATTGCATATTGGAAAGTTGGTAAGAGAGTAGGTATTAAAAGTTCTCATCACAAGAGAAAAATATTGTAACAAGTATGGGAATGGATATTAACTAGACTTTTATTGTGTTTCAATATACACCAATATGAAGTCATTATGTTGTACATCTGAAACTAGTATAATGTTATATGTCAATTATACCTCAATTTAAAAAAGAACATTAGCAAAGTTTTCCTATTAGGAAAAAATGTGCTTTCTTACTTAGGAACATTCCACATTGTTCAGGTTTTCTGCTCTTGACTAAACAAGTCTGGAAGAATTATGCACGTGTCTGCTCATAACAAGGTTAAAAAGAATAAAATAGCATATCAAGTCTTAGGAAAAATCATAGCTAAAACAGAAAGAGAGGGGACATGTAATCTGTTATCTGCAAATTCCAGAATTTTGAGGCTAGGAATAAATGAGGCTTGAGTCATTTTGGAAAGGGTCACAAAGTCCCATGTTTCTAAGACATGTTTGGAAACCAGCGATTTTCCTACGGGGCTAGTCTTCATAAGAATTCATACTGCTTCATAGAACCATGAATTCAGCTAATTCATCAAACCATGAATTCATACTGACTCACAGAAGCATGGATTCATCTGATTCATAGGATCATAAATTCAAACACAGTGACAGAACCATAATTTTATACTGCCATCTCTAATTCTTAATCCAGCACCACAGAGTACATTATAGCCTTCTTCCTTTATTTTTAGTTTCTTTCTCATACAGAGAGAATGAGGGTTTCTTTATCCATAACATATTCACTTCTTACTCACTCCTAGAATACACATATGTTGGCACCACCCCCAATCCTTTTCTAATTATTTTTGAACACATAAAGTTAACACACTTCTAAATGTAAGAACAATTAAACTTATATTTAAAGTGCCTCTCTTCCTATTCCTATTCCTCTATTACCATTTCCCCATCCTTTCCACTTACCCCTTCCCATCTCTGTCACCTCATTCGCTTTTAGTTTATATTTTTTGTGGGTTTTTTTTGTGGCACATATGTATATTTTGCTGTTTCCTGTCCTTATATTAAAAGTAGACAGTTCATGAGGAAGTTTTTATCTTTAAGTCTAATCTAATATCTAAACAAATGATAAAATCTCAATTATTTCACAACTTCAAGTGGGTATATAAAGAAATGACAAAGAGCTTTAGAAACTAAACCGAATTATTGAGTTTTCCTTTTTTTCTTTGTCCATGAACATTCTGGTCCTGATGGCGTGCGTGCTAAGTCACTTCAGTGGTGTCTGACTCTGTGGCCCTATGGACTGTAGCCCTCAAAGCTCCTGTTTCCATGGGATTCTCCAGGCAAGAATATTATAGTAGGTTGTCATGCCCTCCCCTAGGGACTTTTCCTGACCCAGGGGTCGAACCCATGTCTCCTGTAGCTCCTGCATTGCAGAAGGGTTCTCTACCACTGAGCTACTGGGGAAGCCCTAAAGTCCTAATTAGGAAACACCTAATGAGTTGGTTTGGAGAAGGCAATGGCATCCTACTCCAGTACTCATGGCTGGAAAATCCCAGGGATGGAGGAGCCTGGTAGGCTGCAGTCCATGGGGTCACGAAGAGTCGGACACGACTGAAGCAACTTAGCAGCAGCAGCAGCAGCAATGAGATGGTTGGATGGCATCACTGACTCAATGGACATGAGTTTGGGTAAACTCCGGGAGTGGGGATGGACAGGGAAGCCTGGTGTGCTGCAGTCCGTGGGATCACAAAAGAGTCAGACACGACTGGGTGACTGAACTGAACTGAAAGGCACTTACCATTCAACCTAAGTGTAAGTGCAAAATAACAGCAGCCATCCTGTTGCCATTCTGGCCTACTGAAGTATTCATTTGTATTTCTAAACTAAGAATATATGCAAGCTTAAAAACTTCTGATCAATAAATGTCAGGTTTGAGCTAAGTGTATCTCTGATGCCACCTAGCTCCAAGATTCCGTGAGCCTCTGTTCCCATGGTGCCACGGTTCTAATATTCCAAACCAGAGGAGAATCCCTTTACTGAGACATTAACAGGCAGTCCTACTCTCTTGTTGTGGACTTCTTCTACCGAAGTTTGAACATGGGTGGAATGAGCTACACAGTGAAGAAGGGCACAATAAAAACAGGAGATCCTATATACCTGCGGAAGGCCCTTGTATACAACCTTGGAGAGGAGAAGAGAACCAGGATCCACATTCAAAAACTTCAGCAGGCTTTAAATATGCGGTTCAGGGAGATCGATAAAGAGAAAGCAGCCTTGAAGAAGTTTTTGGTTAAGCTTCAGAAGACAACTGGGTATTTTCCTCGAATGCCCTTCTGGTGACCAGTGCCACTGTAGGTGAGGAGTTCGTGAAAGGTCCAATACAAAACACATCTGTGTCTCCTTCTGTTATCGCTGTGACCCAAGGAAGCATTACAAAAAACCACTGGGACAAGTTAAAAAAAAAAGACGATACAATTGAACATAAAAATGAAATGTCTAGAAGAAAATCAACGAATATCTCCTATAAAAGAGAGACTAGAGCATTATTTTTTCCAGATGATTCCATATACTTACAACTTGACGTGGTAATATGCAGTGCATATATTATTTCCATTCAAACTTTTCCTTGAGACCAGAATAAAGCTTAGCCATTGTAGAGATCTTTCTGATATTGATGGTAGCATGCATATATTTGTCTTAATTCTGTTTTTTTCTCATTGATGTAATTTTCAATTGTTTTTCTATAGTTTTAATAGCATGAATAAAAGTTAGTTTGAGGAACTTCCTTGATGGTCCAGTGGTTAAGACTTCATGCTTCCAATGCAGGGGATGCAGGTTTGATCTCTTAAGATCCCACATACCACGTGGCAGGGTCAGAAAATAAAAATAAATAAAATATGAACAATAAAATAATTCTTTAAAAGTTAGTTTGAAAATAATGATATAGTAGGAAAAACCTAGAATCTTGATTCTTTAGTTGTTTGTTGCTGTTCCGTCACTCAGTCATGTTCAGCTCTTTGTGACTCCATGGACTGCAGCACACCAGGCTTTCTGTCCCTCATCATTTCCCAGAGCTCACGCAAACTTATATCCATTCAGTTGGTGATGCCATCCAACCATCTCATCCTCTGTCACCCGCTTCTCCTCCTGCCTTCAATCTTTCCCAGCATCAGGGTCTGCTCTTTGCATCAGGTGGCCAAAGTACTGGAGTTTCAGCTTCAGCATCAGTCCTTCCAGTGAATATTCAGAACTGATCTCCGTTAGGATGTACTGGTTTGATCTCCTTGCAGTCCAAGGGACTCTCAAGGGTCTTCTCCAACACCACAGTTTGAAAGCATCAATTCTTCAGTGTTAAGCCGTCTTTATGGTCCAACTCTCACATCCATACATGACTACTGGAAAAACCATAACTTTGATTATATGGATCTTTGTTGGTGAAATAATTTGATTCTTTAAGGGAACTTGATCAAATTTAGGTTTGGCCATGCTTTACCTGTGTAATCCTGGATTTAGAAACTCTTTTCTTTTACCCAAGATAGAGATAATAACACATATCCAAACACTGCTTTAACAAGACAACCTATATATAGGTTAAATAAGACAATATATGTACAGGGGATATTGCAGACACCCCCAAGTGGTAATAGTTGGCATTGTAGTTAACTTTGTTTTACATATTTTATAACTATACAATAATTAAATTTGTTTAAATTGTAACTCAGATTCTCTTCTTAGCTCTTCTACTAACATCCTGTCTCCAAACAAATCCGTTTCCATTCCTAGGCCTTGGTTTTTGCAAGGCTATAATGTGAAAACTGGACTGAGTGAGTGAAGTCGCTCAGTCATGTCTGACTCTTTGTGACCCCGTGGACGGGGTTGGGAAGATCCCCTGGAGAAGGAAATGGCAGCCCACTCCAGTATTCTTGCCTGGAGAATGCCATGGACAGAGGAGCCTGGTGGGCTACCGTCCACGGGGTCACAGAGTTGGACATGACTGAGCGACTTCATTCATAATGTGAAACTGGACTAAATCATCCCTAAGGTCCCTTTCGGAGAAGGCAATGGCAACCCACTCCAGTACTCTTGCCTGGAAAATCCCATGGATGCAGGAGCCTGGAAGGCTGCAGTCCATGGGATTGCTGAGGGTCGGACACGACGGAGCGACTTCACTTTCACTTTTCACTTTCATGCATTGGAGAAGGCAATGGCAACCCACTCCAGTGTTCTTGCCTGGAGAATCCCAGGGACGGGGGAGCCTGGTGGGCTGCCATCTCTGGGGTCGCACAGAGTCGGGACACGACTGAAGTGACTTAGCAACAAGGTCCCTTTCAACTTTAAATTTTTTGAAACTAAAACTCCATAGTTCTACTTTGAAATGTGCTTGTGGGACAGAAAAAGGATCCAGCAATCAGAAAACATATCAAGGTGATTTCATGGCCTTGGATATATTTTTCCTATTTAACCCTGACTTATCTACCAATCCTATGTTTAAAGAAACATGCTATTCAAATATGATACATTCTCATGATATATTTGCTGCGTGATGGCAGAGCAAATGCACCTCACTTCTTGAAAGCCCTTGGGATTAAGTTGCATGTCTTTATTATTTCTTTAGGCTCTACAGTGAAATAGACATAGATTCTGCCAGGCAAATTCAGGCAAGTTCAGTTCAGTTGCTCAGTCGTGTCCGACTCTTTGCGACTCCACGAAGCGCAGCACTCCAGGCCTCCCTGTCCATCACCAACTACTGGAGTCTACCCAAACCCATGTCCACTGAGTCAGTGATGCCATCCAACCATCTCATCCTCGGTCGTCCCCTTCTTCTGCCCTCAATCATTCCCAGCATCAAGGTCTTTTCAAATGAGTCAGCTCTTCGCATCAGGTGGCCAAAGTATTGGAGTTTCAGCTTCAACATCAGTCCTTCCAATGAACACCAAGGACTCATCTCCCTTAGCATGGACTGGTTAGGTCTCCTTGCAGTCCAAGGGACTCTCAAGAGTCTTTTCCAACACCACAGTTCAAAAGCATCAATTCTTCAGCGCTCAGCCTTCTTTATAGTCCAACTGTCACATCCATACATGACTACTGGAAAAACCATAGCCTTGACTAGATGGAGCTTTATTGACATAAGTAATGTCTCTGTTTTTTAATATGCTGTCTAGGTTGGTGATAACTTTCCTTCCAAGGAGTAAGCGTCTCTTAATTTCATGGCTGCAATCACCATCTGCAGTGATTTTGGAGCCCCCCAAAATAAAAACAGTTTCCACTGTTTCCCCATCTATTTGCCATGAAGTGATGGGACCAGATGCCATGATCTTCATTTTCTGAATGTTGAGCTTTAAGCCAACTTTTTCACTATCCTCTTTCACTTTCATCAAGAGGCTCTTTAGTTCACTTTCTGCCATAGGGGTGGTGTCATCTGCATATCTGAGGTTATTGATATTTCTCCTGGCAATTTTGATTCCAGCTTGTGCTTCATCCAGCCCAGTGTTTCTTATGACGTTCTCTGCATATAAGTTAAATAAGCAGGGTGACAATATACAGCCTTGATGGACTCCTTTACCAATTTGGAACCAGTCTGTTTTTCCATGTCCAGTCCCAACTGTTGCTTCCTGACCTGCATACAGGTTTCTCAAGAGGCAGTTCAAGTGGTCTGGTATTCCCATCTCTTTCAGAATTTTCCATAGTTTGGTGATCCACACAGTCAAAGGCTTTGGCATAGTCAATAAAGCAGAAGGAGATATTTTTCTGGAAGTCTCTTGCATTTTCGATGATCCAGCGGATGTTGGCGATTTGATCTCTGGTTCCTCTGCCTTTTCTAAAACCAGCTTGAACATCTAGAAGTTCACGGTTCATGTATTGCTGAAGCCCGGCTTGCAGAATTTTGAGCATTACTTTACTANGATGTTGGCAATTTGATCTCTGGTTCCTCTGCCTTTTCTAAAACCAGCTTGAACATCTAGAAGTTCACGGTTCATGTATTGCTGAAGCCCGGCTTGCAGAATTTTGAGCATTACTTTACTAGCGTGGGAGATGAGTGCAATTGTGTGGTAACTTGAGCATTCTTTGGCATTGTCTTTCTTTGGAATTGGAATAAAAACCGACCTTTTCCAGTCCTGTGGCCACTGCTGAGTTTTCCAAATTTGCTGGCATATTGAGTGCAGCACTTTCACAGCATCATCTTCCGGGATTTGAAATAGCTCCCCTGGAATTCCATCACCTCCACTAGATTTGTTTGTAGTGATGCTTCCTAAGGCCCACTTGACTTCACCTTCCAGGATGTCTGGCTCTAGGTGAGTGAGAGTGATCACACCATCGTGATTATCTGGGTTGTGAAGATCTTTTTTGTACAGTTCTTCTGTGTATTCTTGCCACCTCTTCTTAATATCTTCTGCTTCTGTTAGGTCCATACCATTTCTGTCCTTTATCGAGCCCATCTTTGCATGAAATGTTCCCTTGGTATCTCTAATTTTCTTGAAGAGATTCTTTAGTCTTTCCCATTCTATTGTTTTCCTCTATTTCTTTGCACTGATCACTGAGGAAGGCTTTCTTATCTCTTCTTGCTATTCTTTGGAACTCTGCATTCAAATGGGTATATGTTTCCTTTTCTCCTTTGCTTTTTGCTTCTCTTCTTTTCACAGCTATTTGTAAGGCCTCCTCAGACAGCCATTTTGGTTTTTTGCATTTCTTTTTCTTGGGGATGGTCTTGATTCCTGTCTCCTGTACAATGTCACGAACCTCCGTCCATAGTTCATAAGGCACTGTATCAGATCTAGTCCCTTAAATCTGTTTCTCACTTCCACTGTATAGTCATAAGGGATTTGATGTAGGTCATACCTGAATGGTCTAGCGGTTTTCCCCACTTTCTTCAATTTCAGTCTGCATTTGGCAATAAGGAATTCATGATCCGAGCCACAGTCAGCTTTGTGTATACCTTCATGTATACTTTAAGTTGCTTATATTTTTAAATTGTACGTATGTCCATGGGGTCATAAAGAGTCAGACACAACTGAAGTGACTTAGCAGGTGTCTTTCCTCAATTTTACGGCCTTTGTATTTCATCAAGATCAGTGACATTTTCACAGAAATACAGTGATATTTATGTGAGTCTCTTTCAGGGTTCTTCATTCTGTTCCAATTATCTCTATGACTGTTTTTTCATCCAATACCACACTTGGTTACTGTAGCTTTATTGTAAGTTGTGAAGTCAGGCAGTGTCAGTCCTCCAACTTCAGTACTGGCAATTCCGGGTCTTTTGTCACTTCAGATATACTTTAGTATCACTTAGTCGACATCCACAAAATATCATGCTGGCATTTTAATAGGAATTGCACTGAACCTATAAATCGTTGTGAAGAATGAACATCTTGACAAAATTGAATTTTCCCATCCATGAACATCTCTCTACCTATAGTCCTTTTTAAATTTCTTTCATCAGAGTTTTGTAGTTTTCCCCATATAGATCTTATATGTATTTTCTTAGATTTACATATAACTAAACTGTTTGAGTGTTAATGTAAATGGTAACACATTCTAAATTTAAAATTCTACATGTTTATTGCTGGTATAATAAAAGTGTTAATAACCTTTTGTACATTAACCTTGTATCCTGTAAACTTGTAGTAATAACTATTAGGTCCAGAAATTCTTTGTTAATTCTATATAGACCATCATGTAATAAATGAATGTTTTATTTCCTCTTTTCCACCCTGTCTAACTTTTATTTCCCTTTTTTGTTGTTACTGCATTACCTAGATCTTCTAGTATGACGTTGAAAAGGAATGGTGAGAGGACATTGGCCTTGTTCCTGCTCTTAGTGGAAAAACTTCTAGTTTCTTGCCATTGTATTAGCTGTAGATGTTATCAAGTTGAGAGTTCACCTCTATGCCTAGTTTGCTAATTTTATAGAAAATGAGTGATGGATTTTGTCAAATACTTTTTCTGTATCTATTGATATAACCATGTGATTTTTCTTTGTTAGCCTGTTGATGTGGTAGATTAATGGATTTCCAGATGGTAAACCAAACTTGCATACCTGGAGTAAAATTATTCGCATACATTTTGGTTTTGATTTGCTAATATTTTGTTGAGAACTTTTGCATTTGTATTCATGACAGAGACTGCTCTATAGTTTTAAAGACTATCTGGTTTTGGCTTTAGAATAATGCTGGCCTCATATAAAGAGTTAGGAGGTTCCCTTCTGCATCTTATCTTCTGGAAGAGATTGTACAGAATTGGCATAAATTCTTCCTTAAATGTTTTAATTCACCAGTGAGCCTATCTGGGCCTGCTGCTGTTCTGAAAGGTTTTTAATTATTGATTCAATTTCTTTATTAGATACAGGCCTATTCAGTCTTTTTCTTCTTGTATAAATTTTGGCAGATGTATTTTTTAAGGAATTGCTCCATTTAATCTAGGTTACCAAATTGGTGGACATATGGTTGTTCATAGTATTTCCTGATTATCCTTCTAATATCCATGTGATCTGTAGTAATGTCCTTCTTTTATTTTGGATCTTACTAATTTGTATTTTCTTTCAGTTAGCTTGACTAGAGGCTTATCAATTCTATTGATCTTTTCAAAAAGAACTATCTTTTTTTTTTTTAACTGAAGCATAATTGACCTGTAATACTTTGTTAATTCCAGGGGCACAACATAGTGATTCAATATTTCTATACATTACAAAATGTTTACTATGGTAAGTCATCTGTCACCATACAAAGATATTACAGTATTACTGAGTATATTCCACATGTTGTATATTTCATCCTCATGACTCACTTATATTGTAACTGGAAGTCTGTACCTCTTACTCTCCACCTATTGCATTCAACCCACCACTCCCTCCCTTATGGCAATCACTATTTCTTCTCTGTATCTATTGTTTTCCTTTTTTCATTTGCTGTGTTTTAGATTCCACATAAGTTAAAATCACACTTAATTTTTCTTTCTTATTTCACTTAGCATAATAACCTCTAGGACCATTCATGCTGTCACATTGAAATCATAAAAGATTTTTCTTTTTATGGCTAATATTCCACTATGTATAATATACCACATCTTCATCCATTCATCTATTGCTGGACATTCAGGTGGTTTCCATATGTTGGCCATTGTAAGTAATGCCGCAATAAACATAGGAATGCATACATCTTTTCTAATCAGTTTTTTTTTCCTTTGTAAAAAATATGCAAAGTGGAATTGCTAGATCACCTAGATAGCATACTAAAAAGCAGAGATATTACTTTGCCAACAAAGGTCCATCTAGTCAAGGCTATGGTTTTTCCAGTGGTCATGTATGGATGTGAGAGTTGGACTGTGAAGAAAGCTGAGTGCAGAAGAATTGATGCTTTTGAACTGTGATGTTGGAGGAGACTCTTGAGAGTCCCTTGGACTGCAAGGAGATCCAACCAGTCCATCCTAAAGGAGATCAGTCCTGGGTGTTCACTGGAAGGACTGATGCTGAAGCTCAAACTCCAATACTTTGGCCACCTCATGCGAAGAGTTGACTCATTGGAAAAGACTCTGATGCTGGGGGGGATTGGGGGCAGGAGGAGAAGGGGACGACAGAGGATGAGATGGCTGGATGGCATCACTGACTCAATGGACATGAGTTTCAGTGAACTCTGGGAGTTGGTGATGGACAGGGAGGCCTGGCGTGCTGCGGTTCATGGGGTCACAAAGAGTTGGACACAACTGAGTGAATGAACTGATGGTAGTTCTACATTTAAGGAATCTCCATACTGTTTTCCATAATGCTTGAGCCAACTTGTACCACCAACAATGCACAAGGGTTTTCTCCATATCCTCACTAACACTTGTTCTTATCTTCTTGTAATAGCTATTCTGACGTGTGAGGTGTTATCTCATTGTGATTTTCAGTTGCATTCCCCTGATGTTTAGTAATGGGAGCTTTTTTATGTTGAGCATCTTTTCATGTGTTTCAGTCATATGTATCTATATCTTGGAAAAAATTTTTATATTCAGATCCTTGGTGGGATTGTTAGTCCTTTTGGTGTTGAGTTCTATGAGTTCTTTGTGTATTTTGGATATGAACCCCTTATCTGATGTATTATTTGCAAATAAATGCCTTCTCCCATTCAGTTTTTCATTTTGTTAAGTTTCCTCTGCAGTACAAAAGCTTTTTGGTTTGATGTAGTCTTGTTTATTTTTGCTTTTCTCTTGCCTGAAGACACATTAAAAAAAATATTGCCAAGACCAATGTCAAAGAAGGTACTATGCTTTTCTAGAAGTTTTATGTTTTCAAGTCTTAGACTTAAGCTTTAATCCATTTTGAGGTTTTTAGTGATGTGGGAAAGTAGCCGTTTCTTTGGCATGAGACTGTCCAGTTTACCCAACACCGATTATTGAAGACACTGTCTGTTCCCCATTGTATATTCTTGCCTACTTTGTCATAATTGCCCACAGTTCTGTGAGCATCATTTCCCAAACTTACTAAATGCCTTATCCAGACATCCTGCACAACACTGCCTCAGAACGAAGGACAAATTTTACACCAGAGGGGTGACGATGAGCTCATGACTGTGCAATGCATTGATCTTGTCACGTATCCATCATCCAGAAGTAATTGGCCTGATACAATATGGGATGGCCTACTGAAGGTTCAGCTAAGGTGCTGGCTAGGGAGACAATACTCAGTGAGGTTTGGATACAATCTTCCAATACAAGATATGGTGTGTGCTTTGAACCAATGACCAATAATGTGACTACAGTGAAAATATATGGTTCGCAATTAGCATTTTGCAGTTTAAGACTTGACTTGTAGCCAATGACTAGGGATCTTTATGACTGACAGTGTGACTATAGCCAAGAATACGTGGTTAGCAGTCAGTATTTTGTAGTTTGTTAAGGCTTGACCTGTAGCCAATGACTAGGGAAATTTTTTAAAAATTAATAGAGAATACATATGCCTATACCAGGATTAATGGAAGGTCTCACAGAGATGTGCCTGCTTCTGTAGGATTTGAGGAGGACCAGTTACGCTCCTTAACTGGAACAGTGCCCATTGCACCTTGTAAAAGCAGCCTTCAGGACTTGGACTTAGAGGACTTTAGAGCATGACATACTAAGTGCCTATTCCTGGGGCCATGGCACCACACCCCAGTAGACCATGTTTTCCTGACAAAAGCCCATCTGCCAGACTCAGGATCTACCCTTGTCAAGACCTACAGAAATCCCCAGAGTTCCCTATGTTCCCACAGACTCCCTTACAAACCTCCTACACACAACCAAAGCAGGGACCCCTAGAACTGCATTTGTTCTTGGGTAGGGCTGCCATTCCCAGACATGATACCTAAGTAGCAGCTGAGGACAGAGTGCCTGGATCTGATTAGCTGGCCTCCCCTAAGAAATGACCAGGACTGCTTTCCTAGCCATCACGTGTCTAAGTTTCTTAGGTGGATCCACACACTCAAGAGTTCCCTTGTCTGATCTCCAATCTCTTGCCGACACGCCAACCCCTTTCCCTGTGTCTTCAGAAAACCTTCCTATATCTCAATTCATCTGAAGTTTTCCCTTCATCTCTGAACAGCTATTTCCTTTCCTGCTGGGTCGCATGTGTATGTGTATGTATATATATTTCAGCTAATTTCTCATCTCCTTCCCCTTTCCCCACTGCTGCATATACGATGCATTAGTACTTAGTTCATGAGTTTTGGAACATCAAGCAAAATTGTGATAGAACTAAAAGAGAGATTCACACCCCTAAGAGTTCTGACTTGAAACCGGTTCCCACAGCTAACAAAGACTTTGGGTTTTTAAGTGTACCAGTTATGCAAGATTTAATGCATTATGGAAGCTGGGTAAAGGGCATATGGGAATCCTCTGTACTATCTCTGCAAATGTTCTGTAAATTTAAAATAACTCCAAAATAAACCTTAAGATTAAAAAAGAGAGAGAAAAACCTTAGATTTTCTCCCCTGGATGAAATGACTGCATGTGGTCTTGGCTACATAGTATATAGGTGCTGTGTTAGGCCAAAAAACTATTGTTAAAAGGCAAATAAAGGAAGTAGGGTATATTGGGTACTAGGCAGCCACAACAGCAGAATGTAGTAGAGAACGTTTTAATCTTTATTTTCTATTTTTGAGGAGTTTTTCACTGTATGAATCTTGGTTGTGAGTACCTACTATTAAAGCAGAATGGGCCAGACTCTCCCACCCTCAACCTGATGGTGTGGGTGTGTGACCCAGGCCAGTAAATCCCATAGCACACTCCACTGAGTCTCAAAGAGTCGCATTTCCTTAGGGAAGTTTTCAGATAATGGCAGTGATGCCTGTGCAGTGACAGTGATGGGAGCATGGTGGCAGCGATGCGGTGGAGCCAGAGGGGAAATAGGGAGAAGAGCAGCAGAGCTGGGGAGCCAGGCCTCGCTGGAGCCGGCCCTGGTTGTCACCTGCCGCCAGCTTCCCATGGTGCCAGGCCTACTGCTCAAGCCTGCACACTGCCCCTCTATTTCTTTCTAATAAATTCCTTTTGTGGTGTTAGGGATCCAGCCTGCTGTTCCTATTGCCTGCAATTAAGAACTCTAAAGATAGACCCGCTAACCCAGTCAGGGCTTCCAAGTGGCCCAACTCCAGAGGCATCACTGTCACAAGGCAGAGAATGGTGCCCTGCAGCCATGCGATGTTGTGCCACAGAACATCTGTAGGACATCCAGAGCTATTTATTAATGTGTGTCTAAAGCACATAACACAGACTAGGAAGATAAAAAAAATTTACTTCATTAATTACATATTTGGACAACAAAAAACAATTATATTACAATCTGAGTACTTTAAACCTGGGTTTTCTAGCACCCAAGGTCTTGCATTCATTCTTCTTGGCTACTTACTATTTGAATAACCTTGGAGAGTTCGTTTGATAGCTGGAAAATGGACTAACAGTGGGTGAACTACTCTTCTCTTACATTTCAACTTCTTTGAAAAATACAGTAATATCTATACTTCATTGGCTTCTGCTGAGGATTTAAAAATAAAGTCACCTCACACACTTGTGTGGCCCACAGTAGGTATTTGAGAACCATTGCTTCTTTTCCCGATGTTGATACAATAATTAGTCTCTGGATGCAGACAAGCCCCTCACCAACTGTGGTGACAATCACCAGTTGATGCAGTCATCTTAGCCACACTGCACGTGGAAGTAATATGACCTCAGAATACTAGTTCCGATGTTTCTGGCTTCCACGCCTACAATGCTCATACTGTCACTCTCCACATGAGTGAATCCACTGTGAAGGAAGGGACACGCTATATGTTAACTTTGGAAAAGGACAAACATTTAAGTCACAAAGCTTTTACACAAAGATGGAGCTCAACCTTGTATGTTCTCTACCCAGTCCACCCCATCTCTGAGTATACTGGGCTTTGAGGACCTACGTTTATTTGTAACAAGTAGCAAAAATCATCACATTCTTGAGTGTGATCAGTTTGAGGTCCTCCTGATGGTAGCTGCCTGAATCACAAGGATTCCAGCTACTCTAGAAACTTCTCCCGATACAGGAGTGGGGGGTACCTCATCCAATCTGGGCAGGTCAGAGTCATTTCTCCAGAATTTAGAATTACTATCAATTCCTAACCAGTCTCAGTGAAGGAGATGTAACCGCAGGAGCCAACGGGGCCTTCAGTTTCCACAAAAACACAATGCTGCTCTGTTGCACTATAGAAAAATGGAGCAAGTGTGTAGAGAACCAAACCAACAAACAAAAAAAGAACCAACCAACAAACAAAAACAGAAGGAATTTGCTGAGTTTCTCACAGAAGCCCAGTTTTTGTCTATAGATTGCTTCTGAAACAAGCTTTGGCTTTCACGAACTACCTTTCAGCTTAGAGTAAATCCCATGCTGACTTACTCAACTTAATAGATTAATAAGCCACTACAATACTGTAAAGGAATTAGCCTTCAATTAAAATAAATTAATTTTTAAAAATGCATCTGGTGCAAACAACAACAAAGAGATTAATAACAAGAGTGGAATGTGGCAGTTTGCCGACTGTGTCAGAAAACTGCAGGATTGGGTTGGAAAATTGCAGGACTGGCTGCTCTGCATGGGGCTGAGCAGGGCAACAACTGCTCCCTGATAGAAGCAGTCAGTCAGCAGTCTCCTTGGTTTGTTTGCAAATAAGGTTGAACAAGCACCTATCTTCTTTCTTTTTCTCTTTATAGACTTCCTCTTCATCTTCCCCCACCCCCTCAACTCATCTTTAGTAAATGTGCAGAACTCTGTAACTATCACTAAAACCCAGTTTTAAGAACATTTCCATTGGCTCCAAAAGATCTGTTGTAGCCATCTGCAGTCAATCTCATCCTACCCCCAACCCTGGGCAGCAGTAATTAACCTTCTGTTCCTACAGACCTGCCTTTTCTGTATGTACCATGTTAAAGGAATCATTCAATATATGACCTTACACATTGGGCTCCTTTCACCAGCACACTACGTTGGCAGTTCACCCACATGTATGTCATCTGCCATTCCTCTTTACGGCTGAGTGACATTCCCCTGTATGGATGCACCATAGTGGGTTTATCCATTTACCAGTTGATGGGCATCTGCACTGCTTGCACCTTTAGGGTTTTCTGAATAAATCTGCTAAGAACATTCAAGTACAAGTCTTTGTGACATGTTTTCTTTCTCCTAGGGGTATGCTGCTAGGTTTGCTATTAAATTTATATTTAACACACCCATTTTCTTTGGAGAATCAGAATATGTATTCACAGATTATAACATTTTAGGAAACTGAAAAGCTCCTAAAAAGTAATGAAGATAGATGAAATGCAGTCCACAGCTGCCCATCCTGTGGGGATCAGCACGGAGCTAGGTTGCTGGGTTTATGATTGCCAAATGAAGCCCTCAAAGGGAAATTACCACTTGCATCAACTATGGATTTCTGAGGAATCTGTTATGAATTAGCAAAGAGCAGAATTCAAGGTTGTAATACATTCCAGGGTTCTGATTAAAGCACATTTATGTTACTAAGTGTGCTCTGCTCATCGAGAAAATGTCATTTCAGTGAATGGTTTACCATCCTATAAAATGGGTGTGTTAGTCACTCAGTCATGTCAGATTCTTGTGACCTCATGGACTGTAGCCCGCCAAGGTCCTCTATCCATGGAATCCTCCAGACAACAATAGCCATTCCCTTCTCCAGGGAATCTTCCTGATCCAGGAATTGAATCTAGGTATCCTATACTGCAGGTGAATTCTTTACCATCTGAGCCACCAGGGAAGCCTCAGAATAGCACAGTTTAAAAACACATATAAAACAGAACTTTCTGGAACTTCCCTGGTGGCTCAGTGGTTAAGAAAATGCCTGCCAACAATATAGGGGACACGTCTGATCCCTGGTCCAGGAAGATCCAACACGCCATAGGGCAACAAAGCCTGTGTGCCACAATTACTGAGCCCATACTCTAGAGCCTGAGCTCTGCAACGAGAAGCCACTGCAGCTGGAAAAAGCCTGTGCGCAGCAATGAAGACCCAGCACAGAGGTGAGGAAATAAAAAGTAATTAAAAAAATAAGTGTCTAATCGTGCACAATGAATATTTCAGTGAATAAATGTGTTCTGCTTTGTGTGATGCATGTAGAACAGTGTTTAAAAACGTGTAAAAAAGAAGTTTCTAGAAGTGCTACTTGCTTACTAAGTTGACAACAGTGTTATTTCAGTGAAAAGATGTTCTAACCATTCAGTAATGATATAGGAAATTCTTTAAAGGCACGTATAAAAAAGGAAAGGAAAAAAAAGCACATCTTGGGAGACCAGCATCGCTGGCAAGCTCTTCAGTGGCTTCCTTCCAGTGGCAACAAGTGTTTGTTCGCACATACGTCTCCTGCCACTGGAGGAAAACAGTCATTACTGAGGGGTCATGAGTGGATGTGGGGCGTGTAATCAGGGCCTCCATCAGCCTGAGGGGCTTGCTTCACTATGGCTGGCCTGCGGCCCAGGTACAGACGGAGCAAGGCCACCTCTCCTGAGCACAGGGGAGGGTAGATAGCAACATATTAGGGTCTTGAGTAGGAAATATACAGCCCCTCATGGCCTGCAGTGTGGAAATGGAATGTTATGGCTCTCAAACTCAGCAACTAGGTAGGTTTGTTATACTGGAGTGAGTTGTCATTTCCTTCTCCAGGGGATCTTCCTGACCCAGGGATCAAACCTGGGTCTCCTGCATTGCAGGCAGAAGCTTTACCATCTGAGCTACTAGGGAAGCAGGTTTGTTATAGAAATCTTTAATTGTAAAAATATTTAGTTTGAGGCATTGTATTTTTTTAAATTAACACTGTAAGATGTTTGCTACAGGAGGCCGAATTAATCCCATAACTCATGACAAGTAACTGATGGTTATGAAGTAGGAGGTGTTACCTTAAGTAACCCAGTGAAACAGATAATCTGAAGCCCTGTCCTTACTTGCAGGACTTACTCTGATAAGAAAAAACACGTCATCCCCCAATTCTGGGGGGTCAGCTGGTGAAGAATCCACCTGCAATGCAGGAGACGCCGGTTCCATTCCTGGGTCTGAAAGAGCCCCTGAGGAAGGGATAGGCTACCCACTCGAGTATTCTTGGGCTTCCCTGGTGGCTCAGCCAGTGAAGAATTCACCTGCAATGCGGGAGACCTGGGTTTGATCCCTGGCTTGAAAGATTCCCTGGAGAAGGGCATGGCAACCCACTCTAGTATTCTTGCCTGGAGAATCCCCAGGGACAGAGGAGCCTGGTGGGCTACAGTCCATGGGGTTGCAGAGTCAGACACAACTGAGCGACTAAGCACAGCATCCCCAATTCTAATTGTAACCAGAGCCCAAAAATCACATTCTTTTCAACTTTTATAGTCTTGCCCCTACGGCCACCTAGGTTTGGTAAATGGACCTGACATTGTACAGGTTACAGAGGTGGGGTAAGGGCTGCATCCAGGCTGACCCCAGCTTCACTGTGCATCCCCGTGGGCCTTTGGGCAAAACCACATGGCTGATTTCATCTGGGAAATGTGGGTGATGCTAACTGCAGGTGGTAACTTTGTATATTAAAGGAAATAATACAAATGATGCATAGTGTAGTGTCTTTTTTAAAACCAGAGGATAAATATGAACAGTGACTTGCCTCAGGTCCCCATATAGGGAGGGGTAGGCTGGGCTAAGACCCCAAGTCCCATTCACATTCTTGCCAATGGTATCCTCTTGCTGGGAGGCCAGGAGAGGCCACTGTGTAGGTAACATTTAAAAAGTCAGAAGCAATTACCTGGCCCATCTGTGGGACCCACCAAGCAAATGATAGCAGCTCTTGAGGACGGGAAATTTATTTTCCTTATTCCACATGTAGACTCGCAGGGAGAGGTCAAAGGAAGAGGTGATGACTCGAGTCTGGTCCTTGAAACGAAAACCCAAGTGAGGCAGGAATGTGGGCTCCAAGGCACAGAGCTATGAGGCTGGCAGCAGGCGGGCAAAGGCCACACTCACCACCCACATGGACGTGATGGGCCTCTGGTGGTCCTGAAAGGCCACCAGCTGCAGGCCGTGAATGGTGAAGAGCACCAGCTCTGAGCCGGACACCAGCAGGATCACCTGGGAGCCGTGGCCCTTCATGAGGTGAGGAGGCATCATGGTGTCTGGCAGCAGGAAGCTCGCAATCTGTCGTACTTTTTGAAATAAAGGCACACAGACTGTCATGTCCTAGTAGCAGCTGGGGGTCTGGAAGAGACATGCCTCACCTACGAGGATGTGGAATAATGAAAAGAGCAAGGGCTTTGTGTTGCATCTGCAATCAGTCTGACCCATGCATTTACTCCCCTAGTCTACTGGTCATCAGCTGTCAAACACTGGTTATGCTGCTTTAGAGGGAGACTTCGAGGTTCAAGGTGATACGCACATGGAAGTGACAGTATCTGGCCCATGGTACTATCCAGGGGTGAGGCTTCCACCCCGCTTTCTACCCTTCCCCATCTACGACAGGGGGATGTAAGACATGACCACACAAGAACTATGACGTTTACGACATCTGCTGAAAACTACTGTGGAAGATTCTTTTATACTGTACAGCATTCCTTGTTTAAAAAAAAATTAATTCGATCATTTCCTTATGGAATTTAGTTAGCACCAGGAAAACAAAATTACCTCTTTTGAAGAGTTCATGCGTTTTCTTGTATCAGACAAGGGATTATATTACACATCCTGTTTCCCTTTTTTTCCTCGGCTGCCAGGAAGCTCAGAGTAAAATTTATGGTCAAATGATGATAGGAAAACAAATGAATATAATACAAAGGAAAAAATGCTAAGGAACAAAGAAAAGGCCTATCAGGGTGATGTGGGGTTTGGAAAACAGAGGAGACAGGAAAGGACAAAAATGTGCGTCTTATTTTCCTACTGGACTAGGATTAGGGAAGAGATAGTTGTGGCTTTTATTCATCTCTGTGTGCACTCAGTGCTGAGAGTGGTGACTCTGACACAGTTGTAAAAGGAGAGGTGGGGATGAATGGACACAGAGAGGGAAGAAGAGCGGACAGCAGTTAACCTCTGAATCCCACGCCCATGCAGAGGGCCCCAACACACAGCAAGTGTTCACCCACTCCACCAGCACACAAAAGCATTAGAAAACATCTGTGGGGTCACTATGATTCACTGAGAGGAAAGAAAAAGTGCCCCAAAGGAAACACGAGGAAGCACTGTAAGGCAGTGGTGGTGACATGGGGATCCTTACCGAGAATCTCCACTCTATCCCTGGACTTCCTGGTCCCTAGCTCGTAGGTGGTGATGACCAGCTGCATGCCGTTGTCATTTCTGTGCATCACCATCAGCCTGGCTGCCTCGTCGGGGGCCCAGCAGGCTCTGGATGTCAGCCAGATGGGGAGAGTGGTGGAGGCAGGAGTCTCATCTTCCAACCGGCACAGCAAGGACTGAGTGTAGAACACCTGGGAAACAGCACCGCACGTCTCATCGCCGGTGAGGGAGGAGACTTCTCCAACCAGGAGCACTTCGAAAGCCCCCACTAGACCACATCCACGGTGACTGTACTGGGTCTCAGAGGGTGCCTCATGTGGACCCGCCTTTCTCAAATGCCCTTACCAGGGAAAGGAGGTTAACCCCGCCCCATGTCTGGCCCTGCTGGAAAGATCTTGGCACACCAGTCCCAGTGAGGTCAGCATAATGGGTGAATCAAATAAATGGATTTTCTTTTCCTGAGCGCCTGTCACCATCTTGCTTCTGCCTCCAATGTCTTCCTCCATATTCCTTTCCTATCTTCTTGCAGTCTGGCTCCAAGCCCCTTCTTGGTCCCTGGACGTGATTTGAGGCTGCCCACCGATCCTGTGGCCTCTCTCCTTTGGCGCCCCTCCCTGACCCCTGACCTCCCCTGACTCTCAGGTCCCGGCACTGCCAGTTCTGTCCAGCTCGGCCACTGCTTCTCTTTTTCTGTCCTTCCTTGCTCAGCGACCCCAGTATGTCTCAAGACCCGCTTCAGCTGCCTGCTTTTTACTCTGGTCTAATTTTCCAATTCAGGCTTTCCGGGTGGCTCAGTGGTAAAGAATCCGCCTGCTAATGCAGGAGACACAGAAGATGCAGGTTTGATCCCTGGGTTGGGTAAATCCTCTGGAGTAGGAAATGACAACTCACTCCAGTATTCTTGCCTGGGAAATCCCATGAACAAGAGGAGCCTGGCAGGCTACAATCCATGGTGTCACAGAGTTGGACTCGACTGAACGATAGAGCTCATGGGTGCACCTGTGCACCCACACACACACACACTGTTTCAACTCACACCCTGGCACTCAGCCTGAGCATCTCTAAGCCCATGAACCACTGGCAGAGGCAACCATTCTTACAGGCAAGCTGTGTATGGGCCTCCAGGTAATGGATACAGTCCCCACGCTGTCTGCATCTCCTCCAGGCTGGCCCAGACACTGTCTTCCTTACTCTTGTTGAAGCCTGTTCTCAGGCCACCAATACCTCATGAGCATTTCCACCAGGAAGTCCCAAACCTTTTCAAAACTGAATTCTGTCATCTCCAGTCAGGTAGCTGACCCCCTCCAGCCTGTGGGGAACACGTGAGCCTGCAAAGAACAGAGGCTCCTGGGTGAGGCTGCAACGGCCCTCAGCTGAGCTGGCGGCCCCGAGAAGGCAGTCACTGATGTGAAAGGTCACAGATGACTCAGCATCACCCATGCAGACTGTGGGGTTTGGTCCTACATGAGAAGCTGGCCCCCAGATGCACCCCAAAAGCCTAGGGCACAGGACCCACCACCCTTGTGCACAAAGCCAGATCCCTGAGGCAAAGGACACAACCCACCACTGACCTCCGGGCTCAGGTCTGAGTTCTGGGTTGACGCGAACACCCACAGCCGGTCAGGTGAGCAGAGGAGACTGGTGGGGTTGCCGGGAAACACGTTGACTCTGGAGAGCAGCTGCAGCCAGGGCACTGTAAGTGTGTAGAGTGCCCCTTCAGCACAGGCGGCCTGTGAGCGACAGAGCAAAAATGGGATTAAGAGCCAAAAAGAATCAGAAAGTGTCCAAGGAGACAAGCAAAGGTCTAAGAAACACAGAAATGAAGTTCCTACAGAAGAAAAGTCAAATAACTAACAGACTAACACTGAAAATCCATGTACAAGGACTTCCCTGGTGGTCCATGGTAAAGAATCCCCCTTCCAATCCGCAAGGGACGTGGGTTTGAACCCTGACCAGGGAACTATGATCCCACATGCCACTGAGCAACTACGCCTGAGCGCCGAAACTACGGAGTCCATGTGCTGCCACAAACACGTGGCGCAGTCAACAAACAAAATTCACGTACAATAAAGCTTTCTGCAAATAAATCCTGGGGAAGTAGAGCTGGGATCACAATACAACTAACTACTAGGATTTAAATCTTTCAAAAAATCCTTTAGGCCTTTGATTTTTAAAACTCCAGTATCTAACAAGAGAAGTAAGGGTGGCAGTAGACTTCTCCAACAGAAACACTGTGGCATAGCATCTTCACAAAATTCAAGGAAAGCATGAGCCAGGGATGCAGTGTCCAGCCAGGTCACTCTTCGAGCCCCCAGACTACAGAACACAATGCTAATGCAGGACCAGCATTCGTGGCCCCTTCCTCGGGACCTGACCAGGGGATGGGCTTCATCAAATCACAAGATACAACAAAAATGTCACCAAAAGAACTAGCGTTGTTATGAGATACATTAAACCGTAAATCAAAGAGCTAATTAAAACAAAGGGAGACACAAGAGGAGAACAGGGTGTAAATATTTTATGTTCTCAAAAAGCTGGAAATAATACATGTTTAAAAAGTGAGGGCCACAAGCGGCGGGCTCGTGAGCGCGCTGCTCCCTGGACAGAGCCTGGGCCTCAGAGAGGACGAGGATAAGAGTTCAGGCGAGAGACGGGTGACCGCCCCTCAGCTCCTGAGCCGCTTCGGCGCTTCCGTTCCCGCAGCTCTGACTATTCGGACCCTCAGGGCAGAGCGCTAGGCGGCCAACTCGCTGCTCCGTGGAGCTGATGTTCAGAGAATATCCATTTCTTACTGAAAACATCTGTTGAGCATCTGTGATCAGCCAGATCCTGAGCTAGATAATTTAGAGGGAATTCTGGGAAGATGGCGGAGGATTAGGACGAAGAGATTACTTTCTCCCTCACAAATTCCTCAAAAAAAACATTTCAACGCCGAGCAAACTCCACAAAACAACTTCTGAATGCTGGCAGAGGACATCAAGCACCCAGAAAAGCAGATCACTGCCTTTAAAAACAGGTAGGGAAAAAATATAAGAGACGAAAAAAGAGACAAAGGAGGTGGGGAGGGAGCTCCGTCCCGGATAGGGAAGGCCGACCCAGGAAAGGAACTTTAAGAAGAGAGGTTTCCAAACACCAGGAAACACTCTCCCTGCCGAGTCTGTGGCGAGCCCTGGAAGCACAGAGGGCATCATAACAGGAACGATACATAAATGAATAATTAAAAC
>SJYQ01002488.1:542570-577909 GCA_006410935.1 Redunca redunca
TTGGTACATATACACAATGGAGTATTACTCAGCCATTAAAAAGAATACATTTGAATCAGTTCTAAGGAGATGGATGGAACTGGAGCCGATTATACAGAGTGAAGCAAGCCAGAAAGAAAAACACCAATACAGTATACTAACGCATATATATGGAATTTAGAAAGATGGGGATGATGACCCTGTAAGCGAGACAACAAAAGAGACTCAGATCTATAGAGTGAACTTTTGGACTCTGGGAGAGAGAGAGAGGGAGAGGGTGGGATGAGATGGGACAATGGCATTGAAACATGTAAAATAAATAAATAAATAAATAAATAAATAAAAGGGAAAAAAAAAAAAAGTCAGGAGGATCCAAACAGAATAACTCACTGACTGCCATGGGAGTAAAGACAACAAATAAAACAGGTGACAGGCCTAAATAAGGAAAAAGGAGAAAGTGTTAAGGTAAAGAAAACCGGGGCTTCCTTGGTGGTCCAGTGGCTAAGAATCCCCATTCCCAGTGCAGAGGGCCTGGGTTTGATCCCTGTTCAGGGAACTAGATCCCGCATGCCTCAACTAGGAGTCCACGTGCTGCAACTCAAGATCTGAGTGCCACAACTAAGACTTGGTGCAGCCAAGTAAGGGCTTCCCAGGTGGGGCAGGGGTAAAGAATCCGTTTGCAAGTGCAGGAGACATAAGAGACTTGGGTGTGATCCCTGGGTTGGGAAGATCCTCTGGAATAGGAAGTGGCAACCCACTCCAGTATTCTTGCCTGAGAATCCCAGAGGAGCCTGGCAGGCTACAGTTCATGGGGTCACAAAGAGCTGGACATGACTAAACACATGCAGCCAAATAAAAGAAAAAATTGCATTCTACTGATGACCTGACGGTGTGGAATGTCTCTCCATGTGCTAATAACCATCTGATTATACTCTTTTGAGAATGCTCAAACTACCGTACAACTACACTCATCACACATGCAAGCAAAGTAATGCTCAAAATTCTCCAAGCCAGGCTTCAACAGTACATAAACCGTGAACTTCCAGATGTTTAAGCTGGATTTAGAAAAGGCAGAGAAACCAGAGATCAAATTGCCAACATCCACCGGATCATTGAGAAAGCAAGAGAGTTCCACAAAAACATCTACTTCTGCTGAACTGACTATGCCAAAGTCTTTGTGCGGATCACAACAAACTGGAAAATTCTTAAACAAATGGGAATACCAGACCACCTCACCTGCCTCCTAAGAAATCTGGATGCAGGGCAAGAAGTTAACAGAACGGGACATGGAACAATAGACTGGTTCCAAATAGGAAAAGGAGTACATCAAGGCTGTATAATGTCACCCTGCTTATTTAACTTATATGCTGAGTACATCATGAGAAATGCTGGGCTGGATGATGCAGAAGCTGGAATCAAGATTGCTGGGAGAAATATCAATAACTTCAGATATGCAAATGATACCAACCTTATGGCAGAAAGTGAAAAGAACTAAAGAGCCTTTTGATGAAAGTCAAAGAAGACAGTTAAAAAGCTGGTTTAAAATTCAACATTCAGAAAACTAAGATCATGGCATCCGGTCCCATCACTTCATGGCAGATAGATGGGGAAACAATGGGAATAGTGAGAGACTTTATTTTGGGGGGCTCCAAAATCACTGCAGATGGTGACTGCAGCCATGAAATTAAAAGGCGCTTGCTCCTTGGAAGAAAAGTTATGACCAACCTAAACAGCATGCTAAAAAGCAGACATTACTTTGCCAACAAAGGTCCATCTAGTCAAAGCTATGGTTTTCCCAGTAGTCATGTATGGCTGTGAGAGTTCGACTATAAAGAAAGCTGAACGCCAAAGAACTGATGCTTTTGAACTGTGGTATTGGAGAAGACACTTGAGAGTCCCCTGGACATAAGGAGATCCAACCAGTCCATGTTAAAGGAAATCAATCCTGAATATTCACTGGAAGGACTGATGCTGAAGCTGAATCTCCAATTCTATGGCTACATGATGTGAAGAACTGACTCACTGAAAAAGACCCTGATGCTGGAAAAGACTGAAGGCGGGAGAAGGGGACGACAGAGGATGAGATGGTTGGATGGCATCATTGACTTGATGGACATGATTTTGAATAAGCTCCAGTAGTTGGTAATAGACAGGGGAACCTGGCATGCTGCAGTCCATGGGGTCGCAGAGTTGGACACGACTGAGCGACTGAACTGAACTGAGGAGTGTTCAAATCCTTTGCGTAATGTAAAAGCTGCATTGTGTCCTTTTTCCTGAGTGGTACTAATTCTTTATATATTCTGGACACAGTCCTGTGTCATGTTTAAACATGGGAAATACATTATTCCAGTTTGAAGCTTGCCTTTTATTTTTCTTAACAACGTCTTCTAAAGAGTAAAAGTTCTGAACTTGATGAAATTGAATTTGTTCATTTTTTATTACACAGCTAGTCCTTTGTGAGTCCTAAGAAACTGTTACCTTTGAAAATTTTCTACTAATCTACTCCCCCCAAAACCAGTTAGAATTAATAGGTGGAACTTCCCTGGTGAGCCAGTGGTTAAGACTCTGCACTGCTAGTACAAGGGGCACAGGATGAATACCTGGTTGGGGAAGGTCCCGCAAGTTGCATAGTGTGGGCAAAAAATAATAAAAAAATTTTTTCTTTTTTACCAAAGAATTAATAGGTAAATTTAGCAAGGCTGTTGGATACAGGTAACTATACAAAAGTCAAATGCACTTCTATGTATATTTATACAGAAATTATTTCCATGTATGCTACATAGTGATGAAGGGCAATTTCTTTATAAATACAAAACCATACATTCTCCTATTACTCTTGGTCTGCACCCTACCCACTTACATAGCCTCAAGACAGAAGAGTCTGGAGTCAATCCCACTGCTGGGCATACATACCGAGGAAACCAGAATTGAAAGACACAGGTGTACCCCAATGTTCATCACAGCACTGTTTATAATAGCCAGGACATGGGAGCAACCTAGATGTCCATCAGCAGATGAATGGTACATATACACAATGGAGTGTTATGCAGCCATTAAAAAGAATACATATGAATCAGCTCTAATGAGGTGGATGAAACTGGAGCCTATTTTACAGAGTGAAGTAAGCCAGAAAGAAAAATACCAATACAGTGTACTAACACATATATATGGAATTTAGAAAGAGGGTAATGATAACCCTGTGTGCAAGACAGCAAAAGAGACACAAATGTATAGAACAGTTTTTTGGACTCTGTGGGAGAGGGAGAGAGTGGGATGAGATGGGAGAATGGCATTGAAACATGCATAATATCATACGTGAAACAAATCGCCAGTCCAGGTTTGATGCATGATACTGGATGCTCAGGGCTGGTGCACGGGGACGACCAAGAGGGATGGTATGGGGAAGGATGAGGGAGGGGGGTTCAGGATGGGGAACACATGTATACCTGTGGCGGATTCATGGATGTATGGCAAAACCAATATAATATTGTAAAGTAATTAACCTCCAATTAAAATAAACTTATATTAAAAAAAGAGATGTCTCATGATGCATGTAGCTTTGACCATTTCTCCGTGAAATCCTACACATTATTTTTCAATATATATTTTAGACCATATTCTAAAATGCATTCAAAATTAGCCCTGGGACTTTCCTGGTGGTATAGTAGTTAAGATTCTATACTCCTAATGCAGGGGGCACAGGTTTGATCCCTGGTCGGGGAACTAAGATCCCGAAAGCCACACCAAAAAAAATGGGGCCAAAAAAAAAAAGTCTTGCTGTATCTTCCCAGGAGGCTTACCTAATTACTATTCTGATATAAGACCCCTAAGATCCAGGAAAGACTTTCATCTTCCAGTCTTTTCGTCTAACATTATTAGCTGAATCAGCTTGCTTCTGGTAACATCTCTAATACCTATCATTTTCCCATCATTTTAATTCCAACCCTTCCTTAAGTGTTCTGTCTTATAGGAGTCTTGTATTAGTTTCCTTCGGCTGCAGTAATAAGACAGGGTGGCTTATAAAAACAAAAAATGTATTCTCTCACAGTTCTGGAGGGCAGAGCCCCCAAATCAAGATGCCAGCAGGGCTCTGCTTCCTTTGAAGGAAGACCAGAGCCAGTCACTCCTCCCTACTCCCTCAAGCCATTTCCAGAGCTGACTCCTAGAAGCCTGCCCTGCTCTCCCAGGGAAGTCTGATAATGAAACCAATGAATCTTTTCACATCCCCTCAGAGCATGTGTGGCATCATGAGTTTTGATAATGAGAACTGAAAGTGCTGCCTGCTATATCTGTAAACAAAGGATGTTGCAGCCATTAGGCCAGCACATTACTGCCAACCCCATTGGTGAGCTCTGAGGGGACTCGGAATGTGAAAACAAAGGATATTGGCCTCAGACAGTGAAGGTTCATAAAATTAAAGTATAAGTTGCTCAGTCATGTCCGACTCTTTGTGACCCCACGGACTATACAGTCCATGGAATTTTCCAGGCTAGAATACTGGAGTGGGTAGCCTTTCCCTTCTCCAGGGGATCTTCCCAACCCAGGGATCGAACCCAGGTCTCCCACATTGCAGGCGGATTCTTTACCAGCTGAGCCACAAGGGAAGCCCACATCAAAGGAAGGTACTATCAAAGGAACAATTCAGTAAGCCCAGACTCGTGCATTTTCCCATACATAGAAGAGGGTTAAATTCCTTGAGATATCATATCTGGTTTTCTTTAATTAACAGTAATCTTTTGATGTTCCAACCACCAGGTCATTTGTTGCAAAAATAATCCTATGTATCCTGGGTCCACACCCTTGCCTCTTCGGAACAGTTTTCTTAAGGTCATATGAAATGCTCTATCTTCAGAAAGTGTGCTGAATAAAACAAAACTCTCAGCTTCTAGGTTGTGCTTTTTTTTTTTCCAGTTGACAATAACCAAGCCAAACTTTGGGTCGGGTTGATTCTGCCCCTAGAGGGAAACCACAAGAGACATTGATCTTCCTCTTATGATTTAGAAGCTATTTGCTGTATACTATTTTGGGAGTCAGGTGAAAGATAACTGTTTGCAAACTGCCTTATAAAGTATATGACTAATTCCCATCACTTCATGGGAAATAGATGAGCAAACAGTGGAAACAGTGTCAGACTTTATTTTTGGGGGTTCCAAAATCACTGCAGATGGTGACTGCAGCCATGAAATTAAAAGACGCTTACTCCTTGGAAGAAAAGTTATGACCAACCTAGACAGCATATTCAAAAGCAGAGACATTACTTTGCCAACAAAGGTCCATCTAGTCAAGGCTATGGATTTTTCCAGTGGCCATGTATGGATGTGAGAGTTGGACTGTGAAGAAAGCTGAGTGCCGGAGAATTGATGCTTTTGAACTGTGGTGTTGGGGAAGACTCTTGAGAGTCCCTTGGACTGCAAGGAGATCCAACCAGTCCATTCTAAAGGAGATCAGTCCTGGGTGTTCTTTGGAAGGAATGATGCTAAAGCTGAAACTCCAGTACCTTGGCCACCTCATGCAAAGAGCTGACTCATTGGAAAAGATTCTGATGCTGGGAGGGATTGGGAGCAGGAGGAAAAGGGGATGACAGAGGATGAGATGGCTGGATGCCATCACCGACTCGATGGACCTGAGTTTGAGTGAACTCCGGGAGTTGGTGATGGACAGGGAGGCCTCGCGTGCGTGCTGCGATTCACGGGCTCGCAAAGAGTTGGACACAACTGAGCGACTGAACTGAACTGAATCTCGGACAGTTCAAGGAGCTTAGTAGACCTAGTTCCTCATAACCTTCTCCTAACCTAAATGGTGAAGTCATTCATTTTATTTCTACATATAAAATCCACAAGGCATTGTCGCTGCTGCTTTATACAGGATATTCATTTAGATTTCCTAAGATTTACCATGGTTCTTGCTCAACAATCTTTCCTGCTTCTTCTGAAAATTCACTTGTGGTCATTCTCCCACTGCCTGAAGCAGTCTCATTACTATTACACTTAAGGTAGTTTTATTTCCCCTCACTGCTATTAAACAGATCTTAGTCTTCAATTATCTCAGTTCACTCTGATGGGTCTATGTGCAAATTCATTTTTATTTACCTTACTCAGGGTTTGCAGGACCTTCTTGACCTTCATGGATTAATGTCCTCAGTCTATTTTGGAAAAATGTCTACCATCTTGTCAAACGTTTCTTATGCTCCCACCCCACCCCTGCAGCTTGATAGGGAAAGAGTAAAGGGACAAAGTGAAGTGAAGTCACTCAGTCGTGTCCAACTCTTTGCGAACCCGTGGACTGTAGCCCACGAAGCTCCTTTGTCCATGGGATTCTCCAGGCAAGAATACTGGAGTGGGCTGCCATTTCCTTCTCCAGGGGATCTTCCCAACCCAGGGATCGAACCCAGGTCTCCTGCATTGCAGGCAGAAGCTTTAACCTCTGAGCCACCAGGGAAGTCTTATAGGTCATAGAATAGTTAATTCCCACTAGGGGATTGTAAGTTTTAAAAATTGGGGAGACCCCTGGGCTTTAATGATCACTCAAGAAAGCAAATTTGGTTAACTTCAAAACCAAGCTGGCTTGCTTAGCAACAGAAGCACGAGGCATGCCCCCAAACTGCAAACCAGTGGTGGCATGAGTCCACATCCTGCCCAGGGAGCTCAGTCAGCTAGCTGATGATCCCCAGGACATGCTCTCTGGACACATGAAAACATTAACTTGTGGACCTGGTTGGACCATGTAGGGACAAGAAAACTCCCCTGCTCAACCTGGAGGAGGAACTGATGATGGAAGGGTGACATCTATTCAAGACAGACAAAGAAGATCTCCTCCTCCTCACTTTTCCTTTGATTATAAAACTGTAGCTCACTAAGTTCTCAGGACACAGCGCTCTCTCGCCCATTTGCTTGTAAGCCTCACAAGCATCCTATTCTAATAAATCACTTATCTATCACTTCACCCTTCGCTGGTTTCTTTCTGCATGGAGGCATAAAAGATCAGGGCTCTTTGGAGCCCCATGAAATGACACTAAATGGTTTCACCCTGACTCACCTACTCCTAAGATATCAAATAAAAAAATACTAAAATTTTTCATGGGGCCTTTATGGCCTTGCTACTCCAAGTGTGGTCTGTGACCTGACGGCATCAATATCCTCAAGAAGCTCCTAAAAAACTCAGAATCTCAGGCATTGCCAGGGACCCACTGAATCAGAATCTTCATTTAAATGAGGTCCACGGGCAAATAACATCCCATTCAGGTCTGAGAAGCACTGGGCTCTGTCTCCCAGCCTCTCTTCCACATTTACCACTCCTGATATCCCCACTGCATTTTACAGAATTACTTTTATCTTCCAGTTCACTAATTCTTCTATAATATTAACTTCTTAATTGATGTATATAACACACACAGAAAATTGCACAAAGCATAAACATTAGAGCTCTGTAAATCATAACAAAGTAAATACTCGTATCACCACCCACGGCTTCCATGTCTTGGCTATTATAAACAGTGCTGCAGTGAACATTAGGATACATGTATTCTTTTGGATAATGGTTTTCTCCAGGTGTATCCCCAAGAGTGGAATTGCTCGATCATATTTATGTTGTATTTTTAAGTTTTTTAAGGAATCTCCATACTGTTCTCCATAGTGGTTGTGCCAATTTACATTCCCACCAATACTGTAGGAGGGTTCCTTTTTCTCCACACCCTCTCCAGCGTTTATTGTTTGTAGACTTTTTGATGATGACTATTTTGACTGGTTTGAGGTGATATCTCGCTGTACTTTTGATTTATATTTCTCTGATAATTACTGATACCGAGTACCTTATCATGTGCTTTTTGGCCTTTAGAATGTCTTCTTTGGAGAAATGTCTATTTAGGTCTTCTACTCATTTTTTGATTGTTTTATATATATATTCTTTATATATATATGAGAGAGACAGACAGAGAGCAAGCTCCATGAACTATTTGCATACTTGGGGGATTATTTTCCCATTCTGTGGGCTGTCTGTTCATTTTGTTGATAATTTCCTTTGTTGTGCAGACGCTTTTAAGTTTAATTACATCCCATTTGTTTATTGTTGTTTTTATTTTCATTACTCTCATAGCAAACACCCTCTTCCAACAACATATGAGAAGACTCTACACAAGGACGTCACCAGATGGTCAGCACCGAAATCAGATTGATTATATTCTCTGCAGCAAAAGATGGAGAAGCTCTATACAGTCAACAAAAACAAGACCAGGAGCTGACTGTGGCTCAGATCATGAACTCCTTATTGCCAAATTCAGACTCAAATTGAAGAAAGTAGGGAAAACCGCTAGACCATTCAGGTATGACCTCAATCAAATCCCTTATGCTTATACAGTGGAAGTGAGAAATAGATTTAAGGGCCTAGATCTGATAGATAGAGTGCCTGATGAACTATGAAATGAGGTTTGTGACACTGTACAGGAGACAGGGATCAAGACCATCCCCATGGAAAAGAAATGCAAAAAAGCAAAATGGCTGTCTGGGAAGCCNGATTTCTTTGGAAGGAATGATGCTAAAGCTGAAACTCCAGTACCTTGGCCACCTCATGTGAAGAGTTGACTCATTGGAAAAGACTTTAATGCTGGGACGGATGGGGGGCAGGAGGAAAAGGGGACGACCGAGAATGAGATGGCTGTATGGCATCACTGACTCGACGGACACGAGTCTGAGTGAACTCCGGGAGTTGGTGATGGACAGGGAGGCCTGGCGTGCTGCGATTCATGGGGTCGCAAAGAGTCGGACACGACTGAGCGACTGAACTGAACTGAACTGAGAAGGTGAATCCAAAAGGATCTTGCTGCGATTTACATCTGAGTGTTCTCCTTATGTTTTTCTCTTAAGAATTTTATAGGCCTTACATTTAGGTCTTTGATTCATTTTCAGTTTATTTCTGTGTATGGTGTTAGGGAGTGTTCTAATTTCATTATTTTACATGTAGCTGTCTAGTTTTCCCAACACCACTGATTGAAGAGACTGTTTTTCCATGGTATATTCTTGCCTCCTTTGTCATAGATGAATTGACCATTGGTGCATGGGTTTATCTCTGGGCTTTCTATTTCCCATTAATCTATATTCCTGTTTCTGTGCAAGTCCCATACTATTTCGATTACTGATGCTTTGCAGTATAGTCTGAAGTCAGGGAATCTGATTCCTTCAGCTCCCTTTCTCTTTTTCAAGATTACTTTGACTATTCCAAGGTCTTCTGTGTTTCTATATAAATTTTTTGCTCTAGTTTTGTGAAAAAATGGTAGTTTGATAAGGATTGCACCAAATCTGTAGATTGCCTTGGGTAGGTCATATTTGAACTCTTCTTATCTCTGAAAGTGAAAGTCCCTCAGTCATGTCCCACTCTTTGGGACCCCATGGACTATCCAGTCCACGGATTTCTCTAGGCCAGAATGCTGGAGTGGAGCCTTTCTCTTCTCCAGGGGATCTTCCCAACCCAGAGATAGAACCCAGGTCTCCCGCATTGCAGGTGGATTCTTTACCAGCTGAGCCACAAAGGAAGCCCAAGAATATACACCATTGGCAGTTTGGTAAGGACTGAACTGAATCTGTAGATTGCCTTGGGTAGGTCATGTTATCTTATCTCTAAGGGAGTGCTAACCACTGTATTTGAGAAGAGAGGCATGGGGAGTCTTATCTTTCTGTAGAAAGGATTTTCATTTACTACCACCAGGTAACTGGGCAGCTGCAGCCATTGCAGGGACTGTTTATTTTCAGACCCTCCCCTACAACTCTCAGGTTCCAACATTCAATAACACACCCAGTGTAAGAGGATTCACAGGGCTCCAACCCTTCAGGGCCCTTTATCTACTTTTATCTACCTTTATCTACTTGGCTATCTCCCTGCTTAGCTCCTTGGCCTTGGAGTAAACATCTCCAGAACAAAAGCAGCCCCAGGGTTAGGCTCAGCACTTTGCTTTCTCCCATCTTCTGAATCTTGGCCTAGAAACTGTTTGCTATTTTCAGCTCTCTGATTTGATATATATTCTAACTTTGCTAACTGTCCTTCACCGACAATGAAGTGCGAATCATGTGGTCTCTCATTCCCTGGAGAGAACTACAGTGGCTTCCTCTTCCTCTCTACAATATATTCTCAAATTGCTCTGGAGGTATTAATTACACTTATTCCAAAGTCTCCTTTAAACAACTACAGAGTTATTTATATGAAATATGTTTCATCAGGTCTTATTGTTTTTGTTCATGAGCTTAGTTCCTTTACAGAATTAGTCCTCTTTACATATGAAACTGTTCCTGGGGGTGTCCTCATCTTGGTATTTGGGAGGCCAGCTTGTCCACACTCTCCAAGATCTCCTTCCCAACAGGATGAGGATACTGCCGCCAGTTGAGAGCCACATCCTTGACCTGCCAACTTACACCCACTTTCACCCTTTCTCTCTGGTCAAATGCTCCCTCGCAATGCTCAAGAATCACCTCCAAACCAAATGTCCTGGCAACAGAAGGCCTTCATCATCTCAGGCAAATGCTTGCATTCTGTCGAACATGCCTCAGTTTTCCTTTGTGTTGGGCCCTTGCTGAGACTTGAAAGGGGGAGAGAAGGGTGAGAATGCAGTAGTGATAAGTAACCAGAAGGGAAAGAAAGACTATGAGCAGGACCAGGAGACAGGAAAGCAGGGGCATGTGGACAAGAAAGCACCAGCAGCTCATGGGGCTGGACCTCACTGGGAGAGGGTGAGAGGCTGCAGAGACAGGTCCAGGGAGCAGGCTGTGGCATGTTAGAACTAGAGGGGGATGTGGAGTCTGCCCTCCATACGGCAGGCGAGGAGGAGCAGGGGGGACTCAGCAGAATAACGAGGTCACTTGGTCTGCCACATGGAGGGCCTGGCTTAAGTGCCAGCTGACACAGTGGTCTGGTGCCAGGCCCACAGATGCTGGGAAACAGGAGAGGCTCCTAGGAGCCGGGTTACTCACCAGCAAGAGGGGACCCTCTGGAATGTCACAGGCCTCCAATGTGGATGAATACATGGGCAGCAGGAAGGCGGCTTGCTCACACCCCTTCTCTGCTTCCCATACTTTGATCAGCCCCCGCTCGTCCACAGTGACAACCAGCTGCAGACGAGGGTAGGTCACCAGATTCACCAGAGCAGCAGACTGTACAGGGCTCGACCAGAGCTCCATGCCCTGCGTAACAACAAAAGGAATACAACAACTCACACAGGGCTCATTGTTTCCTAAACACTTACTAGTTTCATTCATTCAACCGTCACCCAGGGCACACTGGGGACATGCAGGATGAGGGGTGTGATGCACAGCACGATATGGGATACAACACAAAAGCAATGTTCCCCTGGACTTCCCTGGTGGCCCAGTGGTTAAGAATCTGCCTGCCAATGCAGAGGAGATGGGTTTGATTCCTGCTCCAGGAAGATTCCACATGCCGTAGGGAAACTAAGCTCGTGTGCCCCAACTACTGAAGCCTGTGCACCCTTAGAGCCTGCCTGGCAACAAGAGAAGATCATGCAGCAATGAAAACCCAGCATAGCCAAAAACTAAAAAAATAATAAATAAAATTCATTAAAAAAAAAAAAAAGTAATGTTCTACCACAAAGGACACATTTGTCCTAGAGGAGAGCAGTGGCTGAGCGTGGGTGTGGAGACTGCCTGGGGCTAGAGCCATAGCCAGGAGGACTGAAGGTGGGGTCTGGGATGCACACTGGGATGTCTAAAGCACTACTAGTGGTCAACTATGGCTTAACTGAGGAAAGCTAGGCAGGGAGGCAGGACCACCACCACCCTTCACCCTGCCCTGGACTTAGGACCTGAGTTCCAGAGGGCTGCATACAGAGAACTTCCACACAGAGCATCCCACTTGGTCCCCAGGAAGCCCAAGTTTACAGATAAGCTAATTCAGGCTCATGGATGCAAACAGTTTCTGTTGAATAACTGCAGCTGCCCTGCTCAGAACACACCCTTCCCATCGGGGTGCCCAGTGGTGCTACCACAGGCCGGGCCTGGCCAAGGTCCATGCCCTGTCACGGCCATTAGCAGAGAGGAGAATAACTGGTCTGAGACGGGCTGACTCCCAGCTTCATGGTCTCTCCCCCCAGGATTCTGAAAGCTAGAAGAGTGAGGTAAAGAGCAGGCCCATGGTACATTAACAAAGGGCATCAGAGAACCAATCCTCTAGCCATTGTTTCAGACTTTTCCAGAGCTGTGACAGTTTTTTTTTTTTTTCCAATTTGTAGTTATTATGGTCCTTTTTGTATCAGGTGTTACCTTGTTAGCACAATCTTTTCCCAGTCATGATATCTCAGTATTCTTCCTTTCCTTTCTTTCTTCCCTCTCATGTCAACATATCAACAGCTGATTTCTGTTGCAGGAACAGCTAACAGGACCATCACTGGTAGAAACTCTGCACCGGTGACTGGCTCATGTCAAGTAGGTCTCGGAGACCACACATTACTCCCCAGTGGCCAGTGGTATGGAAGTAGGCAAAGTAGCAGTGAAACTCCCCTTCTCATGTCAGAATCGAAAGCAGTGACCAGGGAAAGAGAGCATGGAAACAGGCTACATATTGCATGACTCCAACCAAATGACTAAACTTTAAAAAAATAAAGTAAGATTGGAGATGTGCTCACAAGAGGGATTAAGATAGGGAAGCAGGGAGAATGGATGCAGAGTGGTCTAGCACTATAATAAACAGACCACAGTAGAGTTCAACCACGGCCTGTACCCAAACCCAGCCTGCTGCCCATTTTTGAATTTTAGTTAAAAGAAAAAAAAACAAAGAGCATTTCATGACACTTGAAAACAATACAAAACTCACATTTGAGTGTCCATAAATAGTTATATTGGAACACAGCCACTCCCTTTTGTTTACCTGTTATCTATGGCTGCTTTTGCATTACAGCCACAGAGTTAAGTTGTTGCAGAATCACATGGTTTACAATGCTTAAAATATTTGCTCTCTGGTCTGCTGACCAGAGAAAGAAAAGGTCTTACAGAAAGGTCTGCTGACCCTTGCACCAAAGCTCTTTCAAGTCAAGATCTTTTTGTTTTGGCAACTATGGAACCTCTCAGCCTTTGGGTCTCATTCCTGCCCAAGATCCCTAACCTACTAAGCCTGCAAGGTCTCATGTCCACAGCCTGAGGCAGGTCTCTTTCAGGGCAACATAACTGCAATGAGACAGAAACCAGCTACATGCACCCATGGTCAGCAGAGACCTTCACGTGGAATTATGTCAAACATCATGGCATATATATGAGGAAAATAAAGCACATGGAAGAGAAAAATCTGTGATAAACAACTGAAAAACTGACTATAGAGGAAAGACATACGATGCAAATAACTGTATCCTTTAAACAAACAATAATTATAATCAGAGAATATGAAAGGGTTCCTAGTAATTAAAAATGTTTCTGTAAAGCAGTCAACAGATACTCTCTAAAGTATACAGACCAAGAAACAGAACCCATTAATAAAATATAAAATTTAATAAGATCAGAAATGAATAAAAAAGTGGTTACCTCTGGAAATATAACCTTAGAAAAGTGGAAGGGCGATTTTTTTTACTTCTTAAGAATTATTGTTTAGTCCCATTGTTCCTTTCATATAAAAGCCTTGACAGTGTTTTATGAAAATCAAAGCAAATTATAACCACCGAAAACTCATTCCCAAAGTGCTCTGCCCCTTTGCCCTCTCACTGCTCCCATCCATTGCCCCCAACCTTCCTCCCTTTCTGAGTTCCTATCCCAGTTTCTAGAGTCCCTCAGATAGCCTGGTTTGTCATCTGGCATCTGTCAGAATCCTGGGCCGGAGCCCAACTAGGGCTTTCGGACTCACTCATTCACTGGCAGCCAAGCACCCCATCGCCTTACACGGTTCACACCATTCTTTCTCATGGCTTCTACCATGAAGTCTGGGCAGAGGAGCAACCCCCAAGGCAGGCACAGGGACTCAAGAATGCAGCTACTGCACAGACTGAGAAGTCAAGCCCACAGATCACAGTCAGGTCTCTG
Source organism: Redunca redunca (assembly GCA_006410935.1). NCBI lineage: Eukaryota > Metazoa > Chordata > Mammalia > Artiodactyla > Bovidae > Redunca > Redunca redunca. The sequence goes on from SJYQ01002488.1 coordinate 556,550, forward strand.
ACCACCGTGCCCTGTTCACGGGGGCAATCTGCGGGGCGTTAGGTAGGGCTTCCTGGTGCCCTACTCAGGAGCTCGCCCTCTGCTTGCTCTGCACTAAGTTCACGTGGAAGGAAACTGTCATGTCCAGCAAACCCGAACAATAGCACAAGATGAGCAACCACCTTACCAAGTCTGTCTACTTAATAATGCAAGGCCCTAGAGGGACTTCTCCTTGTCTAGGGTGTTTGAAAACATCAAGTTATCTAGTTTTCCAGGAAAAGATCCATGGGCCCAGGCAGAAGCCCTGGATCTGCAAGTGACCACGTGGTTCAACTCAGATGCTTTTCCTCTCTGTCTCAATCTAAACCTGTACAGAATTAGGATGATAATAATAATGAATACTGTGAAGAATACTGGCTACTGTGGGAATCAAATGAGAAAATGGATAGGGAAACTTTTTAACTATAAGTGCCAACCAAGTCTGAAATTACTAATAGTTACTGAAGTTGTTAACGCTTAGTTTGCAAATGGGTGAGTAAAAGTTGCATTATCTGGGCAAAACCACCCAGAGGCCAGCATCAGCTCCAATGTGGACATCACAAAACTGGGCAAGCCAGCTGCCACCCCCTTGCATGAACAGCCTCCATCAGGCACTGTAAAAATGCCCATCTTCCTGAGGCAGGGCAGCAGACAGTTAAGGGCATCTGTGGTCAATCAGACTCAAGCTTGAAGAGTGACCTGGCACAGTGACTGAGCCTCCTGCAGCTCACACTTTTCACTGTACAATGGGACTCCCACACCTCACAAGCTGACTGTGATGGTTAGAGAGAATAAAGGCAAAGGGCCGTAAGACTGAGACGCAGCAAAATCCATAGTGCTCATCCTGGCCCCCTCCCAGGCAGCTCACCTCATGCAGATCCCAGGCACGCACAGTGCCATCTGAGGACACGGTACACACCACGGACTTGTCCCGACCATCAAACCGGTACTCGCTGGTTGAGATGTAGGCCAGATCATCTATCTCTCCTGAAAGAGAACACAGACTTGCCTTGAGCACACATATGGGTGCTCAGGATATGAACACTCAGCTTGGTAGGTGGAACAGTCATCCCTCTTTCTCTCTCAGAAGCAGTGCTGATTCAGGGCACAGCAGTGGACACACAGAGTTAGGGCTTCAGACTTACAACCCGGGTATCATGCCCAGGACTGCCTACCATCCCACTGGTCATGTAACTGTGAACAACTTCCTTATGTTAGTTTCTTTCTACTCTGAAACAGATGTAATGATCTCTGTGAGGATCAAATTATATAGAACAAGTACAGAAACCAGCAAGGGCATATCCTCATTAAGTGGCACTTTCCAACTAATTGGCTGAATGACCAAATCCCTGGAGACGTGACAGGGAAGCCGTGGGAATGTACAGAGTTACCACTTGTCACCCCATACCTTTGTGCCCAGCAAGGGCTCTGCAGGTAAAGTCCTCTGGCCGCCCAGATGCCATTCGGAACTCGAGCTCAGATCGGCGGAGATAGTACTGTTTCCATGTCTGTGTGCCCAGGGTCATCTGGGAGGCTTTACAGGAGGACCAGCGTCTCAGACACAGCTGCCTGAAACACAGGCCCCAGTCCCAGGCAGAAGAGGAGTCATTTGAAGGTGTTTTGGCATCAGGAGCCCTAGTTTCAATTCCCAGTTTCAGCATCTATTAACATTAGCCTGGACAACTCACTTTGTCTATATAGGCCTCAATCTCCTTTGAGGGATCCAGTGCTGAGGTGGGATGCAGGTTTTCCTATACTCACTGAAACTCTGCTTATTCTACCAGAAGTAGCATACTCACAGCCTGTGAGCAGAATGGGTATCCAGATTACCTTGTTTGGTCTGCTTAGGACTGAAAGCGAAAGTGAAGTCATTCAGTCATGTCCAATTCTTTGTAACCCCATGGACTGCCAGGCTCCTTTGTCTGCAAGATTTTCTAAGCAAGAGTACTGGAGTGGGTTGCCATTTCCTTCTCCAAGGGATCTTCCCAACCCAGGGATCGAACCTGGGTCTTCTGCATTGCAGGCAGACGCTTTACCATCTCAGCCACTAGGGAATCCCTTTGCATAGGACTGGCCTACATGAAGTAGTTGCGCACACTTAAAAATCAAATTTCACACACAAATCAGGTAAAAGATGATGATTTAGCTATACTGAAATCAAATTACCACCTGATAAAACTTGTCTGGGGCCACAGAGAACTGTTCTCTTCAGACAAGAATGGGCTTTCAGGAAATTCCCTGGCAGTCCAGTGGTTAGGACTCTGCATTTTCACGGCTGAGGACCTTAGTTCGGTCTCTGGGTGGGGAACGAGGATCCCGCATGCTGAATGGCACCGTCAAAAAAAAAAGACTGAGCTCCGCCACAGCCTTCGCCACCCGTGCCATCTCCTGGGCTGAGCGGCTGCCTCACACCATTCCTCTCGTGCTGCTGATTTTCATTTAGGTGAAATAAGCAGAAAGGGGAATTTCTTGTACATATATGTCAACTTAAACAGTTTGAAAATAAAAACTAGACCAAGAAGACAATGCAGTTTTAAGAAAAAAAGGGAGAAAGCATGTTTCTTTGTGGAAGTGAAGCCTGTTTCTACATCTTTAAGGCCATTACACATCAAACCGTTAAGTAGGAACCACGATGAATATTCAGAAGAAATAAAACCAAATGATCTGACTAAAAAAGGGCACACTGTCAATATGGCTGAAGTGTGTGTATCAGTAAAGTATATACATCTCTGAAATACAAAGATGTATCAAGTGAAAAAGTCAAAACCCTGGGCATCAAAACCTTTCAGATACCAACTGATAGCAAAACAATCTAATGTACACAACAGAAATTACGTACCTTAAATGAAAGGAAATGTTTGCAGTTTTACTTTTAACCAAAAAACTAATGCTTAGTGTGTTAAAGAAATGGCACAATCTAATTAAAAGGTCATGAAGCATTTTAAAGATGTAACATGAAGTATTTTAAATTACAATTAGAGTACATATTAAAAACACATGATCAGTTAATCACATTCATTTACTGTGTCCATAAGAATTTCACTGGGCCTGAGGAATTTGGGGCTCTGGTACCCACACAGGAACAGCATCAGAAATGCTATGTGCATGTGACAATGCTCCTGAAATGTGTTGTCCCAGAAACAGAAACACAGTGTTTTTATATGAACATAGGTACAATCTTAAGCAATGACTTTATGCTAAAAAGAGTTAACACCAGATACTGAAAAATAATAATCAACCGAAAACCCATCTGTGACTTGGCTTGCAAACAGCTGAACAATCTGCTTCAGGAACCTGGAGGTGCATACAATATGGTGACACACAACACACATGCAGGGGTTAGGTGATAAGCTGCTGCAGAGACTTTTTTGAATTGCTGCAAGAAATATACTTGTGTTACTCAAAGGGAAATTTCTACCCCAGCTTATCAGTAAAAACGAAAACAAATACTAGGGTTTAGGGTTGGCATTCTACCCATTTCAATTGTGAGCACTGTACTACAAGTTCAGTTCAGTTCAGTCGCTCAGTCGTGTCCGACTCTTTGCGACCCCATGGGCTGCAGCACACCAGGCCTCCCTGTCCATCACCAACTCCTAGAGTTTACCCAAACTCAAGTTCATTGAGTTGGTGATGCCATCCAACCATCTCATCCTGTCGTTCCCTTCTCCTCCCACCTTCAATCTTTCCCAGCATCAGGGTCTTTTCAAATGAGTCAGTTCTTCGCATGAGATGGCCAAAGTATTGGAGTTTAAGCTTCAGCATCAGGCTTTCCAAGGAATATTCAGGACTGATTTCCTTTAGGATGGACTGGTTGGATTTCCTTGCAGTCCAGGGGACTCTTAAGAGTCTTCTCCAACACCACAGTTCAAAAGCATCAATTTCTCAGCACTCAGCTTTCTTTATAGTCCAACTCTCACATCCATACATGACTACTGGAAAAACCACAGCTTTGACTAGACAGACCTTTGTTGGCAAAGTAATGTCTCTGCTTTTCAGTATACTATCTAGGTTGGTCATAACTTTTCTTCCAAGGAGCAAGCATCTTTTAATTTCATGGCTGCAGTCACCATCTGCAGTGATTTTGGAGCCCAAAAAAAGTCTCTCACTGTTTCCCCATCTATTTACCATGAACTGATGGGACCAGATGACATGATCTTAGTTTTCTGAATGTTGAGCTTTAAGCCAATTTTTTCACTCTCTTCTTTCACTTTCATCAAGAGGCTTTTTAGTTCCTCTTCACTTTCTGCCATAAGGGTGGTGTCATCTGCATATCTGAGGTTATTGGTATTTCTCTCAGCAATCTTGATTCCAGCTTGTGTTTCTTCCAGTCCAGCGTCTCTCATGATGTACTCTGCATCTAAGTTAAACAACAAGGGTGACAATATACAGCCTTGCTGTATTCTACTTCTTTCCCAATTTGGAACCAGTCTGTTTCTCCATGTCCAGTTCTAACGGCTTCCTGCATATAGGTTTCTCAAGAGGCAGGTGAGGTGGTCTGGTATTCCCATCTCTTTCAGAATTTTCCACAGTTTATTGTGATCCACATAGAATAAACCACACGCTATTTTGGCCTTGGAGTACAGAATGAAGCAGGGCAAAGGCTAATAGAGTTTTTTGAATGCACTGGTCATAGCAAACACCCTCTTCCAACAGCGTAAGAGAAGACTCTACACACGGATATCACCAGATGGTCAACATCGGAATGAGATGGATTATATTCTTTGCAGCCAAAGATAGAGAAGCTCTATACAGTCAGCAAAAACAAGACCGGGAGCTGACTGTGGCTCAGATCATGAACACCTTATTGCTAAATTCAGACTTAAATTGAAGAAAGTAGGGAAAACCACTCGGAGAAGGGAACGGCACCACACTCCAGCACTCTTGCCTGGAAAATCCCATGGATGGAGGAGCCTGGTGGGCCGCAGTCCATGGGGTCGCTAAGAGTCGGACATGACTGAGCGACGTCATTTTCACTTTTCACTTCCACGCATTAGAGAAGGAAATGGCAACCCACTCCAGTGTTCTTGCCTGGAGAATCCCAGGGACAGGGGAGCCTCGTGGGCTGCCGTCTATGGGGTCGCACAGAATCGGACACAACTGAAGCGACTTAGCAGCAGCAGCAGCAGGGAAAACCACTAGACCATTCAGGTATGACGTAAATCAAATCCCTTATGACTCCACAGTGGAAGTGAGAAATAGATTTAAAGGACTAGATCTGATAGACAGAGTGCCTGATGATGCCTGATGAATTATGGACATTGTACAGGAGACAGGAATCAAGACCATCCCCAAGAAAAAGAAATGCAAAAAAGCAAAACGGCTGTCTGGAGAGGCCTTACAAATAGCTGTGAAAAGAAGAGACATGAAAAGAAAGGGAGAAAAGGAAAGATATACCCATTTGAACAATGCCGTTACAGCAAAGATGAAATCAAAATGGCTTATCTGTCCATCAGTTTGTCTATCAGCTAGCTGCATTCAATCTGTTATACACATCTGTGCCTGAGTTTGGTACCCCTGCCCCTACGATTAACCTCCACTTGATTAATAAATTCTCTTTTATTTCAATATACTATTAAAAAAAAGTCTTACTCTCCAAGTAGAGAGTAGTTTCCTGCTGGTAAGGGCTGTGGATTGTCTGTTCCTGTCTCCTTAACAGAAATGCAGTGATTGCTGAAAAGGGCCACCCCTCTCTCCTTCAAGGCATACTCTCTCCTGAGAGGCCTGGTTTTTCCTTCACTCACCTCCACAGTTCCTTGGTCCTTGAAGCCTCATTCCAGACCTAGAAAAGGAGGGGAGAGAAGAGAGTCATCTGTTCAGTCAGCAAGCAATCAGGGCCTAGCCTGCCAGGCCCTGTGGAGGCAAGAGAGCACTGAATGAGATCCAGTGCTGGCATTCAAGAACACTCACCCTGAGGTGACATATTCAGACAATCAAATAAAACCCACCCGACAACGAATGAGGAAGGAAAGAACGACCAACTCAACTGGGGCCAAGAGGTTCAGAAGAAATGATGGATCAAACCCTGAGGATGAGTGGCTGTCCTCTAAGAAAATGCCTGAAGCAATTTCAGGGAGAGACATCCACCTCGGCAAAGATTCACAAGTGTGAAAAAGATGATGAACAGGTTGCCTTCATCAGAACACAGAGAAAGGAGCTGGAAACAGGCTTAAACCAACTCTTGGAAGGGCAAAAACAGTGAGAAGTCACTTGAGAATTGTAAACGGCAGAGTGACAAGCCAAACTGTGTTTCAGGAAGGTCCCTAGATGCTATGAGAAGGAAGAACTGAAGAAGGCAGAGCAGCAGGGCCCATAAGAAGGCTGCTGCAACGGAGTAAATTAAGGCCCTGGCTAAAGAGATGTCCCAGAGATGTCAGGGTGGCAGAACGGAACTCCTGTCTGGGGAGGGTACGTAGGCCCTATTCCCACAAACTGCTCTCTGCAGAAATGTCTGGAAGAGGCTCAGGTGGCCCTGGGACAGGATCAGAGTGCCATGCCTCCCTCTCCCTCAGGCCACACCTGCATCCTGGAACCTCTTGGCCTCTCTAGCTGGGCCACCCTGGATTCAGGAGCCTACCCATCCTCATGGAAACCACTCGGGAGCTTTTGGTGGCCCAGACCTACAGAGGCTCCCATCCAGATATGTGGTTTACCAGGCCCTGGTAGAAGTAACAACCATCCTGTCTGAGCCCAGGCTCCTACTTCTGCAGCCGTCACTCATCCAAGTTCAAAATATTTCAGCCCTTAAGAAGTCTTTTTGGAGACTTCCCTGGTAGTCCAGGCGCGAAGCCAGTGCACTGCCAATGCAGGGGCCTGGGTTTGGTCTCTGATCAGGGAACTAGATCCTGCATGCTGCAGTGAAAACTGAAGATTCTGTGTGTGACAACTGAGAATCAGTATAGCCAAATTAAAAAAAAAAAAAGGAAGTTTTTTTGGCTGGAAGGAATGTAAAGTTGATATTTTGCAAAGATCAAACCTGGCAAGATTATCCATTCTCCTTTTACACAGTTCCCAGTACAAAACCCAACTGAGATCTTATTTCCCTAATACTTATAATCCCTAATAATTATAAAATGTAATGAAACCTACAAAATAGATGCTACCCACTTTTGGGCTTCCCTGGTGGCTCAGATGGTAAAGAATCTACCTGCAATGCAGGAGACCTAGGTTTGATCCCTGGGTCAGGAAGATCCCCTGGAGAAGGAAATGGCTACCCACTCCACTATTCTTGCCTGGAGAACTCCATGGACAGAGGAGTCTGGCAGGCTACAGAACATAAGGTCACAGAAGAGCAGACACAACTGAGCAACTAACATTTTCACTTTCAAGTCCTCTGAGAATCTCTCTGTTAGAACCTGACCTTCCTGATGACACTGTGAGGCGGGGCTTACTGACCTCATTTTACCTAACAGGGGAACCAGAACCTAGAGAATCTGCTACTATCAAAGGGTTAAAGGCACCTCCCTTTCTACATCTGTTGGGGGACCACCTGGGTGACTCAGCCAACACACTCACTACCTGATACTCATTTTCCTTACTGGTGTGCTTGCATGCTAAGTCACTTCAGTCGTGCCTGACTCTTTGTGACCCCATGGACCATAGCCCACTAGGCTCCTTCCTCCATGGGATTCTCCCCACAAGAATACGGGAGTGGGTTGCCATTTCCTCCTCCAGGGGATCTTCCTGACCCAAGAATGAAACCCATGTCCCTGACCAAGTACAGTCACTTGCACTGTTAGGCAGGTTCTTTACCCCTAGCGCCATCTCAGTTCAGTTCAGTCGCTCAGCCGTGTCCGACTCTTTGCGACCCCATCAATCGCAGCACCCCAGGCCTCCCTGTCCATCACCAACTCCCAGAGTTCACTCAGACTCACGTCCATCGAGTCAGTGATGCCATCCAGCCATCTCATCCTCTGTCGTCCCCTTCTCCTCCTGCCCCCAATCCCTCCCAGCATCAGAGTCTTTTCCAATGAGTCAGCTTTTCACATGAGGTGGCCAAAGCATTGGAGTTTCAGCTTTAGCATCATTCCTTCCAAAGAAATCCCAGGGCTGATCTCCTTCAGAATGGACTGGTTGGATCTCCTTGCAGTCCAAGGGACTCTCAAGAGTCTTCTCCAACACCACAGTTCAAAAGCATCAGTTCTTCGGTGCTCAGCCTTCTTCACAGTCCAACTCTCACATCCATACATGACCACTGGAAAAACCATAGCCTTGACTAGAAGGACCTTTGTTGGCAAAGTAATGTCTCTGCTTTTCAACATGCTATCTAGGTTGGTCATAACTTTTCTTCCAAAGAGTAAGCGTCTTTTAATTTCATGGCTGCAGTCACCATCTGCAGTGATTTTGGAGCCAAAAAAAGATACCCTAATACCTTACAGGTACAACTGGGGATAACAACCCAGGATTTTACTCTACACATTTAAATAATAATTACACAAAGCAGGTAATGGTCTGTCTGTTTACCTTTTGTAAAGTGATACAATAATGTATTTTCAAAAGTGAAGAAATTATTTCACTCAACAAACATTTACTGAGGACCCTAAATATCAAGGGGGTTGAGATGGTTGAATGGCATCACCGATTCAATGGACATGAATTTAGGCAAACTCTGGGAGATGGTAAGCAACAGAGAGGCCTGGCGTGTTGTAGTCCATGGGGTCGCAAAGAGTGGGACAGGACTTGGCGTGACGGAACAACAATTAAATATCAAGCCATATACTGAGTGTATATTTTTATACACGTGATGCAAGAAACAAATTCCCCACTCTTAGAAATGAGTCTAGTGGGGGTGGGGGGTGAGGAGTAGATATTTAACAAAGACACAACACTGTACTATCATTTGGTTACAGCTGTGCTGAGGGAGCGCAAATGAGAGAAAGCGCTCCTAACACCTGTAACATGCGCAGAAGCGCAGACCAGACTACCACATTCAACAGGCACGTAGGGTTCACAGCCAGTATGGGAGTTCGACTGGCTGAGACGGGGTAGCCCGAGCCTGCAGGAGGAGGTGCCACTCAGAGGGAGAGCAAGGATTTCCGGGCAGGCCCCAGAAGGGAACTTTCAGAACATTCCAGAAGAGGCAGGATCTCTAAGACAATCTTGGGGTGAACTCTGTTCACAAGTACCCAGCGCAGGTCAACCCAACAGGAGCTCTGGACACACTATAGACAGATGGAGGGACGGAGGAGTAAGAGGCTTTCTGAGCGACCCCTTCAAACGCTGAGGAGGTCACCACCGCGGGGACCACGAGCGTCCTCTGCTGATTTCGGGCGGATTCAGGGCCGCCGCACGCCCCCTCCCGGATTTGGGAAACTGAGGCCTAGAGGGAACGGACCAACCGTGGACACACCCGTGACCATGAACCCAGCCCCGCCTCCCACCTGGGACAGGACGCACTACCTTGTCCACTTGGGCGGCGCAGAGCAGGTCGCGAGCCTCCAAGAAGGAAAAGACGTGCAACAGTTCATGCAACCCCAACTGCGGTTCCATGGCGCCCGCCGCCCAGGACGCCGGGGCTTGGCCACGCCTTCGCTGCGCTCCCGCCCCCGCAGGCCGAGCCCCGCCCCTCAAGCTGAACCTCTTTCCGCAGGCCGCGCCCCGCCCAGCCCGCCGGCTTCCGCCCGACTGGCATAATTCTTGCCCAGCCGCGGTGCCGTTGCTCCTTACAGTAATAGCACGCCGACTCCGCTTCTGTTAGTCTTCAGCCGGCTTTTGAGCTTCCGCTTGGCACTTGCTCTTGTCCTGACAGTAGCCCAGAACCTCGCTCACCCCCTTATACTGACATTCATCCTCGTTCTGACCTTCGCCCTTGCACTGACCCTTACCCTGGAACTTGTGGTGCCCCTGCACCAGGTACCTCCTGAGCCCTTGCCCTGGTGCTGGCCCGTATCCAGACCTTGTCCCTTTTCTTCAGCCTCACCCTAATCATCGCCCTTGACCTCATTAGCACTTGACATCCACCCCACCCCTATTCTTACCCCCACTTAACCCTGACACACCCTAACATTCCTTCACCCTGAATTTTGCCCTGGCCATGACTCTCGCCTTCACAGTCACCTTCACAGAGACCCCCAGCCTCCCTCTTACCCTGGCACTAGCCCTCACCTATTGTCTCCTTTGTCATGACCCCTGCCTTGGACCTGACCCCGGACCTCACTCTGGACTTGGTCATGACCATATCAAAGATCAGAGTTAGTGTAAGGGTGAGGATCGTGATCTAGCTCAGTGTCAGCGCAGTTAGGGTCACAGTCAGGATGAGGGTAAGCTCAGGGACAGATTGATGATCAGAAATTGGGTGACTGTCCAGTTCAAGGTAAAATTCTATGTCAGGTTAAGGGTTAAGATAAGAAAAAGGTCAGGGTCATGTCATTGGAATCAGGGTCAAGGACAAGATCAGTGTGAGGGAAATTTTAGATCCAGGGTTAGGTTCAAGATTCAGTTCAAGTTTGAGATCAGTGTGAGAGTCAAGATCAAGTTGTGCCTCCATTGTAGAGGGTCAGTGAGAGGATGAATGTCAGGATAAGAAAGATGGTATTTTGGGGATGAAAGCAAAAGTTGGGTTCAGGCTGACAGTGCATGTCCAGTTCTGAGTAGGATTCAGGGTCAAGTTGAGGGTGAGGTTCATGTTCAGAATTAGAATCAGTGTTGGATTCAGGGTCAAGATCAATGTGAGGATAATGTCAGTGTCAGGGTGTGCATGACATAATGAAAATCAAGGTCAATTAAAAGTCAAGGTGGGGTTCCATTTCTACTCCTGCTGGCAGGAATTAAGTTCTCCTCCAACTCTCCCTCCCCTCCTCTGATTACATTGGCCCAATCTGCATAATCCAGGACACTCTTTACATCTCATTCCTTTAATTACATTTGCAAAATCCCTTCTGTGTGTAAAACAGCATATTCATAGCTTAGGACATGGGCATTTTTAGGGGAACATTAGTCTGCTTACCACAGCGGGTCAGAGTGGCTTATAGTCAAAACCAGGCTTAAGTTTCAGCATGAGGATAGGTCAAGATGGAGGTGATGATCAGGCTGAGGATCAGAGTCGTCATAATCATGAAGGGCTATATCACCCTTAAGTTCAATTTCAGGGTTAAGGTCTAGGTCAAGTTCAAGGTCATGATGGGATTAGGGTGTCAGTGGTGTCAGCCAAGTGTGAGTCCATGGCAAGATGAGTGTCAGAACCAGTCATGATCAGGTTTGGGGTGCAGACTAGTTTCAGTTTCAGCTTGAGTACAGTGGCTCAGACAGTAAAGTATCTGCCTGCAATGCAGGAGACCCGAGTTCAATCCCAGGGTCAACGTGAGAAACAAAGTAAGATAAATATCAATTAGACAGTCATGGTTAAGGTGAAAATGACAGCCAAGTTCAAGGACAAGGTTAAATTCTAGGTCAAATGAAGTCAGAGTTTGGATGAGGGTCAGAGTCAATGCTAAGATCAAAGCCAGGTCAGTGGCCAGGCAGGGGGTGGGGTGGGGAAGGGGCTGCTAAAGAACTGAGTGAAGGTGAGAGTGAGGGTATGTGCCAGGGTCAGGGTAATAGAGTCAGGTTAAATATAAGGCTCAAGGTCAAGGCTAGGGTCTGTTTCGGGGGTGGGGACAAGGTTTATTGAGTCTTTGTGAGCAGAACTGGCTGAGTGTCAGTGATCAGGGTTTGGGTCCAGACCCACATTCATATGGAGGTGAGAGATACCAGAAACTGAGCTAGACTGAAGCTTAGTCTTCAGATGTGGCTGGACAAACAAGCAGAAGCCAGATCCTTAAAACACCTTTAAAGTCACATGAGACACTTAAAACTTATCCTTGCAAGCAAAAACTGAGTTTACTGTGCTTTACCCTCAAAGAGCCTAGAGGGCAGTGATGGTGGCAGTTAGTCACCTCTGTAACCTCAGTGCTTGCAGAAGTTTATACATATGAGCACAAAATGTATATTCTGAATAAAATACTGCTAGTAAGTTTCTCTCACTTGTCTGTTTTTAATCTATCCATGAACAAATAGCACACTGTCTTATTTACTATAGCCCTATGATATGTCTTGGAGTGTATCTGATACGGTAAATCATTTCATTGCTTTTCTGCTTCTCCCTCCTCTTAACCTTTTCATTTCCACATATGTATTTTAGAGTTGGCTTACCAAATTATTAAATAAGAAAGACAAAAGCAAGTTCGGATTGTTTTGGTATTTACTGAATTAACAAATGAATTCCAGGAATGTCTGTCTTATTTGCAAGATATCTCTGAGTGAAGAGGAGGTCCATGTGGTCCCAGCCTACCCTTATCCTGAGGGTGATGCTGGTAAACCAGTTTAAGGTGTGGAGGGTCACTACCGGGTCCCCCACTTGAGCCATCCCTGGCCCTTGCCTTCTGCCACCTCACCTCTAAAAGGAGCTCTGTTACATGAAGAGCCTAGGAAGCCCCCAAGACTAAAGTAGCCATGAATGGGGCCACTTTCCAAGTGACCAGAGAGAAACAAGGGTCAAGAGATGATGCCACCTCGGCCACTTCTCTCTATATGAACTATGGAGAGGGGCATACGTCACATAGAACTACTCAGGGTTTTTATAATAAATCTCAAAATTGAACTAGTGTTTAATGTCTGAGAACAAAATCAAACCAAACTTTCCTTCTCACTTGGGTTTCCAACATGAGGACATCGTAAACTCAGTGCTCCTTTAGATGGTTCCACTGGGACAATCCCTGACTGATGGAATCCCTGATGATGGCAGGCATAGTAGTGGAACTCACTGCCTCCTTCCGATGGATCCCTCAGCAGCGCGCAGGTGGGAGGCTGACAGCACAGGTTGAGGGCGCCCTCTGCTGGGGCTGGATGGCCTCATCGTCTGGCCAGGACCAGGGCCACTGTGGTCGAAATCAGGCTGGAGCAGAGGAAGAGTGGCTTGGGTTGTCCTTGGGAGGGGTGGGAAGTTGGGGGGACAAGCCAACCTGGCCTGGCCCTGCATCTCAGCCCTCCAGGATGAAAGGCCGAATCCGCTCCGGGTTCAACAGTGACTCCTCGAGAGGCCGGTCCACGTGGAAGTCATGGACGTGGGGGGGTCCAGGGTGGGCCTTGGGGGCAGGTCCCCCTGGGCGCTGGGGGATCGGCAGCTCCGAGGGGTGGACAGGCAGGGGAGCTGTGAAAAAGTAGTGGTGCAGGAGGGCCTGAGGGGAGCAAGCAGGAGATAGCAAAAGGAAATCAGTCACTGCAGCCTTCCAGGTTCATCTCACTTCCCTCGGGGGGCGGGCAGGCAGTGGGGATGTGAATACCCCAGAATACCCCGGAAGGAATTTTCTCATTCACGCATTCTCCATTCAAGATGATCCCAACAGCTCTGAGTGTTCACTGTTTCAGCACTGCTCCAAAGACAGGAGATGTAGCAGTGAACTGAACAAAGAGCTCTGCCTTCAAGTCTTCCATATAGTCAGGGGCTGGACACGACTGAGCGACTAAGCACAGCACAGCACAGGGGGCGATAAACAAGATAAAGTAAGATAAACAGTGCATCAGATGATTGGTGCTGTGGGAAAGAGAAAGTCAGAGCGTGGACAAGGAGAACTAGGGAAGCTGCAGGCCTGAAGAACAGGAGGGTAGGCCCCGAGAGGCAGCACTTGAGCAGAGATCTGAAAGCTGAATGAGTGAGGCTCTGGGACAGAAGTGCACAGACCTTAGGACCTGGAGGAGGCCTGAGGTCCCAGGGAGTGAGCAAGGGGAAGGGAGCTGCAGGGTCACAGACGTGACGGCCCCACGTGTGTGATGCCTGTGGGCCACTAGGACCTGGGCTTCTCAGCTGAGGAGAGCCCTGCAGGGGAAGATGTGACAGCCTGCCTGGACAAGGTCCGTCTCTCTGCTGGGTGGAGGAGAGACAGAATGGGCAGGAAGAGAAGCAGACTCTGGGAGGCAACTGGGGACTTGCGAGGAGGCCGGAGGCGCTTAGACTGGAGGCAGCAGCGCGGGGCTGAGAAGTGGTCGGCTGGCTTTGTGCATGTGTGATAAGTCGCTTCAGTCATGTCCAACTCTTTGCCCGCCAGGCTCCTCTGTCCTTAGGATTTCCCAGGCAAGAATACTGGAGTGAGGTACCATTCCCTTCTCCAGAGGATCTTCCTGATCCTCCAGGGATCAAACCTGCATCTTTTTTTTTAAATGTCTCCTGCACTGGCAGGCAAATTCTTTATCACTAGTGCTACCTGGGAAGTCCTTAGTTGGCTTCAGTACATCCTAAAGGCATTGCTGACATTGGAACTCACAGTGGGTGTATGTAAACACACACTGCTTGTTCCAAGGGCAGGGAGGTAAGGCTGCTGTGAGGCCAGATGGACAGGTACACGTGACAGAAGCCTGACACCGTGAGCCATCAGCCCATGGTTCTCCCCTCCTCCCTCGCCTGCAGCCACAACCTACCCCTTCTGGGTCCTCCTCTCCAGGCCTCTGCTTATCATTTATCTTGGGATAATAGACCCCGCCTCTGCCCTTCAGAAGACCTGCATGACCCCAGAATCAGTCTCAACATCCCTCCCCCTGATGCCCACAGACTGGCTGCCCTGCCCCACCACAGGGTGGAGGGCCCAGAGGAACAAGTCACATCTGTTCACTTGGCATCAGAACCCAAGTCAATGCTGGGCATATGCCAGGTGCTAGTAAATTCTTCTTGAAGGAATGAAGGGATAAAGAAGCGAGATGCACTTTTCAGCGAGGCGGGCATGCCCTTTTAATACGGCCACTCCTAGCCACCTGCTGCCTCTCCAGGGTCTGCTCAGGAGAGGCACACCTTCTCCACGCCCCCTGTCTCCGGGGGTGCTGTTCCCAGCCCATCACAGGTTCTGAGGACCTCAACCTGCTAGGTCACAGGGGCACGAACAAGGAGGGTCAGGACAGTGGGCGTCTCCCTACCTGGGAGGCAGAGATTCGCTGCTGTGGTGGGTAGAGGAGGAACCGCCCTAGCAGGTCCAAGGCCTGGGGAGAGGCATCGGGCAGCACCTCCTCCAGGGGCACGGGCGCCTGCTCCTTGAAGGAGATCTTGTTGTAGTCAGGCAGCTCAGTGATCTCCTGGAGGAGAAGAGGGCTCATTAGGGCTCGTCAGCCCCCTCAGGAGTCAGTTCTTGCTTCCTGTCACCCACCTGCTACCACTCACTCACAGAGCCCCCATCCACCTGCCCCTGCTCGCACCACATCACTCATGACATCATGCGCTCACAGCACGATGTGAGTGAACATGTGCACATCTCAGGTGCCTGCTCCATGCCCAGCTTGGTAAGGGCTGCGTGTGTGCTGGGGCTTAGCAGGAAGGGGTCGCAGCTGGACCTTGGTCCTTCCTCCTCCAGCAGATCAGGGATGGAGGAGATCCCATGCTGGGCCAGGACCAAGGTCTGGGAGGATCTAGGAGGTGTGGGGACCATGAGGCAGAAGACAGAAGATGCAGGGAAGGGGAGTTACAAGCTGCTGGGGGAAGAGAGGACACCCACCCCCACCCCCTCAAATGGTAGGCCCCTGCAAACCGGCCAGACTTGAGGACTGGGGGTGCCCAAGATTCGAAGTACACAGCAAAGCTGTTCGATGTCATTCTCTCCTGGGAAAAGGGGGGACCCGTTCAACAGCTCCCCCAGGATGCAGCCCACGGCCCTGCAGGTACAGAAGCCAAACATCTCAGAGACCTGACACCAGGGACACAGGTTTCCCCACACCAGCACCCACACCTCCCCCAGCAGTCAAGACACCCACAAAGTAGCCTACAGATCCCCAGCTTCACACAGTCCGAAGCTGCAAGCCTAGAATACGGAGCACAGCCCCTTCTCTAAACAGGTCTCAGGCCTCAACTCTGAAACACACATCAACCCAATAGTTTCGGGAACTTCTCAGAAACTCATACTCTGGGACACACAGCCACCCCCTCCCATTCTGGGGCAGACCTCCAAAATAGCCCCCAGACCTCGAACTCTAGGAAGTTAAAGTCGCTCAGTCGTGTCTGATTCTTTGCGAGTCCAAGGACTGTAGCCTGTCAGGCTCCTCTATCCATGGAATTCTCCAGGCAAGAATACTGGAGTGGGTAGCCTTTCCCTTCTCCAGGGGATCTTCCCAACCCAGGGATCGAACCCAGGTCTCCCGCACTGCAGCAGGATTCTTTACCATCTAAGTCACCAGGGAAGCCCAAGAATACTGCAATGGGTAGCCTATCCCTTCTCCAGTGGATCTTCCTGACCCAGGAATCAAACCAGGGTCACCTGCATTGCAGGCAGATTCTTTACCAACTGAGCTACCAGGTAAGTCAGTCATGTCCGACTCCACAATCCTATGGCCTGTAGCCCGCAAGGCTCCTATGTTCATGGAATTCTCCAGGCAAGAATACTAGAGTGAGCTGCCATGCATCCAACTCCAAATAAAGGTTCAGGGCCTTCATACCCAGGGACCCAGGCCTCTGCATAACTCAGGGACATTACATCCTGGGATGTCAGCCCCTGTATAACAGCTTAGATGCCCCATGCCTCGGACCGCCTTCCCAACCTCAACCCAGAAGCTTCCTACAGGGACAATCATTCCAATCCCACTTGACCCCTCCCAGCTCAAAACTGTCATGGGGAGGATCATTGATTCCAAACTCCTCAGAGATACTCTACCAGAGGAGACACTCCCAAGGAAAACTAGAGCTCACAGCAGGGAAAACCCCCAAATGGCTTAGAGACCTCAATGTCCAGGAGGAGAGGTGACTCAGCTACCCACATCCCCCCTTGTCTAGCCCACAGGAGTCTCACCAGAGGTCGACACCTTGATCGTACTGGCGGGCACCATACAGGAGCTCAGGGGCTCGGTACCACCTATGAGAGGAGGGCAGGGGGGGTCATAGGTAGGTCACTGGTCTGTCAGGAAGCTGCCCTGGAAGGTCACTCTGACCCCCACACCAGCCCCAGTAGCACTTGTTTGAATAGAACATCTCTGTCCAAAATCATCCCTTCCCCAGTAGGAAGGCTGGGGGCCTATCCTTTGCCATATCCTGCCCTGGAAACTGGTCCTCCCTACCTGGTGGCCACCTGGTGCGTGTAGAGGCGGTTGCCATCTGGGGAAAAGACCCTGGCCAGGCCAAAGTCCGCTATCTTGAGCTGGCCTGAGGCACTGATAAGCAGGTTGGCTGGTTTCAGATCCTGAGGGCACCAAAAGAAGCATCAGTTCCTCTAGAGCCCCCAGTGGACCTCGGGACCGGAGGGCTCGGCAGGCTGGGCACTCGGGTGAGCTCAGGATCTGGTCTCCTCCAGGGCCACAACTCCGGTCACTTGTCCCCAGGCCCTGCCCATTCTGTCCCCTCCCAAACCATGCCCTTTATCAAGGGCTGGCCTACTCCCAGCCCAGCCATCCACAGGCCCACCCCAGCCCGTGGTGGTACTGACCCGATGCACAATGTTGTTGGCATGGCAGAAGGCGACGCCCTTGAGCAGCATCTGTAGGTAGCTCTTGACCTGCGCCTGGGCCAGTGGCCTCTGGGTATGGCGCACCACCTCAGCCAGATCTGACAGCATGAACTCAAAGGCCAGCACGAAGCCTGCGCCATGTGGGAACACGGCCTTCAGCTGCACAACCTGCAATGGGGTACCCCATCAGCCTGCAGACACATGGCTCAGACTCTCTTGGATCCTCAATCCCTGCGCCAACAGAGGACCAGGCAGCAGAGAAGGCGACAAGAGACCTGAGCTCAGCATCAGGGAGCTGGATGCGCTTTTGCTCCCAGAAGAAGGCAAGTCCCTACTGGAATCCTGTAGTAAACACTCAGCTGGCACTAGTGGTAAAGAACTTGCCTGCCAATGCAAGAGACGTAGAGATGTGGCTTTGATCCCTGGGTTGGGAACATCCCCTGGAGGAGGACAGGGCAGCCCACTCCAGTATTCTTGCCTGGAGAATCCCATGGACAAGAAGCCTGGCGGGTCACAGTCCATGAGGTCGCAAAGAGTCAGACACGACTGAAGTGATTTAGCTCTAGCAAACCCTCAGGGGAAAGGAGGTCTAAGAAAGGCCACATAGGGCAGTGTCTGATTCCCCACCCAGCCCATGAACTGGAAAATCATCTGGAGACACATCCACACAGGTGATCACAGCTCCCAGCACTGGGCGCAGGAGACATGCCATATAAACCGAGGGCCCACAAGGTCACAAGGGCTGCCTGGACAGCAGTGAGCAGGAGGGAGGGCCAGTGGGTTCCCAAGGACTTTAAGGAGCTCGGGGGACAAATGACAGAAACCAACAAATCTATAGGGTATTCTCATGAAAACAGAAGAGAACAGATGGGGCGAGGTTTGTTATACAGGGATCTGGGAGGAAGCTGTGGGCAGGGGTCAGCAAACACAAGGCCCGAAGGCAAGAACAGGAAGGGGGCTGCTCTGTTCTATACTCCTGGAGTCTCGATAGTGCTGTTTTCGGAGAGACATGGAAGAAATTTTGCTGAATGAATGAAGAGGCTGGAATGAGCTGGAGCAGATAGAGATAGTTCTTTCAGAGTGAAGAGAAGCTGCTGGAGCTTTTCAAGCTGGGGAGTGGATTCATCTACAGTTTTTGACTGTGGAGTGGGAGTAGTGGCAGGGAAGGTGGAGGAGGGAAAGGGAAGCCCTTGTAGTAGTTCTGATGAGAGGTGAGGATGGCCTGGGCCAGGGGAATATCTGTAGTGTTTTAAAGATAGACCCTTCAGGCCTGCTACACAGGACATAGGACTGTATCACCAGCTTCCCATGGGCCCTCCAATCAGCTCACACAAGCTGTTTGCAAGCCCTTTTACTGTCCTCAAAAAACAGAAATGGCCGTAGTGCTGTTTTTCTGATTTTGATGGTAGCAGACAGTCATTTTACAAATTGGGACAAACATATAGATTCAGAGAATACACAAAATTATAACAAAAAAAAACCCAGCAAAAATAAAATCCTACCACCTATAGTCAACAGTAGGAGTCCATCCCACCAGACTTTACAAGAGACATGGTATACACAGACACATATTCATACGTGTGTGTGTGTGTTATATGTGTTAGTTGCTCAGTCATGTCTGACTCTTTGTGAACCCATGGACTGTAGCCCACCAAGCTTCTCTGTCCATGGGATTCTCCAGGCAAGAATACTGGAATGGGTTGCTATGCTCTTCTCCAGAGGAACCTCCCAACCCAGGGATCAAACCCAGGTCTCAGGTATCGCAAGCAGATTCTTTACCATCTTAGCCACCTGGGAAGCCTATATACACTAAATATTCTTGTACAAAACCAGGATGACACATGCAGTTCTAAAACATGCTTTTGTCACCAATATCATGGACATCTCTAGACAATAAGAAGCAAGTCAGAGTATTGCCTGCTTTTGGTGGGTGGGCCTAGCCTTGTCACTCCTCAGGAAGTTAGGTACATTCTCCACTCAGGAAGGACATGGACAAGAGAGAAAACCACATACTGAGCCTGGGTGTGTGAGGTGTCTCTCCCCATGTGTCCACAGCCCCTCTCATGCTTGTCACATACAAATCACGCCAAGTGGACCCTGTAGCCTGTGTCTGTCTCCCCTACCACACTTCAGCTCTCAAGAGCAGGTTAGGGGCTGTGTCGCCAGTGCCCAGCAGAGGGCAGAGCCTATGGGAGACCCTAATGTTAAAACGCTGATTCTGCAATCAGGCCAAAGCCTCCACAGACGAGCTGAGCCAGCTGAGTGCCCATGAGCAGGCCCTGGTCTGAGAGAAGGAGAGCCTGAAAACAACCTTGCAGTATGGAGGAGAAAACTCAGAAGGTCAGTGTACATAAAAGCAGTTAACCCAGCCTGCAGAAGGTAACAGGAGCTCAACAGGTGGCAATAATCATTATCATTAGAAATCATTATATGTTTTGAGAAAAAGGCTAAGTCAGTCAATGAATGAACAAGTAGGCAAGAAATAAATGAGTGAACAAGAGGGCATGAGTGAGGAATGAAATAACTGGGTGAATGAATGTAGACAAGAAAGGCAGTGAGTTGAGGGGTGAGGATGCAAATAAGGAAACACAGTGACCGCAGGCCCTGAGTGGGAGTGAGCAAGGAGGGTGGGACAGCCCCTCAGAACACCAGCCCCACTCACATACTGGCTGTCTTCGATCTCCTGCAGGGCCTTGATCTCCCGTAGGACCTGGTTGGGAATGCCATCCTCCAGCCGCCGCAGGGCCACCTTCTTGAGGGCAACGATCTCTCCAGTCTGTTTGGGACAGAACGCAGACACTGCCAGCCCGTCCCGGCTGGGAAAAGGGGTGCGACGCCGAGGGTTGAGGTCCTCGTGGGGGTGGAACGCGTCCCCCAACCCGTGCTGGACGGAAATCAGGGCCAACCGGCGCAGAGCTGGGCAAACAACTCAGAGATATCCACGCCAGGATCCTGGGGGAACTCGCTGCAAGCACTGTTGGTAGCTGGCCGCAACTTGGAAGCCCTCCCCTCCGCGAGCAAAAGAGACGGGCGCACGCCAGGATGAACTACCGGGAGGCGGAGGCTATGGCCCAAGCATGGGTCAGGAAGACGGGGAGATCTCAATGGAACCGAAGGAGGAAGGGCTGGATGCTCACCTCCACGTGCTTGGCTTTGAAGACGATGCCGTGCGCACCCTCCCCTATGCGCCCCAAGATGCAGTACTGCTCCATGGCCCTCTTCCCGGCGCCCTAAACCTGCGCAGTCACAACCCCTCCCTGGCACCTGACTCTTCCGCGTTAGCCCGCCCCCCCGGCTCCCGCCCCAGACGCGGCTGCCTAGCAACGGTGCGGAAACGAGCGCCCGGGCCTGGAGGCCGAGGGCAACTAGGGATGGCGTCCGGGCCTCTCAGTGCCTTTCCCTAGGACCTCGCCATCACGCCTCAGTGCGCTTCACTAGCAGAAGTCATCCGTGCGCAGACCGTGCGGGCGGGAGCGATGGTCACCGCCGATCCCTCTTGCCTCTGCCGAGCACCACGTGACCAGTGACGCCAGGTTACGCAACGGGGCGGGGCCACGCAGCCCGAGGGCAAAGCCGAGAGGCGGTGGGAAGGCGCTAAGTTGGCGGGAGGGTGGAGCCGCTCTTCAGGGAGGAGGCGAACAAGGGGCGGGGAGGGGCAGGGCCGTCCACCCGGGGGCGTGACTGCGGCGCCGAGGGCGTGGCCGAAAAGTCACTGGGAGGGGCGGGCTCCTCCCCCAGAAGGCCAGGGTCCCTCCTCCCCTTTACCTAGAGCTTCCACCTAGGAAAACATACAGGTGCCATTTCCCGCCTTTAAGCCTGTACTCTTGCCCGGAGAATCCCATGGACAAGAAGCCTGGCGGGTCACGGTCCATGAGGTCGCAAAGAGTCAGACACGACTGAAGTGATTTAGCTCTAGCAAACCCTCAGGGGAAAGGAGGTCTAAGAAAGGCCACATAGG
>SJYQ01002488.1:578200-605803 GCA_006410935.1 Redunca redunca
AACTCAATGGCGTGGTATGTGGGATCTTAGTTCCCTGACCAAGGATGGAACCTGTGCCCCTAGCTTTGGAAAAACAGAGTCCTAACCACTGGACCACCAAGGAAGTCCTGGAATACCATTCTTAAAAAGGAAGAAAATTCTGCCACATGATACAATGTGAGTGAACCTTGAGGACATTATGCTAAGTGAAATAAGCTCGTCACAAAAACAAAAATACTGTATGATTCCACTTATATGAAGTATGTAGAGAAATCAAATTCATATCAACAGAAAGTAGATTGATGGTTGCTGGGGCATGGGTGGAGAAAGAAATGGGGTGCTATGGTTTAACAGGTACAGAGTTTGTTTTCCCACATGAAAACTTCTGGATATTGGTTTCACAGTACTGTAAACATGCTTAACACTGAACTGTACAGTTAGAAATTGTTCAGATAGTAAATTGTTTAAATGGTAAATTTTATATGTTATTTTCCACAATTAAGTCTTTTTAAATTAAAAAAAAAGAATTTTTGAATAAACATAATCTGAAAGGCTGGTAAGACACTAAGAGTAGATCTAAAATTTAGGAGAGGTAGAAGAGGGCAGGGCTGAAAAAATATTTGAATAGATAATGATTGAAAGCTTCACAGATTTGGGGAAGGTAACCTACAGTTTGAAGAAGTTGAGTCAATCCCAAAAGAATAGGGCCCAAAATATCATAATGCCCCAAAACATCATAAATCAAATTACTGAAAACTAAAAGAAAAAACAAAAAGCCAACTCTTGAATGTGGCCAGCAGTCCTACAAAAATGATACATTGCCTACTGAGGCAGAATGTCTCTAATTCTTGTGATTTCTCATTAGAACCCATAGAGGCCAGAAGGAAACAGCACATTTTTCAAGTGCTAAGAGAAAGGAACTGTTAACCGAATTATATATCCAGTGAGAATATACTTTAGGAATGAAAATGAAATGAAGCCATTCTCAGATGAAGGAAAATTGAGTGAATTTGTTCTTAGTGAACTTAATAAAAAAATTGCTAAAGGAAGTTATTGAAAGGAGAAGGGGAATGATAACAGAAGGAAACATGGAATGTCAGGAGCAAAATAGAGGAATAGAAAGGGTTAATATTTGGACTTGACTTGTTGGTGAAGTGGATAAGAGTCCGCTGGCCAATGCAGGGGATTTAGGTTTGATCCCTAGCCAGGAAGATTCAACATGAAGAGGAGCAATTAAGCCTATGAACCACAGCTTCTGCAACTACTGAAGCCCAAGCGCGTACTCTTGCCTGGAGGGTCCCATGGATGGAGGAGCCTGGTGGGCTGCAGTCCATGGGGTCCCTAAGAGTTGGACACGACTGAGCGACTTCACTTTCACTTTTCACTTTCATGCATTGGAGAGGGAAATGGCAACCCACTCCAGTGTTCTTGCCTGGAGAATCCCAGGGACGGGGGAGTCTGGTGGGCTGCTGTCTATGGGGTATCACAGAGTTGGACACAACTGAAGTGACTTAGCAGCAAGTGCCCTAGAGCCCATGCTCCACGAGAGAAGCCTGTGCAGGGCAACAGAAAGGAGTTCCAGTTCGCCAAAGCTAGAGAAAAGCCCTCGCAGAAACGAAGATCCAGAGCAGCCAAAAATAAATTCAAAAATATGTAAATGAGTAAGAGAAGGGGTTACTTTTTGGTGAGGATAATAGATTATCCTCCCACTGGGGGTTTATCAAGAAATTATGCTTGATATTAAAAAAAGTTATAGTGTTATTTGAAGTGTTTCACAATATATTCACAAATAATATTTAAAACAGAAAGCAAGAAACAGCTAAAAGAAGAGAAGAAAAATAAGGTGCACATGAGCCAGCAGAAAGAGCTTCCAATTTCCAAAGCTGAAACAATTTGACCAGGAAAACAAGGATGTAGTATTCGGTTATAACCAAAAGTATAAAATAGATATCCATGAATCACTATTAATAAATAAGTATAAATAAATAAAGGGTAATAGAAAGTATCCTGTTCAGAAGAATTCCAGATAACTTATGCAAGTACTCTGCTCTCAGGAGATGCAGCATACACCCCACTTTTTTTTTTTTTAATTTAAATTTCAATTTATTAAATTATCTAAAAGATAAAACTATGAAAGTTCATTTTCTTAACCTTGTAAACATCAGTAATGATTGTGATTAATTTCTCTCAAATACCCTGGGCTTCCCTGGTGACTCAGATGGTTAAGACTCTGCCTCCAATATAGGAGATCTGGGTTTGATCCCTGGGTTGGGAAGATCTCCTGGAAAAAGGAATAGAAACCCACTCTGGTATTCTTGCCTGGAGAATCCCATGGGCAGAGGAGCCTGGCAGGTTATAGTCCACGGGGTAGCAAAGAGTTGGACTATGAAAGTTCATTTTCTTAAACGTGTAAACATCAGTAATTATTCCAATTAATTTCTCTCAAGTAACTTATATGGCAACAACACATTTACAAAGACCTTAACATATAAAATATAAACAATTGCAATAATTATAAAATTTTATCATGAAATTTAAATTCATTCATGTTTAAATACTATTCTAAAAATATCAGTGCCATCAGTTCAGTTCAGTCGCTCAGTCGTGTCCAACTCTTTGTGACCCCATGAATTGCAGCACCCCAGGCCTCCCTGTCCATCACCAACTCCCGGAGTTCACTCAAACTCATGTCCATCTTGTCGGTGATGCCATCCAGCCATCTCATCCTCTGTCACCCCCTTCTTCTCCTGCCTCCAATCCCTCCCAGCATCAGAGTCTTTTCCAATGAGTCAACTCTTCGCATGAGGTCGCCAAAGTACTGGAGTTTCAGCTTTAGCATCATTCCTTCCAAAGAACATCCAGGGTTGATCTCCTTCAGAATGGACTGGTTGGATCCCCTTGCAGTCCAAGGGACTCTCAAGAGTCTTCTCCAACACCACAGTTCAAAAGCATCAATTCTTCAGTGCTCAGCTTTCTTTATGGTTCAACTCTCACATCCACATCTGACTAATGGAAAAACCATAGCTTTGACTAGACGAACCTTTGTTGGCAATGTCTCTGCTTTTTAATATGCTGTCTAGGTTGGTCAAGGAGCAAGTGTCTTTTAACTTCATGGCTGCAATCACCATCTGCAGTGATTTTGAAGCCCAAGAAAAGAAAGTCTCTCACTGTTTCCATTGTTTCCCCATCTGTTTGCCATGAAATGATGGGACCAGATGCCATATCTTAGTTTTCTGAATGCTGAATTTTAAGCCAGGCTTTCCACTCTCTTCTTTCACTCTTTTCAAGAGGGTCTTTAGTTCTTCTCCACTTTCTGCCATAAGGGTGGTGTTATCTGCATATCTGAGGTTATTGGTATTTCTCCTGACAATCTTGATCCCAGCTTGTGCTTCATCTAGCCCAGCATTTCTCATGATGTACTCTGCATATAAGTTACCGTCTGTTGTTCCATGTCCAGTACTAACTGTTGCTTCTTGACCTGCATACAGATGTCTCAGGAGGCAGGTAAGGTGGTCTGATATTCCTATCTCTTTAAGAATTTTCCACAGTGTGTTGTCATCCACACAGTCACAATATTAGTCACCCTAATATTATTTTAATGCTTCTTTTGATGTTTCCCTGTGGCTTCAGAAAGTTTTGCATTAATTCTTTCCAGGAATTTTGTTGAAATTTACAGATGCCTTTTCCCCTCAGAATAGCAGGTTTTGCAGGATCGAGGCTATTAATCAATTCCTAAGTGTCTTTTCTGACCCTACAATTAAAGGGAATTAAACACTAGTGATATATTATGTGGCTGAGTCCCTGTAATACATATGGCTTTTTCTCTCCCTTCCCCTCTCCCTCTCCCTGTTACATATTTTCATTTCTGTGAGTTGTTGTCTTTGCAGTACATGAATAGCTCCCCACTTTTTAACTGCTGGCTGTATATCATGTCATACTGTCAAAGAGGACAACATGAAAAGTTAGTAAAAAGACTATATTGTTGTTGTTCAGTGGCCCAGTCATGTTCAATTCTTTGTGACCCCATGGGCTGCAGCATGCCAGGCCTCCCTGTGCCTCACTATTTCCCAAAGTTTGCCCGAGTTCATGTTCATTGCATTGGTGATGCCATTCACCCATCTCATCTGAAATGAAAATCAAGTAAAATTAAATGAAAAATACTATACAGGGAAGAAATCTGACAAGACTCCACCTCAGTCAGGAGATAAGGTTATTACTAGTGATAAGCCTGATAAGCCGTGCTGATAGTATGTACTACTAGTATGTGGAGAGAATGGCACTCTGTTGTCTTCCTTCCCAAATCCCATAATCTCTATCAAATCATGAGGAAACATCATGCAAATCGAGAACGTGGGCCATTCTACAAAAAGGTGAACAACACTCCTCAAAACTGGCAAGGTCATCAAAAACAAGGGAAGTCCGAGAAATTGCCATAGCCAAGTGAAGTTCACTCAGTTGTGTCTGATTCTTTGTGACCCCATGAACTATACAGTCCATGGAATTCTCCAGGGCAGAATACTGGAGTGGGTAGCCTTTCCCTTCTCTAGGGGATCTTCCATCCCAGGGATTGAACCCAGGTCTCCTGCACTATAGGCTGATTCTTTACCAGCTGAGCCACAAGGGAAGTCCATAACCAAGAGGAGCCTAAAGAGAGATGACAACGAAATAGAACTTGCTATCTTAGAGTACTAGGACAGAAAAAAACATTTGGTAAAAACTAAGGAAGTCTGAATAAAGTACGGACTTCGGTCAATAATAACGTGTCAACATTCATTTATTAATTATTGTAGATGTGCCATACTAATACAAAATGTTAATAGAAGAAATTGGGTTGTGAAGTATGTGCAAGCTGTATTATTGTTGCGATTTTTCTGTCAATCTAAAACTGTTCTAAAAATTTTTAATTTCCTCTAAAAAAAAATCATTAAAATAGTAATCACAGGGACTTCCTGCTGGTCCAGTGGTTAAGAACTTGCCTTGCAGTGCAGGGGACACGGGTTCAATCTGTGGTCCAGGAAGAGACCACATGCTATCTACAGACGTCTGCTGGATCGAATTGTGTTTTAGTGTTCTTCTAGTCTTTTATTTCCTGGATTTTCTTTTGCCTAGTTTTATTATTGAAAGTGGGACATGATGTTTTCAACATTTATTGTTGAATTATGTATTTCTCCTTTCAGTTAAGTCTGGTTTCGTTTCACTGTATTTTAGACCTCTATTGTTGGTAGTTCAGAGGTTAAAGCATCTCCCTGGAATGCTGGAGACCTGGGTTCGATCCCTGGGTCAGGAAGATCCCCTGGAGAAGGAAATGGCAACCCACTCTAGTACTCTTGCCTGGAGAATCCCATGGAGGGAGGAGCCTGGTAGGCTACAGTCCATGGGGTCGCAAAGAGTCGGACACGACTGAACGACTTCACTTCACTTCATTGTTAAGTGAGTATATTTGTATAATCATTTTTCTTGTTGGATTGGTATTGGTAGACTGGGCTGCTGGCTTGCAAAGCACATTTTGAGTAACTAGTCAAGAGTTTATACTCTGTTTCTCATGTGTTTCCCCCAACCCTATCCAAGCCAAGGGGCTCGAAAGTTGTCTCATAAAGTGAGTACACAGAATAGCCTAAGCTCCCCACTCCAGTACTCTTGCCTGGAAAATCCCATGGGCGGAGGAGCCTGGTAGGCTGCAGTCCATGGGGTCGCTGTGAGTCGGGCATGACTGAGAGACTTCACTTACACTTTTTACTTTCATGCATTGGAGAAGGAAATGGCAACCCACTCCAGTGTTCTTGCCTGGAGAATCCCAGGGATGAGGGAGCCTGGTGGGCTGCCATCTATGGGGTCTCACAGAGTCGGACACGACTGAAGTGACTTAGCAGCAGCAGCAGCAAGATGACTCAGTGGTAAAGAATCTGCTTGACAATGCAAGAGTTGCATGTTCTATCCCTAGGTCATGAAAATCTCCTAGAGAAGGAAATGGCAACCCACTTTAGTATTCTTGCCTGGGAAATCCCATGGACGGAGGAGGCTGGTGGGCTGCAGTCCATGGGGTCGCAGAGTCGGACATGACTGAGAAACTGAGCAAGATGACTTGAGTGCACTCTATAAATTCCTTTTGTGAAGAGGAGAAACGCCTACTACAGTGCCTGCAGTTCCCTCAGCTGAACGAGGTGGCTGCTCTCATACACAGCCTTTTGAGGATTAAACACATAGCGGCTAATGCTTTAAGATATTACTGGTAATCTTCCAGTTCCCCTCCATAGCTGCTTATCTCAGAAAATTCAGTATTTTCTCAAGTACTAAAGTGAATCAGTGGTTCTCTGTCACTTTTTAATTTATTTATTTTTGGTTGTACTGGGTCTTTGTTGCTGTGCACAGGCTTTCAGTGAGCCTGGGCTCTAGAGCTCTCGGGCTTCAGTAGTTGTGGCACATGGGCTCAGCTGCCCCAAGGCACGTGGAATCTTCCCAAATCAGGGATCAAACCCGTGTCCCCTGCATTGGCAGGCAGATTCTTAACACTGGACCAATAGGGAAGTCCTTTCCACCACTCTTAGCATCATCAGGCAGTAAGTCAATAAAGCTCTATGAGTGCCCATGGTGTACACTTCCAGGGAGAGGGCCATGGACCAAGGTTCCAACTTAGGGAAGCTGCAGTTGCTCTTGGAACATTAATATGTAGAGGCCTAGTGCAGGGGATAAAACCAAAGTGGTTGCAGTGGGTTTCTCAAAATGCTCCTCTTCAGCTGAAGACTGCAACAATTGCTGAGTGTTTTTCTCTTCAAATGAGATACTGCTAGTACCCACTGAAGAGGATTGCTCCAATGGTTTAATGAGAGTGTAATAAGTCATTAAGTTCTCAATAAATGTTCATCATTATTAAGTCATTACAAGCATAGTGGGTTTTACCAGCGGTGTTGTGAGAATTACATGTGAAGATAGCTAAATTCAGAGAAGTTAAACCGTAAGGTATTTAGGGACCCAGAATGTTGCATATAAATGCTGGAGCATGAATTTGACTGCAGATCTTCTAAATCTTTTTTTTTTTTTTTTTTTTGTCTTTGTGTACAGTCTTTGCTAATCAAATTATTCTTCAGGACAAGAACAAAGATCATCCCCTGACAAAACTTAGGAACTATGTATGTGTGTAAAGTTGCTTCAGCTGTGTTCAACTCTTTGCAACGCTATGGACTATAGCCCGCCAGGCTCCTCTGTCCATGGGATTCTCCAGGCAAGAATACTGGAGTGGGTAGCTGTGCCCTCCTCCAGGGGATCTTCCTGACCCAGGGATCACACCCTTGTTGTATAGAACTTTACAGAACAGAGAACAACACTTTAGCTGAAGCCTGCCCACTGACCTGTGGTGGGTGTCCTGAGTGGACTCAACAAAGAAAAGTAAATCAGGCAGGGAAGGAAAAGTACCCATCTGAATAAAACTTCAGCTGCCATCAGGGCAGGTCTGGTGATGGTCACAGATTGAAGGCTTTGTTTTTAGAAGGTTCGAGTACAGGACAGGGGTTCCATGTGTCTTTGTGGTTACCCCAGGCTGAGATGCTATTTGGTCA
The DNA here is from genome assembly GCA_006410935.1 of Redunca redunca. Classification (NCBI taxonomy): domain Eukaryota; kingdom Metazoa; phylum Chordata; class Mammalia; order Artiodactyla; family Bovidae; genus Redunca; species Redunca redunca. The sequence continues at coordinate 585,733 of SJYQ01002488.1, forward strand.
ATATAACTCAAATTCCTGGCCAGCCAAACTCCAGCAGCAAAGTCCCAAACTGAAGAACAAGTTCCTCTGGAAGTCATTCTTATTGGTGCTGAAGTGGTAGATGCCCCAAAGCCAGGTCCCCACTTTGTCTGGGATTTTGGTAGCTTCCTTCGCAGAGCCCGCAGCCGGGTCCTACCAGCCCCACTGGAAGGCATAGCATCACCTTCGCCCAAATCTACTAAATCGTTTAATCCCAGATTTCTTTGTGGTTCTTTGTGCTACAAATCAGCTCCATCCTCTTCTGTCTTTTCCCTTAATTAGCCCTAGCACAGCTGAGTGCCCTGTAGCATTTTTAATGAGTTAATCAAGGAAGACTTGAATCCTTTGCTTAGCCTAGAATTGACATGGCTAATAGCCCCTGGAGTGCCCCAGGATATCATTCATAATCCTTTGTCTGCTCAGGCTGCTCTTTCTTTCCTGTGAGCTCTGAATCAGGGAAATTTCAGGCATAAAATAAGAGCATTAATTCATTGGTCTTCATATTTTTGAAGAAAATAAAATAGTTAATGTTTAATAAGCACGTAACACATGCCAGAACCTACTGAAAGGCACTTTATATGAAAACCCAGTGAGGCAGCGAATTTAGTTACTTCTGTTGTTCACATAAGAAAAATGAAGTTTAGAGAGTTTTTCTAAGTCTTTCCATTTCTGGGAGCTAGGGAAGGGAGGAGCCAGATTCACAACAAAATCTATCTGACCTTCCCTGGTGGCTCAGAGGATAAAGAATCTGCCTCAGTGCAGGAGCTTCAGCTGGATCGCTGAGTTGGGAAGATTTCCTGAAGAAGGGAATGGCCACCATTCCAGTATTCTTGCCTGGAGAATCCTAGAGACAGAGGAGCCTGGTGGGCTACAGTCTATGGAGTCACAAAGAGCAGATATGACCAAGCAACTAACACTAATGTCACAGGGATTGGAAGGACAGGGAGATCAGGGGGGTGGGGGAGAGGGGGAGAGAGATAAAAGTTGATGCAGTTCATTTTATTTTTTTAGTTATTATTATTTTAAAAATATTTATTTGGCTGGGGTGGGTCTTAGTTGTGGCACGCGGGGTCTTTAGTTGACGCCTGTGAGCTCTTAGCTGTGGCATGTGGGATCTAGTTCCTTGACCAAGGATCAAACTCAGGTCCCCTGCACTGAGAACTTGGAATCTTAGCCAATGTACCACCAGGGGAGGCCCATGGAGTTCATTTTAGCCATGTGTGGTCCTGAGGGTCTGAATCATGAAGACATTCATGAACAGACTCTTTTTGACTCCCTTTCAATCACCCTCAATCTCCATCTCTCTCTCACACACAATCTTTTTTTCCCCTTCTCTCTCTATTTCCATCTATTGCTGTTATGCTTAAAAAAAATTTTTTTTTGGCATGATTCTTGAAATACTAACCTCAAATAATCAAGTATTCACAACTATGTTACAAAGTCTGCCATTTCTTATGGGAAAACATTAATTTATGAGTGATGAGTGTCTGATACACTTCAATTGAATAATAAATAAACATAATCTGGGATAGACCAATTGTCAAGTGTCTTTGGAGGTAAAGATAAACTTCCTTAAATTTTTTAAAAAAATGTTTTCCCTGTTATTATCTAATGCAGCAGTCCACAGTGTTTTTTGGCACAACTGGTTTTGTGGAAGACAGTTTTTCCGTAGACAAGTGTGAGGGTGAAGGGGGTGGGGTGGGGGGTGGGGGAAGGGAAACAGTAGAGGGGAAAGCAGGGGTGAGGATGGCAGGGCGGGGCGGGGTGGCAAGGATGCACTGGCTAGGNGCTCCACCTCAGATCATCAGGCAATAGATCCCAGGGGTTGGGGGCCTCTGCTCTAAAGGAATCTGAAGCTTTGACCTTCTCCCATGAGGAACATGGAAGCTTCTTGAAGCCACAGAGGAACACTATTTGTCTTGTTTATAAACTATCTTCAGGATCTTGCCCATTATCTGGCACCTCATAGATGTAGAGGGGCTGCATAGCAATTAAGGGCACAGACTCTTAATATAATGTGAGCCACATAGGTGATTTTAAATTTTATAATAACTACACTAAAAAGGTAAGAAGAAATGAGTGACATTGATTTTACTAACACGTTTTATTTTGCCCAGTATGTAAAAAATGTTGTTTTGACTGTGTAATGCATATAAAAATCACTGACCTGGTGAAACAAAATTATTTTAAGGCAGGACAAGAAAAATTGAACCTAAAATTTTATCTGCTGTTTGAGTCACTCTTCTCTCCCCTTCATATACATTGTGCATCTGCACTGTACACAGACTAGATCTCCTTAGAAGATCTAGAAGACACAGGAATGCCTGCTCACCAACAAAAAAATTAACTAAAAACCCCACCAATTTTCTGTCAGTGCCAGCAAGGTAACTCCTTAGGAGATACCATTCCTTTCTCACTTCTGTAAGAAGTCATGATGACTCACTACTTGCCTTGTTAGATCATGTAAACTATCAATATGTTTCTCGTACGTATAACCCTTTGTCTCCAAAGCTTATATAACTGTGCTTTGACCTCTAATGGATCTTTGAGTTCCCATGGGTGGAACTGTCCTCAGTGCTTTCTGAGAGACTGTCTCCTGGGTTGTAATCCTCAGATTGGCTTTAATAAAATTTTCCATTTATTTCTTAGATTGGCTATTGAGTATTTTTTTCTTGGACAGAGCTGTTTCACATCGTGTGTTTTGTGCTGAGTGTCCAAAATGCAGTGTGTCGGGGCTTCCCTGGATGTCCAGTAGTTAAGACTCTAAGCTTCCACTGCAGGAAGCATGGGTTCAATCTCTGGTTGGGAAATTGAGATCCTGCATGCCACACCATGGGGAAAAAAAAGAAAACAAACAAACAAAGAAGCAAACAAAACAACCCCACAATTCAGGGTGTGTTTTACAGTCACAGCACATCTCAGTTTGGACTTGCCACATTCAGGTGCCCAGTGTGACTCAGCCATGTATTGGTTATAAATGTGGCTCAGCCACTTTATTGGTTATAAACACCCTCAGAGCCTGTTTCAGAGGAGGAAAAAGGGCAGCAGTTTACTGCCCAAACTGCCTTGGATTCCAGGACTGTGCCTTTAAAGGGATTTTGGGGCTTGGCCTCCACTCTTGAAGAGATGGGGATGAGAGTAGTTATGGGGACAAATTAATACAAGATCAGGGCTTGGCCCAGAGCAGAGATTCAGATCCTTTGAGCTTTGGATACGTCCTTTTGTGACATTGAAACATTGGTCACCTCTTTTCTGCTTTGATGCATACTTGAGTTTCTCCCATTCTAAAGTGTTTCTCCAAAAATCCATGTCCACACGTGTATAGAGCTCCCTCTGCTCCCCCGCAAATTCTTCATGGTTTCTCCACTCCTGCACCTCCTGTTCATCTCTCTCCTCCCTGCACAGAGCTTGACACTCACCATCCCCTGCAAGTGCAGTAGTCTACTCAAATTTAGGAACAAGAAATGAAGTGAGAGTTTCAAGTGTTAAAGAGGTGGTGGTGGCTGTTGGGTATTATGTGGGATAGTGTGGTGTGGTCTTGTTGGGTTGGTGTGGGGTCATTTGGGGTCTTTTTGGGGTAGCTGTGGGATCCTATGGGGCTGAAGGGGAGTCTTGTGGGGTCTTATGGGGCTGTGTGTGAGTAGGGAAGTACAACTGCTTGGAGCTGATGTAGCTGTTCCCTGGTGAAGGAGTGGGAACTATCATACCCATAAGGTGGTTCCTTCTGCCCGAGGTGGACCCTCTGATGCTAAACTTTTTCAAATAGAGTACATCCTTCATGGACACACAGCTGTGAAGATCATTTCTAACCAGAACTGGTACAGATGGAGAGCCTTTCAGGACTGGAAGCATTCTGGGTTTTCAGTCTGCTACCCTTCTCTGCAGGACTGAGATGGGCTAGCAGAACCATCCGTAGAGCAGAATAGGAGGCCAGTGCCCATGTATTTCTGAGCTTCCTGGAATGAAGAGCAGAAAGCAGGTTTCTGAGATGGAATTCTCCATGGGAGACCATCAGAAAAGCTTCATATGGCATTTTGAGGTTGTCTTTTTGACAATTTTCAACAATACTTTCCACTCTACTTCTCAACAGTTGGATCTTTCCAAGTTTGCTCTTGCTATTTAAATCTTTCAGCTCAGGACAGACTTTGGTGGAAATAATTTCTTTTCTTCTGAGGCAATGCCAAATTAATTGAACAAGTTGCAAATTAATCCAGCCACAAGCAAAACAAAACAACAAAACTATGGAGCTTGAAAGAAAATGCTGGATAGTGGTCAAAATGTGATCAAAAGCCTTTGGTATGGATCACAACAAACTGGAAAATTCTTAAAAAGATGGGAATACCAGCCTCCTGAGAAACCTTACCTGCCTCCTGAGAAACCTTATGCAGGTCAAGAAGTAACAGTCAGAACTGGACATGGAACAATGGACTGGTTCAAAATTGGGAAAGGAGTACTTGCAGGCTATATATTGTCACCCTGCTTATTTTTCATATTTGCAGAGTGAAAGTGTTAGTTTCACAGTCATGCTGACTCTTTGCAACCCCATGGACTACAGCCCACCAGGCTCCTCTGTCCTTGGACTTCTATGAGCAATAATACTGGAGTGGGTAGCCATCCCCATCTCCAGAGGATCTTCCCAACCTAGGGATTGAACCGCATCTCCTGCATAAGTAGGAGGATTTTTAACACTGAGTCTCCAGGGAAGCTCATCATGGGAAATGCTGGGCTAGATGAATCACAAGATGGAATCAAGACTGCTGGGAGAAATGTGTGTGTGTGTCGTGTGTGTGTTATGTGTGTGTTAGTCACTCAGTCATGTCCGACTCTTTGCGACCCCACGGGCTGTAGCCCGCCAGGCTTCTCTGTCCATGGAATTCTCCAGGCAAGAATATTGGAGTGGATTGCCATTCCCTTCTCCAGAGGAACTTCCCAACCCAGGAATCGAACCCTGGTCTCCTGCATGGCAGGCAGATTCTTTACCGTTTATGATACCATTATAATGCAGAAAGTGAAGAGGAACTTAAGAACTTCTTGATAAAGGTCAAAGAGGATAGTGAAAAAGCGGGCTTAAAAATTCAGCATTCAAAAAACTAAGATCATGGCATCTGGTTGCATCACTTTATGGCAAATAGAAGGGGAAAAAAGTGGAAACAGTGACAGATTTTCTTTGCTTGGGCTTCCAAATAACTGCAGATGGTGACTGGTAGCCATGAAATTAAAAGAGGCTTGCTCCTTGGAAGGAAAACTATGACAAACCTAGGCAGTATGTTGAAAAGCAGAGACATCACTTTGCCGACAAAGCTCTGTCTAGTCAAAACTATGGTTTTTCCAGTGGTCATGTATGGTTGTGAACTGGGGCTTCCCAGGTGGCACAGTGGTAAAAAATCTGCCTGTCAAGGCAGGATATGCAAGAGACACAGTTTTGATCTCTAGGTCAGGAAGATCCCCTGGAGTAGGAAATGGCAACCCACTCCAGTATTCTTGCCTGGGAAATTCCATGGACAGAGGAACCTGGCAGGCTACAGTCCATAGCATCACAAAGAGCTGGACATGATTGAGTACACATCCACCCACATGGATGTGAGGGTTGGACCATAAAGAAAGCTGAGTGCCAAAGAGTTGATGCTTTCTAACTGTGCTGGAGAACACTCTTGAGAGTCCCTTGGACTGCAAGGAGACCAAACCAGTCAATCCTGAAGGAAATCAACCCTGAATATTCATTGCAAGGACTGATGCTGAAACTGAAGCTACAATACTTTGGACACCTGATGTGAAGAGGTGAAAAAGACCCTAATGCTGAGAAAGACTGAGGGCAGGAGAAGAGGGGGCAGCAAAGGTTGAGGTGGTTATAAATAGCATCACGGACTCAATTGACATGAGTTTGAGCAAAATCATGGAGATAGTGAAGGACAGGGAAGCCTGGTGTGCTGCAGTCCAGGGGGTTGCAAAGAGTAGGATGCGACTGAGTGATGAACAACAGCAACAACAAAATGTGATTATATCTAGTGCCCCACCCTGCTTGTTAATCACCGCAATGAGATAAGCGAAAGGTCATGCAGCGTCCCACCCCTTTCTCTCCTGGTGCCTGCACCTTGGGGGCAGTTTGCAACTTATTTCCTTTCTGTTTTCCTGGAATTATATTCTACTAAAATTCCCTTGAGATTTGCTCAGTCCATTGGAATTCAAGAAAAGTGGGCCCTGATATACAGCTGTTGCTGCTGTTGCTAAGTCGCTTCAGTCGTGTCCGACTCTGTACGACCCCATAGACGGCAGCCCACCAGGCTCCGCCGTCCCTGGGATTCTCCAGGCAAGAACACTGGAGTGGGTTGCCATTTCCTTCTCCAATGCATGAAAGTAAAAAGTGTAAGTGAAGTCTCTCAGTCATGCCCGACTCACAGCGACCCCATGGACTGCAGCCTACCAGGCTCCTCCGCCCATGGGATTTTCCAGGCAAGAGTACTGGAGTGGGGTGCCATTGCCTTCTCCACTGATATACAGCATAAATGTCTAAATCTTGACTCATGACCTTCTATGTATTAGGTAGGCACGGCAGCAGCTTTTATAACATAGTTCATTTCATGATTAAAAAAAATTTTTTTCCCGTTATTTAAAGGTTGATCAGAGGAAATGGATGAGGAAACTTCAGTAGCAAGTTCTGTAGTAACGGGGTAGGAAAGTGTGACTCAGTCTGGCCCTGTGCTTGCTACTGGGGGAAGTTTGCTATTGGGCGACGCTTGCCGCACTGCACCTGGGCATATTGTAGGTGCAAAAGAGTTGCCTTTCATTCCTTAACTAATTTATCTGCCGTCACATCCCTTAAAACCAATCACCTTGATGACGCTGTGTGGTCTGATCTACGCTATTCTGGGACGGGGTCGGGGCAATCTCCATTCAGGTTTCCTAAATCCTGACCCAGGGCTCAACGTCTCAGGAGCTGCGCAAAGTCCGGGTGTTGGCCGCACCGGAAACTCGTGCTCTTCCGAGCGCGCCTGGCCACTCCCAGAACTACTTTTAGAGAAGATTGCATTAAGGGAGGGGACCTTGGAAGGTGTTTAAAAGGGGCTTGACTGGGTAGGTCCCTCCAGTGCCTCTACAGGACTCCAGGAGGGAGGGAGGCAGTTCGCGCTGAAGTTCCTTGCTCGTCTGGAGGCCCATCCTCATCATGTCTTCTTCGGAGGGTGAGTCTTTGGGAGGAGGGCTCTTGTGGACTAATGCGGGAGAGTCTGGGCTGTGGGGTATCCGCAGGGCTCACCTGGAGTGCTCTGAAGTTTTCTGTTCACTGTACCGTTTAGTGCTGAGACTTGGAAAGAGGGGAAGGCCAACTAGACCGGGCCCTGAAGAAGCCTCCTTAGAGAAGGAGCTCAAGATGGTAGTAGGCACCCATCATGGTACGTTTTTTTTTTTTTTCCCCTTAAATTCAAAAATGTGGAAAGTTCCCTTTGCAGGATGCAGCGGTTCTAGATTGCTTTGAGGAGGGCTTAAAAGGGGAAGGGAGCCTAGCTTCTCCAGGGCCTGATATTTTGCCCATTTTCCATCAGAGAGTAAATTTGGTTTAGAACTGAGTCAGTGGTGAGCCCAGTTCTAATGGACTTGGGAGCCCAAAGCTAAAATTGAGGACTGGGGAGCTTACACTGGTTACAAGCAGAAATGCAAATATTAATGTGTAGAATTCCACGATGTTTGGTTTTTCTCAGATGAGATTTCCTCGTTTTAATTTTTGACATCTCCTAATAGCTGCATATTTTGAGTCCTCTCATAGGTGGTGGGTACATATTAGTGGGGGTCTTGACAGACACATCTGGGCATTCCCAGTGTCTGGACCCGTACATTGCGTTGTCATTATAATTTATATGGCAGATGCCCCAAGAATTGTTTGGGGTGCACCGATGTTTTCGGTGTCGGTAAGATATGCAGGTGGAATCCCTGAGTTGGGAGCTGAGGGAGAGTCCGTATTTAATGGGATTCCTCAGAGGGTGCCAGGCCAGGAGCAGAATCCCAGGAGTGGGCTTGTGAGAGCTCTGCAAGGGGACCTAAGCTTCCTGCCCAGAAACAAAATTCCTTCTCTTTGGGAGGTTGCAGAGTGAGCAAGTCTCAGCTCTCACACAGAGATGCAGGGGTTACAAGTGAACCGAAATGTGAGGCCTGAGGCTAAAGTCTTGTTTCTCATTCTGGATCTGTTCTAGAGTCTCTTTCTGGACCTGCTCCAGAGTCTCAAGAAGGCCAGAGGCGCAGGAGAACCAAGTACGACAAAAACCAGTACAAGATTCTTTTTGAGGCTTTCAAAAGTGACGCTTACCCTGATATTAATGTCAGAATGGCTCTGGCCGAGCAAATCAAGGTTCCTGAGCCAAGAATCCAGGTAAAAATGTAAATCCTTGACAGGAGGGCGGGGCTGGGTGGGGAACCAGCCCACGTATTAACTGTCTGTTTTTAATACTGGTTTAAAAAGCCCTGCTTTGAGTTAATCCTCTTAATATTGCTGTGAGGTAGACATTATCCCCATTTATAGGAAAATAAAGGTTAGAGGTTAGTAATTTAGGTTACTACTCTGGCAAGGGGTAGAGTCTAAACTGGCTTCTGTGGGTTCTATCTGTCAAATATTTACCATGTTAGAAATTGAAAACTGAGAACTTAAAAAAAGGGGGAAAAAAAGAAATTGAAACTGAGAAATTTCAAAATATTCACTAATTCAGTAAAAATAACCATAATAAAACTGCGCTGCAGTTCATGAGGCTGCAAAGAATCCTAGCGACTGAACAATAAACTCGTTACATGTTAACTTTTAAGTATTTTTTTAAGAAAAGCAACCATGGTCTCAAAGCCTGAAAACTGTCTTAGAGGAATGGCAGAACAAGACTCAGAAGCTGGTTTCTCAGTTCTTTGCATTCCCTTTGCTGTACCAGCTCTCTGGGCCTCTGGGAATCACAGAGGGAATATAGAAAGGAAGCAAAAGAGCAGAGGCAAGTCATATCTGGGTGTTGTAAAGAAAATGGTTTTGATTTCACAGGGACCCCCTAAAGGAGACTGGAGGTCCCAGGGATCTTGGATCTTTTGGTTCGCTGGGTCACAGCCTTGGGGGCACACTGTAGTCTCTCTGATTCCTCCTCCAGGAAGTCTACTGGGATGAGTCTGGGTCCAGCCTGGGAATTTAAATAACACCCCCTCCTCTGCCCTCTAGGTGATTGAAGTGTGAGGTCAAGTCTGAAAACTGCTGCTGCTGCTCTTAATGAAATTCAGGTCTCTGAGGGCAGAGCTGGAATATACACAGCCTGTTTAGAAAGCCTCCCAGGTGATTCTGATGTGTAGCTAGGATTGAAATCTCTGTTCCTGACCAGTGGTTTTCAGTCCTAGGTTAACGTCTCCTGCACTGGCAGGCAGATTCTTTACCACTAGTGCTATCTGGGAAACCCAAACACCAATGCAGGAGACGTAGAGACTAAGAGACTTAGGTTCCATCCCTGGGTTGGGAGGATCCCCTGGAGAAGGGAATGGCAACCCACTTCAATATTCTTGCCTGGAGAATCCTATGGACAGAGGAGCCTGGTGGTCTATGGTCCATAGGGTCACACAGAGTTGTACATTACTGAAGCAACTTAGCAGGCAGGCAGGTACAACTTCACGACCACTTATGGGCAGAAGCGCTGGGTTCAGTAAAAGGTTCTGGGTTTCCATTTATACTTCAGGTAGCATCTGGAGTCAGATGGGAAACCTTGAAGTTTAAAAGCTCAGCTATGGGACATCCCTCTGGGGGCACCTGGTAGATACCCTATTAGGGCCAGAGAGTGAAAGTTGATTAGCCGTGTCCAGCTCTTTGCCACCCAGTGCCTGCCAGACTCTTCTGTCCATGGGATTTCCCATAGGGACAATAATGGAGTGGATTGCCATTCCATTCTCCAGGGGATCTTTCCTGACCCAGGGATTGAGCCCAGGTCTCTAGCATTGCAGGCAGATTCTTTACCATCTGAGCCACCTGGGAAACCCAATTAGGGGCCAGAGAGACTGGGAAAGTTTCCTGGTTGGAGATCAGTTTAGCACTTGCAAAGGCCATGGTGTGGGGGAAGAAGCCAGCATCCTGTGCCTACCTGGAGGTGGGCTTGCCTTGGGGCCAGGGTGTGTACAGGAGAGTGCAGGGTTGGAATTTTGGGAATGTCCCTCCTCCCTCACCTCCACTGTAAGTTTGGGCCTTTGTCCTGCAGTTTCCCTGGGGGAGTTGTTTTCCCTGGGCAATTGTCTGTGAAGTTCCTTTATTCTGTTCCATCTTCAGGGCTTGCCCAGTGGCTGGGCTTATAAAGAGGCCACTGTTGTGTTCCTGGAGGGCAAAGGGGAGGCCTGGCAGAACTGGACCAGGGTGAGGGGTGAAGAGGAGCCTCCAGGAGAAGGAGTAGCCCTGGGGGAAGTAGAACCCCATCTCAAATCTAGAGGAGGCAGAGAGGAGGCCTGCCTGGGAATGGGAAGAGAAGAGGACTGCCTATGTCAGGCAAAGGAGGGGAGGTGGGACTAACAAAGTGCCTTGCTCCCAGGCCTCACCTGTCCAAGGTGAGATCCTAAAAGGACCCACAGAGGAACTGACGCTGAACTGGGGCTTGGAGTGGAAAGGGGTTTTACTCAGAGGGGTTCTGTCTTATCTAACACCTCATTCTGTCACATAGTTAACATTTCCTTTTTATGTCAAGAACATTAAACATCTACTTTCTTAGTAACTTTCAAGTATTCTTTACAGTTTTATTAGCTGTAATCACTATGCTGTAATTAGATCTCCAGAACTTGTTAATGTTATGGTACCCTTTGACTAGCATCTGTCCAGTCCTGTCCGCCCCGCCCCCCAGCCTCCCCCGCCATGGTAGGAGGCTTCTTTCAAAGATAATCTGGATAAGAAGAGGTGAGTTGCAGTTGGCAGAGAAGAGCCAGGAGTGAAAGTGCAAGCACAGTGAAAAGTGCAGACAAGGGTTGGAAAGTAGAAAGAGAGAGAAAGGGTGTGTCGCTATGGCAGCCTCCACACAGCTCTTGGTTTGTGGGACACATGCGCACATGATGCTTTGGGGAGCTTTGCCCGGATGGTTAAGGTTGGGCTACATCTTGAATGGTTTGAATCAGCTTACCACGAATTGTACTTTGAATTCTACCTTAAGTCACATGCTCCTAGGTGGTGATAATTATGGGACTGGGCTTAATTGGAAAATGTCTTTTGTTTCCACATCCCTTTGACTCAGTGTCTCTCCCTTTCTCCATCTCCCTCCCCCTATCCCCGCCCCTCTAGGTGTGGTTTCAGAACAGAAGAGCTCGAGATCCTCGAAAGAACACAAAGAAGGACAAGGCACACCCCCTGGTTCCAGAACCCATTCATGGAAGAGTTGGTGCCCCAGTTCCAAGACCCAGTCAGGGTGGACTCTGTGCCCCCAACTGCCCTTGCCAGCAGTGTCTTCTTGCGGCCCAGAGGAATGCCAGTTTATTTTCCTCAAAGCCAGGGGATGCTTCTGATCAAGCTGGTTTTGGTGGGCATGTTGATAACCCGAGCATGAATATGGCCTCGAAGAACCTGCCAACTGCAGCTGATGAGCCTTCTGGAGACCTGCGCTCCTCTTTCTCCTCCAGTTTCAGCCTCCACTATTTCTCCTCAGGCTTCAACCCCAAAGATCTCATGGCTTCCCAACAGTCCTCTCCACAACTGGAAGCTGGCCATGCAGAGACTTATGTGGGGGCACCCGAACAGCTCCTGGCTCAAGGGGATGAGGCCCCGCAGGGATACGGGCACTGTCCCTCCTCTGGGGAACAGCAGCCATGGTGGAGTGGGCAGCCTTCGCCTGCTCTGAAGCCAGAGATGGAATTCGAGCAGCCACCTTCCCAGAGCCTGGAGGCCGCTGTGCCACCGTGGTCCTGTTGGTCACTTCTGCCTACTCCAGCCTCTTCACCTCCTCAACCCCCTCTGCTCCAGGAGCTGTGTTCCCATCCTGCTTCTTCTCAGCCCTTTCCAAAGAAGGCACCTGCCAATATCAGGAGCCTGTTTCATCCCTACCTCTGAGAAAGGACCTTGGTGGGAGGCTCGAGGCACCCCAGCCCTCAGCCATTGTAGCTGTGGGAGCAGCACTTAAACTCCTGCTACAACAAAACAGTGGACATAACCTAAGCAAGTGTGAGTCAGGTCACAGATGAAATCAGCTACGGCTCATCCATACTTTTTAACAGCATGCAAAGTTGAAAAGGATTTGAAGATTTGTGTATATCTCCTAGACATATTTCTAAAGAAATGAAGTTGTCAGGATGGAAGGGCATAAAGTACAGGGGATATGGGCAGGCAGAGGACCTAAGGGGTTTCCTTAGATGGGAGGAAAAGGGATCTTTGGAAGTCCATCTGTCCTGCCTTTTTATCAATATGAATCAATATGATTCACTTGATCAATATGAAGCACTTAAATATTCTGTAAACCTTAGAAGGGATTGAGGGGTAGGGTGAGGGCTGATTTGTAGAAATAAACTCAATACTCACAGAATGTGATTCACTGTGGCTATTTCTGTGGCCTTGAATGTATCCTCCCTCTTCTCCGTGTGCACACTGTCCATTTCCCTTGTCCAGCCAAGTGTGTCTTTGAACACATCCCTGCTCCTGGGCAAACAATTTCCTGAAACCAAGTCCTCCTTCCAACTCACTCTGTATGGCCAAATGCAAACCCCAATGTAGAATGAATGGGTTTGAGTATAGAGAGAAATTGGAAGGTGAATGCAAATGCATCTCTTCTTTCAGCTCACACAGTGTAGCCTGGGCCCCTCCGGTACCTACCCATACATGCCAAGAGGGAGAGGGTGAGAAGCACACACCTGTGTGGAGGAAGTCTGCTTAGCCAGGGGGACTGAACCCTCAAGGTTGGAGAAATTATATAAAGATGCTTCTTCATGTGGCAGACTACCTTTAAGGTTACAGAGTAGCAAAACTTAGCTTTACCCAGTTTATAAATAAGGACCTGGTGTACATCAGAGATGAACTCCAGCAGCCTTAAATTGCTCTGCACAGTCTGACTTTAAGGAAAGCTAGGTGTTGAGCACACCCACTCCAATACTTTTGCCTGGAAAATCCCATGGATGAAGGAGCCTGGGGGACTGCAGTCCATGGGGTCGTGAAGAGTCAGACACGACTGAGCGACTTGACTTTCACTTTTCACTGTCGGGCATTGGAGAAGGAAATGGCACCTCACTCCAGTGTTCTTGCCTGAGAATCCCAGGCAGACAGAGGAGCCTGGTGGCCTGCCGTCTATGGGGTTGCACAGAGTCAGACACGACTGAAGTGACTTAGCAGTAGCAGCAGCATCAGGGGTTGAGGACAGGCTGCTTGACCACAGAAATGTCCAATTACATATTTCACCTTCCTTGCTACCTTGTCATTCTGGGAAGTTACACTACCAACACAAACTGCCAGGAAGGCCTCATAGCCGAAAAATCTTAAGTTGGATCTACATTGTCAGCACCTTGGGTTTTGACTCCAGACTACTCAGGTTTCATCAATAGACATCTTTCTGGCCTCAAACCCCATCCTTCATCCCCATTTTCCTTCCCAAATGGCAGTACCAGGTGAAGAGGGAACCACAGTACCAGATCTTGTCAGACGGCAGAGCAGCAGGCTGCCCTGTGCCCACGGAGGGCATCAGGAAACTGCTCCTGTGTGTCTTCTTGAGGGGATATGCTGAGTTTCCCAGGTCTGGGGCCCAAAGAGACAGAAGCAGAGCTGCAGGGTAGGAGACTGGATGGCTGTCTTCTGTTCAAATGGAGCAGAAGGTTTGGCTGAAGACTGACCTTTATAAGGCTTCTCTCTGGTCCCCTGTCTTTCTGCCCCTATAGTGCCTTACAATGTGTGAAATCCACATTGGAATGGATTAATAAACATTAGTTAGCCCTTATATTTATCAAGTTGCAGTAAAGAGAGAAGACACTGACTCAGAGAAGACACTGACTCACAAACTATTTACTCATATATGCCGTGGCAAAGCTGGTCATGGAATCTGGATACATAGTGTGGGTGGCTGTGACCGGTGCACATAGTGTGGGCGGGGAGAGCAACCCCACATCCAAGGAGTGGTGGCTGTGTGGGTGCAGGAGGGCCTAGAGGAGCTGTTCCATGTTCAAGGTCAGGAGGGGCAGCGGTGAGGAGATACCCCTCATCCAAGGTAAAGAGCAGCGGCTGCGCTTTGCTGGAGCAGCCGTGAAGAGATACCCCCATGTCCAAGGTAAGAGAAACCCAAGGAAGATGGTAGATGTTGCAAGAGGGCATCAGAGGGCAGACATACTGAAACCATACTCACAGAAAAATAGTCAATCTAATCACACTAGGATCACAGCCTTGTCTAACTCAATGAAACTAAGCCATGCCCATGGGGCCATCCAAGACAGGTGGGTCATGGTTGAGAGGTCTGACAGAATGTGGTCCACTGTAGAAGGGAATGGCAAACCACTTCAGTATTCTTGCCTTGAGAACCCCATGAACAGTATGAAAAGGCAAAATGATAGGATACTGAAAGAGGAACTCCCCAGGTCAGTAGGTGCCCAATATGCTACTGGAGATCAGTGGAGAAATAACTCCAGAAAGAATGAAGGCATGGAGCCAAAGCAAAAACAATACCCAGCTGTGGATGTGACTGGTGATAAAAGCAAGGTCCAATGCCGTAAAGAGCAATATTGCATAGGAACCTGGAATGTCAGGTCCATGAATCAAGGCAAATTGGAAGTGGCCAAACAAGAGATGGCAAGAGGGAACGTCGATATCTAGGATTCAGCAAACTAAAATGGACTGGAAGGGTGAATTTAACTCAGATGACCATTATATCTACTACTGTGGGCAGGAATCCCTTGGAAGAAATGGAGTAGCCATCACGGTCAACAAGAGTCCGAAATGCAGTACTTGGATGCAATCTCAAAAACGACAGAATGATCTCTGTTCATTTCCAAGGCAAGCCATTTAATATCATAGTAATCCAAGTCTATGCCCCAACCAGTAATGCTGAAGAAGCTGAATAGTTCTATGAAGACCTACAAGACCTTTTAGAACTAACACCACAAAAAGATATACTTTTCATTATAGGGGACTGCAATGCAAAAGTAGGAGTAACAGGCAAATTTGGCCTTGGAGTACAGAATGAAGCATGGCAGAGGCTAATAGAGTTTTGCCAAGAAAATGCACTGGTCATAGCAAACACCCTCTTCCAACAACACAAGAGAAGACTCTACACATGGACATCACCAGATGGTCAACACCAAAATCAGATTGATTATATTCTTTGCAGCCAAAGATGGAGAAGCTCTATACAGTCAACAAAAACAAGACCAGGAGCTGACTGTGGCTCAGATCATGAACTCCTTATTGCCAAATGCAGACTGAAATTGAAGAAAGTAGGGAAAACCGCTAGACCATTCAGGTATGACTTAAATCAAATCCCTTATGATTATTGAGTGGAAATGAGAAATAGATTTAAGGGACTATATTTGATAGACAGAGTGCCTGATGAACTATGGACGGGGGTTCATGACATTGAACAGGAGACAGGGATCAAGACCATCCCCATGGAAAAGAAAGGCAAAAAAGCAAAATGGCTGTCTGGGGAGGCCTAACAAATAGCTGTGAAAAAAAGAGAACCGAAAAGCAAAGGAGAAAAGGAAAGATATAAGCATCTGAATGCAGAGTTCCAAAGAATAGTAAGGAGAGATAAGAAAGCTTTCTTCAGCGATCAATGCAAAGAAATAGAAGAAAACAACAGAATGGGAAAGACTAGAGATCTCTTCAAGAAAATTAGAGATACCAAGGGAACATTTCATGCAAAGATGGGCTCAATAAAGGACAGAAACGGTCCTAACAGAAGCAGAAGATATTAAGAAGAGGTGGCAAGAATACACAGAAGAACTGTACAAAAAAGATCTTCACGACCCAGATAATCACGACAGTGTGATCACTCACCTAGAGCCAGACATCCTGGAATGTGAAGTCAAGTGGGCCTTAGAAAGCATCACTACGAACAAAGCTAGTGGAGGTGATGGAATTCCAGTTGAGCTATTTCAAATCCTGAAAGATGATGCTGTGAAAGTGCTGCACTCAATATGCCAGCAAATTTGGAAAACTCAGCAGTGGCCACAGGACTGGAAAAGGTCAGTTTTCATTCCAATCCCAAAGAAAGGCAATGCCAAAGAATGCTCAAACTACCGCACAATTGCACTCATCTCACATGCTAGTAAAGTAATGCTCAAAATTCTCCAAGCCAGGCTTCAGCAATACGTGAACCGTGAACTTCCTGATGTTCAAGCTGGTTTTAGAAAAGGCAGAGGAACCAGAGATCAAATTGCCAACATCCGCTGGATCATGGAAAAAGCAAGAGAGTTCCAGAAAAACATCTATTTCTGCTTTATTGACTATGCCAAAGCCTTTGACTGTGTGGATCACAATAAACTGTGGAAAATTCTGAAAGAGATGGGAATACCAGACCACCTGACCTGCCTCTTGAGAAATCTATATGCAGGTCAGGAAGCAACAGTTAGAACTGGACATGGAACAACAGACTGGTTCCAAATAGGAAAAGGAGTACGTCAAGGCTGTATATTGTCACCCTGCTTATTTAACTTATATGCAGAGTACATCATGAGAAACGCTGGGCTGGAAGAAGCACAAGCTGGAATCAAGATTGCCGGGAGAAATATCAATAACCTCAGATATGCAGATGACACCACCCTTATGGCAGAAAGTGAAGAGGAACTAAAAAGCCTCTTGATGAAAGTGAAAGAGGAGAGTGAAAAAGTTGGCTTAAAGCTCAACATTCAGAAAATGAAGATCATGGCATCTGGTCCTATCACTTCATGGGAAATAGATGGGGAAAGAGTGTCAGACTTTATTTTGGGGGCCTCCCAAATCACTGCAGATGGTGACTGCAGCCATGAAATTAAAAGATGCTTACTCCTTGGAAGAAAAGTTATAACCAACCTAGATAGCATATTTAAAAGCAGAGACATTACTTTGCCAACAAAGGTCCGTCTAGTCAAGGCTATGGTTTTTCCAGTGATCATGTATGGATGTGAGATTTGGACTGTGAAGAAAGCTGAGCGCCAAAGAATTGATGCTTTTGAACAGTGGTGTTGGAGAAGACTCTTGAGAATCCTTTGGACTGCAAGGAGATCCAACCAGTCCATTCTGAAGGAGATCAATCCTGGGATTTCGTTGGAAGGAATGATGCTAAAGCTGAAACTCCAGTACTTTGGCCACCTCATGTGAAGAGTTGACTCATTGGAAAAGACTCTGATGCTGGGAGGGATTGGGGACAGGAGGAGAAGGGGACAACCGAGGATGAGATGGCTGGATGGCATCACTGACTTGATGGACGTGAGTCTGAGTGAACTCTGGGAGTTGGTGATGGACAGGGAGGCCTGGGGTGCTGTGATTGATGGGGTCGCAAAGAGTCGGACACGACTGAGTGACTGAACTGAATTCAAGTGAAGATGATTGGTGAGTGATGGTCTTTCTCCGAAATTAGACTTCAGCATTTCCAAGTTTCTTTTACGTGCAAAAGAAATAAAGATGCTGTCTCTAGTTTTCTTACATTCTTTGTAGGAAATTTGTCCTCAACCAGGGCAAGTTCTTGGGAATTCCTTGGAGGTCCATTTTTTTAGGATTCAGTGCTTTAACTTCCCAGCCCTGGTTCAATTTCTAGTTAGGGTTCTAAAATCCAGCAAGTCACACAGCATGGCCAAAACAAAACCAAAAGCAAAACAAAACAAAACAACAACAACAAACAATTAAAAATATGGACAAGTCTTTGTTGTTGTTCAGTCACTAAGTCTTGTTTGACTCTTTGAGACCCCATGAACAGTAGTATCCCAGACTCCTCTATCCTCCACTATCTCCTGGAGTTTGCTCAGATTCATGTTCATTGAGTCAGTGATGCTATTTAACCATCTCATCCTCTGCTGCCTCCTTCTCTTTTTGCTTTCAGTCTTTCCTAGCATCAGGGTCTTTTCTAATCAGTCAGCTCTTCACATCAGGTGGCCAAAGTATTGGAGCTTCAGCAAGATCTTTAGGAAATCAGTATTTGGAAGGAAATGATTTAAGATATATAACCAGGGATATATAATCATGCTCCTGGTCTTCTCAGATGAGAACTTCCTATCTCCCTTCCTTTCCCCAGGCTCTTGTGTGCTTGCTAGGCAGCTGATCAGAGAAAGCCTGAGGAATAAAGGAAGAGCCTGAGGTAAGACTGAGGTTCAGTTCTGGCCCCACACTCTCTAGATATGGGGCTGGGCAACATTTCTTCTCTTAGAGCCTAGTTTTCTTAATTACCAGGCAGCATATGAATGCCACTCAGGCTAAGATGATGGTTCCAAGCATAAAAATAAACACAGAAAAGAGACTGCTCTGCCATTAATACAGGATAGTTACCATGGACAAAACTCAAAATGCAAATGACATGTTGGAGGAAAAATTAAGAGCATATATAGTGTCAGGGATATTAATAAATTCAGATAACGATGGATGATACCTTTCAAAATAAAAGTGTTCCACATATTTAAAAAGTCATTCTAAATTAAAAAAAAAAAAAGCAAAACTAAAAATAGAATTGCCATGGTATCCTTCTGGGCATATATCCAGAGAAAACTTGCACCTCTATTTTCATAGCAGCACTATTTACAATGGCTAAGACATGGACACAACTTAAATGTCCATCAATAGAGGAATAGAAAAGAAGATGTGGGGACTTCCCTGGTGATCTACTGGCCAAGACTCCGTGCACCTAATGCGGGGGCCCAGATTTGATCCTTGGTCAGGGAACTGGATCCCACATGCCACAACTAAGAGTTATCATGCTGCAACTAAGACTTGGTGTAGCCAAATAAATAAATATTAAAAAAAAAAAAAGGTGTGGTACACATATATAACGGAATACTGCTGCTGCTAAGTCACTTCAGTCGTGTCCGACTCTGTGCGACCCCATAGATGGCAGCCCACCAGGGCTCCCCTGTCCCTGGGATTCTCCAGGCAAGAACACTGGAGTGGGTTGCCGTTTCCTTCTCCAATGCGTGACAGTGAAAAGTGAAAGTGAAGTCCCTCAGTCGTGTCTGACTCGTATTGACCCCAGGGACTGCAGCCCACCAGGCTCCTCCATCCATGGGATTTTCCAGGCAAGAGTACTGGAGTGGGGTGCCATTGCCTTCTCCGATAATGGAATACTACTTAGTCATACTGTTCATGGGGTTCCCAGGTCAGTAGGTGCCCAACACGCTAGTGGAGATCAGTGGAGAAATAACTCCAGAAAGAATGAAGGGATGGAGCCAAAGCAAAAACAATACCCAGCTGTGGATGTGACTGGTGATAGAAGCAAGGTCCGATGCTGTAAAGAGCAATATTGCATAGGTACCTGGAATGTCACGTCCATGAATCAAGGCAAATTGGAAGTGGCCAAACAAGAGATGGCAAGAGGGAACATCGACATTCTAGGATTCAGCGAACTAAAATGGACTGGAAGGGTGAATTTAACTCAGATGACCATTATATCTACTACTGCGGGCAGGAATCCCTTGGAAGAAATGGAGTAGCCATCACAGTCAACAAAAGAGTCTGAAATGCAGTACTTGGATGCAATCTCAAAAACGACAGAATGATCTCTGTTTGTTTCCAAGGCAAGCCATTTAATATCATAGTAATCCAAGTCTATGCCCCAACCAGTAATGCTGAAGAAGCTGAACAGTTCTATGAAGACCTACAAGACCTTTTAGAACTAACACCACAAAAAGATATACTTTTCATTATAGGGGACTGCAATGCAAAAGTAGGAAGTCAAGAAACACCTAGACTAACAGGCAAATTTGGCCTTGGAATGCAGAATGAAGCAGGGCAAAGACTAATAGAGTTTTGCCAAGAAAATGCACTGGTCATAGCAAACACCCTCTTCCAACAACACAAGAGAAGACTCTACACATGGACATCACCAGATGGTCAACACCGACATCAGACTGATTATATTCTTTGCAGCCAAAGATGGAGAAGCTCTATACAGTCAACAAAAACAAGACCAGGAGCTGACTGTGGCTCAGATCA